>OZ005759.1:6545264-7071264 GCA_963930825.1 Silvanus unidentatus
AAATTTCATCTAAAATAATTATTTTCTCAAAAACAATCAATTTTGGGGATATGGTACCTACATAAAGTTACATTAAAATTTGACAAGGAATTCAAAAATGCAATAAAAAATGGGGTGTTCCATTTAAAATAACGAAGTTACTGTCGACTTCCGGTATAACCGGAAGTGCCACTATTTTGAAAATATTTTAGATCGATCAGCCCCTCTGGATAACGCCTATTGCCAAATTTTCAAGTGTCTTGCATTTACCGTTTTCGAGATATCTATGCCGCTCGGTTTGAAACTGAACACCCTGTATATAAAACATAGCTTTTAGGAATGTTGTGATTAGTCACTTGATAACATTTGAAGATATCAGTCAATCGAAACGTTGTGATATTATTATAAATAAAGACAATGCAAGTCCAAGACTCATCTATCATTAGTGAGAATACATTTTCTACCAACCTCTACAATCACATAAAATGCACTCGTGACAAACGACAAATGTAATGTTTATGTGCACGATGATTATGTATCGATACGACAAAATTTGAGATTTCATTTTGTTAATTGTAATTGATTTAGTATCAATTCAAAAACGACAAATTTGTTACTTCGAAAACTGACAAGTTGTTGATTCTTCAACGAGACGGAAACGATAATTCTTCAATTCTTGATCCGGTCGAACGACGCATGATCAAGTCGCCAATTAATACAAATTTGCAGTTATTAGCGCGAAAAGAGCAACAATAAATTTGAATATATGTTTTAGTGAGTTTTCTGAACAATATATGTACAAAAATACCTAAACAATTAATTAGCAATAATTGCAATTCATTTGTTATATTTAAAAAGGATGAATTGAATTTAAAACATATTGTCGATAAACATCTACCGCTAGATTTATCATACGAGCAAATTAAAACTTTTTAATCTGAATGTTAGAAAGATAAGTATGGTTGTTTAGTTATTGCAAAGTCTTTCGATATCTATATAATGCCATGAACTAACTAATTATTAATTACAATCTGATATTGTTCCTAAGAGACGTCATAGAAGATTTTATATGGGCACCACTAATAGTGCTGCAATTCAAAAACAAATTCATAATTTACTACAAACTAGAAGCCTTTCACTGCTCTATGGGCTCATGGTGATAACAGTTTTTACCTAAATGTTCTTATATGGGATCCAGAGTGCGTTTGCAAGATGGACAATGGACATACATATACAAAGTATCATTATATATATATATAATAGAAAATGGGATGAAAACTTTGAAAATAAAGCCGTTCGCTTTGTTCACGCGGTGCTCGTTTCGCTGGCTGTCACCATTTCGCGGAAAGTTTTTGTGTAAAGGCTTTTTTCCTGGGACCTAAAAAAATTTGCAACAAATCTCAAAAAATCCCCCATTCCCATATGCTATGAATAGGCCATTGTTGCCAAATGAAAATATGTTTTAATGTTGATCACGATTTGTGATTAAAACTTGATTATTCTAACTAAAATTATAATTTATTATACTCTTTGGATTGGCTTGTGTCACCATTACAACAGACTATCGAATAGTGATTGTTGAATCCCCCCACTTCTCTTGAAGTAAATTTTTTACACAATTCATTTTATAAATTCAAATTTTACCGGTAACAAACGGAAGACGTATAATCCATAATAAAGAAAAACGCAAAAAAAACCTCCGTACCGCCATGACAGTGTGCAACGCAAATGGGTAGGTCACCGTTTATTATATAGATTATACGAAAAAATATTAAGCATTCCGACTTGGATAATCTGAAGAAGATCAAGTAATAAATAAAACATTTCAACCTGTTGTAAATCCTTAAATTAACCTTGCAGCAAATTTTACAAAAGGAAATGTACAAAGAATCGTTGCAACAAAAGAAGATAAAAAAAACTGTCAATTCTATACAGGGAGTTCCATTTCAACCATCCCGTCGTCGAAATCTAAAAAACGGGTGGTCAGAAAATTTTGAAATTTTGGCTATAAGGGTAAGACATAGGGGCTGATCGATTAAAAATATTTTCAAAATGGTGGCTCATCCGAATATACCGGAAGTCGGTACTAACTTTGTTATTTTAAATGGAACACCCCATTTTTTATTTCATTTTTGGATTCCTTATCAAATTTTAGTATGACTTTATGTAGGATACCATATCTCTAAAATTTATAGTTTTTGAGATAATAATTATTTTATGTCAAATTTTCACTTTTGCAGAGTGTTACAAAAAAAAGTGTAACTTTGTTTAGGGTTGTTATTTTGATTTGAAATTTGGACTGCTGATAGTCAGATAGCACAGCTTTTAGATGGTATTGTTGAATTTACGATTTTTTATACTGGGTGTTCATTATGGACAGTTACATTATGCTTATTTTTGAACCCATATAACTTTTTTATTTCAAATGGAACACCCTGTATTTTTTTTCTTGTTCGATAGAAAATTTAATACTGAATCGAATGGTATAAGCATACCCTATACCTAGGATTGATAGATTTTGAGATATTTAGAAATTGATGAAATAACAGCAGGTTTTTTGCATATTATTGTTAATTTTTGCCTTAAATAAGCCTTTCAGTAGCTAAACTGCTTCTTATTAATTGTTTTCAAAACATTTTAAAAAATATTAAAACGGTTGAATACCATTAATTGTGAAAAAAGTCAAAAAAAAGTTTTAGGCCTCAGCGGGGATCGAACCGGGGTCTCCCGCGTTTGTCTTAAAAAGGATATGCTGAAAATTCCGAAATTTTGTCCAAAAGGTTATTTTCAATTGAAGCTTATGAAAGATTTAGGATAAAATAACTTTACTTAACAAAATAATTCATTTCATTTCCACATTTCCCCCGCAAATGTTAGAAAAAGGCTTAAAACTCTATAAAAAATTGTAACATTTGTTTACTTTTTAAATATCTCAAAATCTATCAATCCTAGGTATAGGGTATGCTTATACCATTCGATTCAGTATTAAATTTTCTATCGAACAAGCCAAAAAAATACAGGGTGTTCCATTTGAAATAAAAAAGTTATTTGGGTTCAAAAATAAGCATAACGTAACTGCCCATAATGAACACCCAGTATAAAAAATCGTTAAATCAATTGTACCATCTAAAAGTTGTGCTATCTGACTATCTGCAGTCCAAATTTCAAATCAAAATAACAACCCCAAACAAAGTTACACTTTTTTTTGTAACACTGCAAAAGTGAAAATTTGACATAAAACAATTAATATCTCAAAAACTATAAATTTTAGAGATATGGTATCCTACATAAAGTCATACTAAAATTTGATAAGGAATCCAAAAATGAAATAAAAAATGGGGTGTTTTATTTAAAATAACAAAGTTAGTACCGACTTTCGGCATAACCGGATGTGCCACCATTTTGAAAATATTTTTAATCGATCAGCCCCTATGTCTTACCCTTATAGCCAGAATTTCAAAATTTTCTGACCACCCGTTTTTTATATTTCTGCGGCGGGAGGTTTGAAATAGAACACCCTGTATATTGGCAGTTTTCCCAAGATTTCTCTCTCAGATTTCACAAAAGATAAATCTAAAGTAAATCAATTTACATTTTCTACTCCTTCAGTAACACAATTCCGAATAGAACTAAGAGTGTTATTTGCACTATTCAATAATATCAATAATAAAAATAATAAAGGAGTTTTGTAAATAAGGGTTGTACTTCCTTGATGTAAATTTTATTTATTAGACTAGTTTCAGCGATTTGTTATCTTCAGTACTAACTACAATTTAAAATACATTAATTATGTTTTGTGTGAATGAAAATTTGATTTGCTTACATAATATAAGTTAAACAAATAAAACTAATAAACAAATAAGTAAAATGTTTAAATGTTATAATTGGTCGTCAGTCTGTCCATTTTCGTCGTGTCACATTATCATTGGTTGCTGCTATTGGTTGGTTGATGCCTGTTAATTATTAATAAATTTAAAAATTGGCGTCTGTTTGAGTTCAACTTGATCGTTCAGGCATTTATTGTTGTTTTTCATTTCTTTTTGTATTTCGAAGGCTTCTAAGAGTGTTAATTTATTTCCTTTGTCATGTTTGTGTATGATTTGTGACCTGTTTTCGTCTATTTTGGCGCTCTAGCGACAAAAGTCGACTATCTGCGATACATTAGGAGCCGGGCAACTCACGTTGCTTAAAGGGCATAGCAACACCAAAGCGACCTGAAGGAAAACGGGATTTAGTTGAATTAAAATAATGTTCTACTTCCAAGTCTACTGAGGGTGGTTTGCACGGCGCAACTTGTTCAAATTCCCAAAATTTGGTTAAATCAACCCCCGCATGCATTGATAAAATGGCAGCAGCCGAATTAGAATTTGGACCCACCAAAATCCAACCGAAAACAGTTGCAACGGCCGCTAATGAACTCAACCGTTTATGTGTAGAATTGGCCTTTAACATTGAAGGATATAAATCGGCGCCAATGAGTAAATCAATTTTTCCCGGCTTATGCCAGAGCGGATAAGCAAGATAAAGCGTTCGATAACAATTAGCCAAAGACGGAGATAGCGATATTGAGATCAAATCACCACAAACCGTCTACATGATGATGAAATTATTTTACAACGACAAGTCAGAAAGCAACGGCTTAGAAGTGACGCGCATAGTACCTCCAGAGGAAATTGTTGATGATTATCTGATTCCGGAAATGGGAACAGTGAATTTATGTCGCGGTAATTGAAGCCGATTGGCAATTTTGTCCGCGATGAAGGAAATTAGGCTGCCGGAGTCAATCAAAGCGCGGACTTGAACGCCTCGACCAAACCAATCGAGAACGGATAAGAGGGCAGTCGAAAGTAGTGCCGAATTAGCTGGGGACGAAGTAGATTGTACGGCACAAGACAACACAGATGTCGATGTGGCGGCATTATTGGACACGGCCATTTCGGAATTATTCAAATGCAGCATCGTGTGATTCTTCTTTGAACACTTACGGTAAGTATTCACCGATACGCAATTCTCAAACTTGTGGTTTGAAAGGCAATTGGTGCAACGATTGAGTTGACGAACGAAAGACAATCGTTGCGAGCTCGTTAATTCAGTGAATTTGGGGTATTTGATAAGTAGGTGGATTTGTTTGCACAAAGGGCAAGATGAATTGACCGCCGCTGTATTTGATTCCTTTTCCGACTTCGTGTTGGCGGCATAAGAACCATTTTTTAAATGAACTACCAGTCTTAGGACGCGAAAGAAGAAAACCTGCACTTTCAAAGGCGTTCCATGTGCCGAAAGGAAACCAAAGTTAAATAAGAAAGTGTTTAAAATGGGGTTGATGCAGCCCGCGTGGGCGCACATTTTTTGTAATGTGTAAAATAAAAAAACGCTGCTTATTAATTTGCTTTCTTTAATCTATAACTGTCGTCGATACAATAAATTTTTAATTAAGAGACAAGCGCTCATAAGGTCATCACAAACAGGTTCAGAGAAACCTCCCACACCCACATTAGGCGGGATTTTTAACATTCTCCCCCGGTTGAAATGTCCAGCAAATAAATGATTTTCAGGACGTTTAAACAGTAAATCAACATAACATAAGTGCATTAATACAAATATCAAGTCATAAAAGGGACATAATATCGAATAATTAATAACAAATAAAATAAAAAATGTATACAATAAAAGATGCGAGGTCAGTGACCCTGATTAACAGCTGATTAAGCAAAAAAATTACAAACAAATTTGGTATTAGTAAAGCAATAAATTTAATAAGAATTAGTAAAATCAAACATGCACGAATTAATATAAGTCTACAAGTACAAATTTAAATGATCACAAACAATGTGTAAAAGGGATACAAATACAAGCATAAATAAGCAGCAAAATAATTAGTAAAGCAGGTAAATATAAGCAATTAAATACAAAAGCAAAGCAAGCATATGCAGAACAATCAGTGCGTGCAAGTTTTATGTTTCTGGCAGTGGACATATTTTGGTTATCGAACGACGAGTTATGCCACTGCCTAGTCGAAGGCTGACGACTCGTACTATGTTGTCCTTCCCAGGATGCAGGTCCACAATTCGGCCCAACTGCCACTTACTGGGAGGCAAATTGTCCTCTTTGACAACGACGAGGGCGCCACATTTAACATTGGCGGAATTTTTGTTCCATTTAGCACGCTGTTGGAGTTCTGATATATACTCCTTAGACCAGCGGATCCAGAAACTCTGGATCATCTTCTGCAGCTGCTGGTATTTGGAAAGACGTGCATCAGCGATATCTAAAACACATTGGTCAGGCACAGTAGTGAAAGGGCGGCCAATCAAGAAATGAGCCGGTGTTAATGGCAGCAAATCCATGGAGTTGGAGGACATCGACGAGAGAGGCCTCGAGTTCAGCACGCTTTCAATTTGGGTTAATACATGATAGAATTGAATATACGTTAAATTCACATTACCAACAACTCGTTTCAAATGACTCTTGCAGGATTTAACGCCGGCCTCCCAAATACCGCCCATGTTCGGGGCATGAGGAGGTAAAAAACGCCACTCAAATTGCTCTGCGGCACAAGCGGATGGCAGAGTTTCAAAACTAGAAATCAAAAACTGGCCAAGAGAGTGCAACTCTGTCTTGGCTCCAACGTAATTTCTTCCATTATCCGAGTAAATTCGGATGGCATACCGCGCCGAGCAGCAAACGCTCGTAGAGTAGAAATGAACGCGTCTGTCGTTAAATCCGCGACCGTCTCTAAATGTACGGCTTTCGTACTAAAACATATGAAAATGCACACGTAAGCCTTGAATATTTTATGCCTTTTTAGAGCGCTATCCTTCAAATAAAAGGGGCCAGCATAATCAGTACCCACCACAGAAAAGGGAAAGTTCGGTGTCACTCTGTCACGAGGCAAATCGCCCATTAATGCAGTTGGCACTTGGGGATTGCAACGAAAGCAAGTTATGCATTGCCGGTAGACCGTTTTGGATAGATTACGACCGTTGATGGGCCAAAACCGTTCGCGTATCGTGTACAACATTTGTTGGGGACCAGCATGCAATAAGACCCTATGATAGTACTGGAATAGCGCGCGAGTGAAAGGATGTTTGGCGCAGATGATTAAAGGGTGCCTTTTGTTGAAAGAAAAGGCAGAATTCGACAATCGTCCTCTGACCCTAAGTGAATCGTCCTCGGCAGAAATGAATGGAGTTAAATTTAATAGCCGACTCTTTCTCTCTACAGGTTTTCCTTGGCGTAAAGTATGAATTTCAGCGGGAAAGGACTCGCACTGGGACAGCCTTGCAAGGCGTAGGAGTGAATTATCCAATTCAGATACGCGCAAATAACCACCAACGCGCTCAGATGCTTGGCGGCGACAGTTTGAAATGAAACGCGTTACATAACCCATTATTCGCGTCATTTTTTCTATGCTAGAGAATTTATTGAATGGAAAAAGACTGTTTGAGTTTGACGAGTTAAGCGTAATGAGTACTTGACTAGATTTAATTTCAGGTAGATCCTTTAATATTTCAAAGTCACGCCGCGGCCATTCTGATTCAGAGAGGGCGAGAAATTTTGGGCCATTCCACCACAGGGATGAAGTTTGCAGCCTCGAAGGAGATAACCCCCTACTCAAAATATCCGCGGGATTCTGACTTGTTGGAACGTGACGCCATTGCAGCACATCGGACAATTCCTGGATCTGAGACACTCTGTTGGAAATAAAGGTATTAAGCAAATGGGGTGCAGTGCGAATCCAGGACAATGCTATGGTGGAATCTGTCCAGTAATAAATGTGAGTTACGTCGATTTCCATGTCCTTTTTTATGCGATCGACGAGTTGAGCCATTAACAAAGCGGCACATAGCTCCAGTTTAGGAATGGTGCTACTTTTCAGGGGGGCAACCTTTGTTTTCGAACAAAGCAAGTTCACAGAGATGTTATTAGACTGATCGATTGATTTGACGTAAATGCAGGCCCCGTAGGCTTTCTCACTCGCATCCGAAAAGGCATGGTACTCGACCGAAATATAGGAAGTGCAAATAACTTGTCGCGGAATGTGCAACGTGTCCAAAGACTTTAGATCGTTATGATATTCTTGCCAGAAAGACTCGAGCTCTGGAGTTAGAGGGTCGTCCCAAGAGCTTTGAATGGACCACAGTCGCTGCATGAAAATCTTTAGAGTGATAATGCAAGGAGATATTAAACCGAGTGGATCAAATATCGATGCCATGAATGATAGTATTATGCGTTTGCTGGGACTGCCCTTCAACTCGCGATGCTTTAAATCGTAAAGAAACGAATCCGAATAACTGCTATAAGCTAATCCCAACGTTTTAGTGGTTTCGCTTGGTCCAAACTGAAGAACATTATTTGAAATAGACTCATCGCGAACCGCAACGAGAGCCTGCGGTTCGTTGGAGTTCCATTTTCGCAGAACGAATCCGCCAGAAGCAAGAACGCGCGATATATTGGAGGATATGTAGGTAGCTTCGTCTAGAGTAGAACAACTGGTAAGTAAATCATCACAATACATGTTTTTTCGAATAATCTGCGCAAGCATAGGGTGATCGGTTTCACACTCAGTGGCAAGGGCGAACAAACAGCGAATAGCTAGAAAACTGGACGCTCGTTGCCCATATGTGACTGTATTTAGTTCGTAAGTTTTAATTGGCATGGACGGATCTGACCGCCAGAGAATACGTTGTAACGCGCGCTGCGAGGGATGTAAAAGAACACAACGATACATCTTGGTGCAGTCGGCCGAAAGTATAAAACGAAAACGCCTGAAACGTAAAAGAATCGCAAATAATTCATCTTGAATTGTGGGACCGTTTATTTGGATGTCATTCAGAGAAATGCCGTTGCACGATGGAGCGCTGGAATTAAAAACCACACGCAACTTGGTGGTGAGACTGTCTGCCTTAAAAACGGGATGATGGGGCAAGTAAAATGCCGGAAATGGTTCTGCCGTTGTACTAATTTGGGTCATGTGACCAAGTGACTCGTATTCTTCCATAAATTCTGAATAAGCGACCTGTAACTTGCGATTGGCCGTTAACCTGCGCTCTAGAGATTTGAATTGTTTAAGGGCTCGTTCCCTCGATTCACCTAGCGTTGTAGGCGGTGCGCACAGTGGCATCCGTACTATGAACCGACCATTCGAATCGCGCGTGGTACTTGATAAAAAACTTTCTTCGCATTGAGCCTCTTCCGGCGAAAGAGGTATGGCTTCGCAGGAAGGCTTTTCGATTTCCCAAAACTTTTCTAGCTGGCGCGAAATATCTGTGATACTAAGGGCGCAAAAATTAAATGCCGATTGTGTGGGAAAATTGGAAGGATTTAATTCCCCCGAAACGATGTAACCTAATTGCGTATGCTGTAGTAAAGGATGTACTAATGCACGCGAAATAGAGGGTGGTTTTATGATGGACCAAAATACGCCAATTCCCAGTAATATGTCAATGTGACATGATTTTTGGAAGTGTGGGTTAGCTAATGGTATGTCGCTTGGTAATGAAAGAAAGTTAGAGTCTACGTATGTACTCGGCAGGCGGCTGGCAATACTATTTAAGATGACAAACGAAATTTGTGCGTTAAAATCTGTGTGCATAGATTTAATTGATGTCTCACAATATCGCGATTTTAAGGTGGTGCTTTTAATAGATTCAATGCCGTTGAGCTGGAGCGGATTTTGCAAAGCTTTAATTTTTAAATTAAGTCGCTGACATAATGAATTAGTAATGTACGAGCATTGAGCGGCAGAATCCAAGAGCGCCATGCACTTGTGCATTCTCCCGTTGTTGTCGAAAATAAACACCTGTGCTGTTGGCAAAATTTGTATTGGGTTCTGACTGACACCCAAACAAACGGACGTTTGGGCGATTTCTTCTACCGGGTGTAGTAAAGTGGCGTGATAGGCAGTGCATTTTTTGCAATGCTGCGACTTGCAATCCGTATGGCTGTGGCCGGGTCGGAGGCAGTTTTCGCATAGACCGATTCGTTTTACCTCAGCTAGTCGAGCTGCCGTGGTTTTATCAAGGAATGAACGACAATGATATATTTGATGATTCCCTCTGCATACGGTACAAACAGAACTGGTAGAAGAAGTGCGCGCTACAAGTACCTGACTGGATGACGAGTTCTTTGCTCTAAAGTTAGCTTGATTTTTTACGAAGGAGCGTTGAGGCGTTTCTCGTAAATGAACAGTCTTAAATTTATCGGTTGTGTTGTCGATTTTTTCTAATAAATGGCACCGTTTTTCTAAAAATTTAAAAAGCTCGTCGAGCGTTGGACGATCATTATTTAGGTTGGTGGTTTCCCATTCTTTTTTTGCATGAAAATCGAGTTTCTCTAATACAATATACTGCACTAAACTAGCCCAAGAGTTGACTGGTTCGCCGAGTGTCTCAAGTGCCCGCAAATGTGCTTGCATAGTGTCCGAAATAATGCGCAATGAGTTGTTGCTACCCTTAGCTACACTGGGGCAAGATATTATGGAACGAATGTGACTATGAATCATTAATTTAGTGTCCCTAAATCGTTTTTCAAGGAGATTCAATGCGATTTCGTAATTGGCCTCTAATAGATCGAGGTGTTCCAGTACACGTAATGGCTCCCTTCCGAGAGAGTTCTTCAAATACAGAAACTTTGACATAATCGTTAACTTTGGATTGTTGTGAATAAGAGACTTGAAGCTCTCATAAAAGGTGTTAAAATGTTCATATTGACCTTCAAACTTTTGAAGGTTGAGAGTAGGTAACTGAATTATTGAATTGCAATTTTGAATGGAATTGATTGTTTCTGTTTCTGAAGAACTCGGTCGGATTGTAGAGGTTGTCGCAACATCCAAAACTGTATTATTAACCGCGTTGCTAACTGAAGGACGAGTATGAGAGATTATTGCCTGAGCAGCCGCGACCGTATTCGTATTAGGTACTGCGTTGGTGTTATTAGCAGTGGAAATTGTTGGAGCGCTCTGAACAACCGAAACCGCATTAGACGCTGTGCTGATAGTGAAGCTACTGCGACGAGCCCTTTGATCTGCTTGCCCGGTGGTACTATTTGAACGAGATAGCGCTGGAGAGCTTGTAACACTCTCAGACGTAACATTCTCAGGCAATGACGTGAGCTTATTGATTAATTCAACTAAATTGTTTTTACGTATCGTGATTTGAGCAATTATTTCCATATATTTATCCTCGAATTCGTTAAAATCGCCGTAACGCGCTTCGACAGACTCTTCCTGTTCTAACTCTAATGCCTGATCGTGAAGTACCTCATATTCGTGAGAGATATTTTTATTCGTTTCGAGCCAATTTGATAAATGAGTTGCACTCACCCGGAGTTCATCCAGAAACTCTAATGCACTAAAGTCCTCATCCTCATCCCCCGGACGTGGAATTTCAGGAATTGGGTCGTCTAATCGCTTGCCAACGTTCGTTATTTTTGATTTGAGCGATCCTTGTTTACGATTAATATTTTTAATTTGCTCTGCATGAGCCATCGTGATCGGTTATCGTTGATAATGTGCCTAAAAAATGAAAAAATACTAAGCGAATTTGATTGAAAATGTTGAATTAACGTTAATGTTTTAACTTATTTATGAAATTACAATGCGATGATTGAAATTGAAAGCGATACTTAACTTTTGGCTTGCTGGTGAGGAAAATGGCGTTCCAGATTCCGTTGCCCAATGTGCCTCGTGGTGTAGATTTTCCAAATTTTCACTGGATGGTTTTCCCAGATTGGGTTCGGTTCGAAGGACCAGAAATGTTTAAAATGGGGTTGATGCAGCCCGCGTGGGCGCACATTTTTTGTAATGTGTAAAATAAAAAAACGCTGCTTATTAATTTGCTTTCTTTAATCTATAACTGTCGTCGATACAATAAATTTTTAATTAAGAGACAAGCGCTCATAAGGTCATCACAAACAGGTTCTGAGAAACCTCCCACACCCACATTAGGCGGGATTTTTAACAGAAAGAATATACGATCCCGAAGCTAATGAACGTTCAAATGCTTCACGCAACGTCAAATCAAGTTTGCTGGAAATTAAATGAAGCAAAATAAAATCCGCGAAAGCATTCATGACAAAATCCGCCAACATAGACATGTTCTCCTTCACCGTGAAAGACAGACATGTTCTCCTTTACCGAACAAGTGTCCGTGATGCTGTTTTCCCCTTGAAACAACCATTTAATATGTCCTTCCAACACGGTGTGACAAACTTGCGTTTACCCTGAATAAGCGTTACATAAAGTATTATAAGTGAGTTCGTAATTCTCGCTATTTATACTAAAGGTGGGAATTACCTGAAGTGAATCTCCCGATAATGGGGACTGATGATATTGAAACTTTTCAGCGTTACTTAAGTCCGTATTTGAATGAATAAAAGACTCAAATAAATCCTAGAAATTAGACAATTCTTTAAAATGTCCGCTAAAAGTAGGAATTGCAATTTTGGGTAATCGCGCCTGTTTTTGAAGTTTGGTCCGAATTGGGTGCGACAGATTTATTTAACTTCAAATAAGCGATTTGTATTTCCAAAGTTTGTTTCAAAACGGCGGAATAAGAAGTAATGTCCTCCGCCGTGGTCCAATTTAATGCTGCTTTGGCAACTAAAATGTCATTATGACATTCAATGAATTGTGATTCGAGACCTTTTACGCGAGAGTACTGTAAGGGAGTCAGCAAACCCGAAAAGATTGCCAATAATATGAATAAGCATTTTTAGTAGAACAACGAACCTCGCACCTTCCTTCCAAATAAGTATAGTCAATTAGTGAGTAGTCGTAAGTTCTAGCTGTAACAAGGAACAAGTGTTCCTCTTCATATGCAGTTGCCAATAAAACCCAAAGTAACATTGAATACCGTTCTTCATTAAAAACGCAACCCGAACATCTTTACATGGCGACCGTGACAGGACCAAACTAAAACTCTAAAAACAAAAACAAAAAAAATCGAAACCAAAATCAATAATAATTATAGTGCGTAAAGTTAAGCTCTCTAAGTTCCAATATGGGTAAAAACCAATCTAAAGAGAAGAACGTAAAAGACGAGGTGGTCATCGCACAGGCGGGTAATGTCGAGGTAATTAATTCGAATGATGAAAAAGCATCAATCAACATCAGAGAAGTAGTAGAAGTTGCCTTCCTTATGGCGGCTTTGGGAGTCGTCCTATATTTCCTGTACAAGAGGTGCCAAAAGAAACTCGAAAGGAAGATCCAACGAGAAGTAGCCCGCAGTCAACCAAATTTAGCTGAGCAAATCTAAAATAGTGATAGACTGAGTAAAATTCCATTAGGCGTAGTGGTTGAACCAGTGATAAATTCAAAAAAATTTTATAAGACAAGTGAGTGCAACGCCGAAAATCGACGCATCGATCATCGCTGGACCTTACGAAACACCTCAAAAATGCTGATAACGCAACAGTAAGTGCATCCACCTTATTGCTACACCTCTACAAACTCGAAAAATGCTGAGCATACAATAAAGACATTAAAAATAGAGCAGTGTCCGCGTACAATTGTGAAACTGCAAATTAAGTACATTTCGTAATTTGCTTATACTTTGTAACTTTTATGTACATCTAATAAATCTAAAAATAACCTATATCTATAAATAGACACAAATAAATATTTTATTTATTATTGTAACTATATATAACTATTGTTAGGCCCCTACTCAATGATAAATAGTAAGAAAGAATTAGCTAGTAAGAAATCATAGTAAACATAGATAAACTTAATATGCAGAACAGTATCGAAATTACGGTAGGCTGTTAAAGGAAACGAATTTTAAAATTATAACTACTTAATGCCTTATGTTTTTATTTTTTTTTCTATGTCTCTTACACTCTCTAATAACCAAAATAAACTTTCAATAAAAGTCTAATCTAGTCGCTAAATTAAATGAATGAAGACGAGTTCAAGGAAATTATCCTAATATATAAGGAACGCGTAGTTAGAGAGTCAAAGAGGGTTTTAAAAGCGCAAGTACCAAAAACGGATTTAGTTCGTACCGAAGTAGCGGCTAACCTTACAGACATCTATAACGAATTTTTGCGAACACTGAAAAACTATTGGGCCCATCTTAGCGAACAACAAAAAAACACCACGAGAAACTTGTTCACCTATATCAGAGATAGGACGGTAAGGTCTTTCCAAATGCTACGAGTAAAGATTGTAATACCAAGTTCGATCAATGACCTCATTGACGTAAGTAAGACGACTGAAGACGAAGAAACGTCCGAAGAAGAAAACCCGGAAGCAAGCGACGAGGAAGAAAAAACAAACAAGCCTATAAGCGATACAAACCAAGTTAAAAAAGAGCCAGAAACTAATACGAAAATGCCTTTGTCCCAGGTAGAATTTTTCAACTTAGCAAGCAAAATTCTCCCTACAGAATTCGACGGATCCGCTGAAAAACTCCCAGCGTTCAAAGATGCCCTAAATTTGTTGCAAACAATCGTCGAAGGAAACGACATTAACGCGACAACATTCGTTAGAACAAAACTAACGGGAAAGGCACGCGACGTAATAAACGACACAGACACCATCGCTCAAATCTCTACAAAACTCACAAATGGGATAGAAATGAATGTTCCCAAGCGGTAGCTGCTAAGATGAGTGCTTTGAAACAACACTCAAAGAACAGCACTAAATACGCAGAGGAAATAGAGGAACTCGCTTCAAAGTTAAAGCGAGCCTACATATCAGAGGGAGTACCCACAGACTTAGCGGAAACATATACAGCGAATATGGCGGTCAAGACTTTGTGTACAAACGCTGCATCTGAGAGGGTTAAAATAATAATGGAAGCCGGAAACTTTAAAACCACACAAGAGGCCCTGGCTAAATTCGTGAGTACCACCCCCGAAAACACCGCAACGGCATCGGTTATGTTTACACGAAGCGGTGGAAGGTATCAGCGAAACTCCAGCTATAAAGGTAGAGGCGGCTACAATCAAAACAACCGGACAAACGGCAACCGAAACCAACAAGGAGGAAGTTATAATTACTATAATGGTAGAGGAGGTAACCGAAATTATTCGACCAACCAGAGACAAAACTACAGGGGTTCATCCCGAGACAACCAACACAATCAACGAAATCAGCAAAATCTGCCAAGTCAACAGTGGGTAAGACCATACACCGGAGAGGAGAACTCGGAAAACCAGGATGTTCCCCTATCGGGTCCCCTGGGGAACATGTAAAAATCTACACGGTGGACCCAACACTCTCAAATTTCATAATAGTACGGCTATCAACATCAGACGCCAAAGAAATAATGCTTTTAGTGGATTCTGGAGCGGACATTTCACTACTAAAACAAAGAAATATAAATCCACATCAAAAGATACATACCCAAGGGGCATGCCGAATAAGAGGAATCACAGAGGAATGACGGATTCACTGGGAACCGTCCACACAACGGTGGTAATAAACAGCATAAAATTTGTTCATCAATTCCACATAGTGAGCAATGACTTCCCTATACCCGTAAACGGTATATTAGGACGAGATTTCCTAACAAAGTATAGAGGTAATCTGGACTACGATTACTGGTACTTAACAGTAAAAATTGGCCAAATAGTCACATCGACCCGAATCCATGAAGGCCCAGAAGAAGGCATGATATAACCCTCCCTCCTCGCTGCGAAATTATAAGAAACATACCTAAACTCGTCTCTGGAGATGTGCCCAAAGTGGTTAAAAGAGGGGAAATTGCATCGGGAGTATTCACAGCAAGCTCCATAGCATCAAGAGAGAAGCCCTATGTTAGATTCATCAACACAACAACGGAGAGTGTCACAATTAATACAACGCGCATCGAGACAGAAAACTTGGACGATTTAGTCATTTATAACATCAAAACCAACGACAAAAACAGAGAGTCAATGCTGATGGCCCAGTTAAATAAAAACATCCCACAATTCATAAAAGAAGATATGACCAAACTATGCTTGGAATACAACGATGTTTTCGGATTAAAAGAGGACAGTAACAGTTAATAACTTTTATCGACAGAAACTGAGAATGACGGACAACAATCCCGTGTACGTTAAAAACTATAGGACCCCGATCAGCCAAAAGCCGGAGATTCAGCGGCAAGTCCAACAAATGCTGGACAACAAAATAATAGAGCCGTCGCAATCGGAGTATAACAGCCCCATACTCTTGGTGCCAAAGAAAGCCATAAACGGCGAGAAGAGCTGAAGACTAGTCGTAGATTACCGCCAGTTAAATAAAAAACTGGTCGGAGACAAATTCCCTCTCCCACGGTTAGACGATATCCTGGACCAACTTGGTAGGGCTAAATGGTTCTCAGTGGTGGATCTAATTTCCGGTTTCCACCAAGTCGGGTTAGACGAAAATTCCAGGGACGTCACCAGTTTCAATACAGACAACGGAGCATACCGATTCAGGCGCCTACCATTCGGTTTAAAGGCTGAATAGCTTTCAGAGAATGATGACTATGGCATTCGCTTCAATCACTCCAGAGAGCGCTTTTCTCTATATGGATGACCTGATCGTTACTGGATGCTCTATTAACCACCATCTTGCCAATTTAAGGAGAGTATTCGAGATATGCCGAAAATACGAACTGAAACTAAACCCCGAAAAATGCCATTTTTTTCCGAAACGAAGTGACCTTTCTAGGGCATAAAGTTACTGATAAAGGGATTCGGCCAGACGAGAGCAAGTATAGTGTGGTAGCGAACTACCCAGTCCCCAAGAATCCGAACGAAGTTAGACGCTTCGTTGCCTTTTGTAATTATTATAGACGATTCATACCGAAGTTTGCGGAAATCACAAACCCGTTGAATAAACTATGCAAGAAAAATGCAATATTTACGTGGGCACCGAAGTGTCAAGACGCTTTTATCAAATTAAAAAACTACCTAACAAATCCTATTATCCTGCAGTATCCAGATTATGCAAAAACCTTCATCCTTCATACAGACGCCTCAAAGGAAGCGTGCGGGGCAGTGTTGTCACAAGAACACGAAGGCGAGGACTTACCCATTGCGTACGCTTCCAAAGCATTCACGAGAGGTGAGGCAAATAAATCTACAATCGAGCGGGAACTGACCGCGATACACTGGGCGATAAAGCATTTCAAACCGTATCTGTATGGTCAGAAATTTATAGTCAAAAGTGACCACAAGGCATTGATATATTTATTTTCCCTCAAGGACCTCTCGTCAAAACTAACCCGAATGCGCCTAGACATAGAGGAATTTGACTTCGAGATCCATTACATCAAAGGGAAAGATAACGTGGGAGCAGATGCATTGTCGCGACTCAATAGTGAAGACCTCAAGAAAATACAGGAAGCACAAGTTTTGGCAATAACAAGGTCTATGAGTAGAAAGCAGGAGACAAATAAGAACGTACAAAAAAGAATTCGAAGATTTCCTAGAATCGTTGCCCGCACCAAATATATATGAACATAATAACGACGTCGACGTACTTAGAATTCCATTCGTAATGACTAAATTAAATCCCACTTACCTTCGGGTTCAAATGGGAAAAGGAAGACGAATCAGCGCTGAAGAAAGAATACAGATCACTAATGGTAATATTTCTCTAGAGAAACTAATATCTTTGTTTCAGAAAATGGCAAGTGGTCTTGAGTATAAGAAACTAAGATTGTGCATGGCAGATCCTATTTTTAATTGGTGCAGCGTAAATGAATTCAAAACAACTGGAAACGAACTAATAAACCCTAACCTTCAAATAGTATTGTACAAAGAGCGGAAGATAGTAGAGAACAAGCAAGAGAGACTGCAAATCATTAAGAACCTCTATGATCATCCGATGACGGGTGGACACGCAGGACAAAAAAGACTCCTTAAAAAACTAAAATCGGAGTACCAATGGAGAAATATGTGGCGAGACGTCGCAAACTACATTAGAAACTGCAAGGAATGTCAATTGAATAAAGCGAAGATAAAGCATCAGGAAGAAATGACCTTAACACCCACACCACAAAGGGCATTTGACATTACTTGCGTAGACACAATTGGCCCATTCTGCAGGACAGAAAAAGGAAACCAGTATGCGGTGACGATCCAATGCGAACTCCCAAAGTACGTGACCGTCATACCGGTGGCAAATAAGGAAGCAGGTACCATAGCCAGAGCCATAATGTACGATTTCATCTTGATATATGGACCCATGAAAGAAATTCGTTCAGATATAAGTACTGAATACAAAAATGAAATCCTGAGGAAACTAGCAGACCTAATGGGCATCTCTCAAAGGTTTTTGACGGCGTATCATAGCCAAAGCATCGGCGGCTGTGAAAGAAATCACAGAGTGCTGAACGAATACTTACGCACTTACATTAACAGTGCCAAAAGCGATTGGAATCAATGGACTTCCTATTTTAGCTTCTGCTACAACACGACCCCTAGCACCTATCACAACTTCACTCCATTCGAATTAGTCTACGGAAAAAAAGCTCATGTAACCACAAACGAGTCAACCACAGTTGACCCAGTTTATAACGCTGACGCATACGAAAAAGAGGTGAAGTATAGGTTACAGGTGACGCAGCAACTAGCAAGAGAAATGCTGGAAACTGCTAAGCTTAAAAGAAAGTTAGAGTACGACAAGAAACTCAATCCCATTGCCATTGCACCAGGTGACGCCGTAATGCTAACGAACGAAGCCAAAACTAAACTTGACTCTTGGTACACTGGACCCTACACAGTGATAAAATGTGAGGGGCCAAACTGCGTAATAAAATCTCACTTAGGCAAAGAACAAACTGTTCATAAAAATCGTTTACAAACATTTAATAAACAGTAATATTTAATAAAGAATATTCAATAAAAATTAAAGCTATATAATTGTATATGCATGTGTAAATGTAGGTTAATATAACATTAGTAAATTAAATACATCGTAATTAGGCACCGTATGTTCTAAATAATATTGTAAGTTGTGTGTATGTATAGTAAAATCCACCTTGCAAGCTTAGCAAGTGGTGTTGTATGTATTAGATATTAATATAAAAAAAAACAATGCATCGTGTAATTTAAGTGTGTTCCTGACCTAGCCACGAGAAAAGTGCATGCGACAGTGCGAGAACCTCGACATCAGCAAACTTAAACAAAGTGCAGTAGTGTAGTGAACACATATAGTATACCTCGCACCTTCCTTCCAAATAAGTATAGTCAATTAGTGAGTAGTCGTAAGTTCTAGCTGTAACAAGGAACAAGTGTTCCTCTTCATATGCAGTTGCCAACAAAACCCAAAGTAACATTGAATACCATTCTTCATTAAAAACGCAACCCGAACATCTTTACAGTACGAAACTCGTAAATACGGAATTTGTGTAGGATCGGTACGGGCCTGAACCTGAAAGTCATGAATCTCGTTAATTGCAGCAACAAGCGTTTTGCGAATCGATCAGAACGTTCTCAAATGAATAGTACCCATGATAAAGGCAATTGAGTAAAAAAAAACGCGACAAAAAAGGAGATTGAAATAAATCAGCTAATGAAATTTTGCAAGACAAAATAGAAGCTAACACTCGTATAATGCTGTTCGTGAATTTATCCCACTGTTGTAATGAGGACTTAAAAGACAACGAACAGTAATACGGAAATTTATTGAGAAATTTAAAGAGAAAGGCGATGAGAAACTATCAGAAAAATATTCTGAAGGTTAAAAACGATGAAGAAAAATAATCGAGAGAAAAATTGCGAAATGAAGTTAAACAACCGTTAGAATCAGCTGTTTAATGCAAAAAAATCGATGTTGAACACCAACCGAAATAAATTGACGTAGCAACAGTGGAAAATTTGCGAAAAGTGAAAAAAGTCGTTTTAACACCAAATAGAATAAATTTGGTATGCGAAGGTCAAACGGCAAAATGCGTTTGAAAATATGCGAGAAAAATTTACTACATTTTTTAGCAACAATCAACAAATAATCAAATTTACTGTGATACTACTAATACTAAAACCCGTCCGTTTGTTCCTCAAAGTTTACGTTACGAAGTTTTCAATAAACTACACAATCTCGCACATTTAGATGTTAAAGCAAGTATCAAATTAATTTCAGAATGATTCGTATGGCCGAATATGCGTAAAGATATTGCCATGTGGTGCCGAGCTTATGTCGACTGTCAACAAAATCAGCAATTTCTACCATTTCATCATCAGCAATGTGTTTTACTTATTGTTTAACAATAATTGACCGTTTTCCTCATTGGCAGAAGCTATAGCGTTGAAAGATATTACTGCCGAATCCGTAGCAAGAGCATTTTTTGATGGTTGGGTCCCACGTTTTGGCACACTGTTAAAAATTATTAGCGATCAAGGTCAACAATTCGAAAGTTCACTTTTTTTCGGCATTAACATCTCTGTTAGAAATCATGCGTTCTAGAACCACCGCATATCACCCTCAGTGCAATGGGAAAATCGAACGATGGCATCGAGTGTTAAAAACTGAAATTAAAGCACATTCGACAGAAAAATGAACAGAGGCACTGCCGGTAGTTTTACTTGGATTACAAACAGTAATATGGTTCGATGTTAAAGTTTCACCTTCAGAGATGCTGTATGGTTCTACAATTGGTTTTCCAGGAGAGTTTTTTCAAAGGTCTCCTGTTGCAATTGATTACTTAACTTTTACGGCACAACTTAAACGAAAATTTGAATCTCTACGACCAATCGACGCTACAAATCATTCCAGTGCAAACACTTTTATCCCTCAACAACTTCACAACTGTACTTATGTGTTTGTTCGTCGTGATGCAGTTAAGAAGCCATTTGAAGCACTCTATGATGGACCTCTTAAAGTCTTAAAGCGGAAAGAAAAGTATTTCACATTGGAAGTTAATAACATGCCGAAAAACATTTTTATTGATAGACTTAAACCAGCATTTTTATTAAGTGACACAGTGAATGTACAGCATGACTATTCGTACACAAGTTCATCAGAAGTTACCCGACAAAAGACTGTTACATTTTTAGTTAATTCATAATTGTATTTTTTGTTACACTTTTTTTTGTATTAAAATCTCATAGTGCCTGCGTTACTAGGAAGGGAGTACTGTGGTGCCACTGGAGTAGCGCAAGTGCACAGGTTTAGAGTGAGAAAGTGTACCGCCAATTTACACTGCGTTCACCACTCCTTAATTAACGCCAAATTCATTAGTGAATGTTAAGTTTTGTCTTTGACAATAAAGTTTATGTTTGTTGTACTGAGCTATTGAATTTTAATAAAAGCGATAGGACATAACCTATACTATGTTATTTCTACAGAAATATTTAAATGATCTAATTAGCCTAGTGATAAATGTAATGTAATCGTAGGTAAGTAACATTGATGTACCACAGGTTCGAATCGCGCTGTAGTCACTAGATAATGTTGGTCACTATTTACTAAATTAATATTTCAATAAATACCCAAAATTACTAATTAACTAATCAATCAATCAATTCTCAATAGTTTGAGTTCTCTGACGTTTGAGGTTAGGTTGTTTGTTTACATTTGTAAACAAACATTTATTTTAACTAATTATGCAAATTGACCATAGACAACCACCTCAGCGTCTCTCGGAAAAGGATTTTCACAAAAGTACTCCCGCAACCAGGAGTTCGATGTGAAATTCCTTAGTACAAAAAACCCTTTTGTATTTGATAGCGTGCTCTTGTGCAATTGCGATTTTCAATAATTATTACCAAGTGTCTATTTCGACCAATTCGATTCAACATCTTGATACATAATTCAAACATTCAGCCTTATTCTCGTTACTCTTGAAAAACTAACAATATTGTTTCGGAAAAAATATTTTTTACAAGGTAAATAACAATATTGTTTTCAATTCTAATTCCCGTGGACCTCTTGAATTGTACCTTGAACAGATTGCAATATTGTAGTTTATAACAATAATTTAGGTTTATTATGTTGACCACCCTGCCACATTTGTCAAATATTTGACAGTAGACAATTGCTTTATTCGACCAGTTGTTACCGGTCACCCCAGTTGAGAGTGTGTAAAGTAATATTAACATTAATTATATTATACACACCAAATAATCCTGTCCAACACCCTTTTGGTATGAACCATGGGCATAAAAATGTATAGCCACAAAGAACTAATAAGTACAATTTTATAATGAATGAGCACAATTACACTTAAAAAATGAATAACTGTACCCTTAATAGTTTTGGTATGAACGGTTCCTTAAAACGCTCTGTCATGTCGTCAACTATTGCGTTAAAAACCATATTTGCCATATACTTATTTAGTCGAAACATTTTTCTAAAGTTTTCGGCAGGTAATTCCAAAGGATCATAGAATAATAAGACTACGTAGTCTTATTATTCTATGCAAAGGATTGCTTGCATCTCTTAACCTCCTTCTTTCACGCAATAAACTAAGTCTAAAACATTTAATTTTATCATCTCTATACCAAATAAGTTGAAAATTGTGAATTATTCTTCCAAAAATATTTACCTTTGTTCATTGTTTCTAATCAAATCAATCAGTAGCACAAAATTATTATGAGTTATGATTCAATCTACCTTAGATTGATTTCATAACGCAAAGTTTTCTATCACGCTATAATTTCAATATTGTTTCAAAAATATTGATGTCATATCAATGTAAAAATTCCACAGGAATAACTTAAAATGCATCTTCTTGACTTTATTTCAATACTTGTAAATGAAACCATATTGTTTCGAGATCAATGTAAATGTGAATTAGAATTTGAATCAATATTGAAATTTAAGCAATATTTTTAAAAATTTCAATATTGTTAGCTTTTCAAGAGTAACGCGAATAAGGCTGATTGTTCCTCTGCATAAACGGTGAGTCCAAATTTCATTTAATTGTATTTATTTCATATGTATTTTGTATTGGAATGTGGTTGGCCACGCCGCTTCCAATTCTTATATTTATTTTCCCATTTTGTCTTTATTTTCCCTCTGTACATTAATTATTTGATTGGACTTACACACTGTTTAATACGTTTACATCTGATTCAATTGTCCAATATTTAATTCCTCTGAATCAGATGAAACATACGTGCATTTTTCGGACATAATTTTATTTTAGTTTACATTTTAATTTCGAGTTCAATTTGCTTTTCTTTTCTTTTCTTTTCTTGTCATTTATTCTGAGTGTAATTAGCATCCTCTAATTACACTCATTATCTCAATTGAGCCCCTCCAGAGCACATATTCTTCATAACATTTAATTGTTTTCTATATAAAATGCCCAATTTATGTATTTTTATTTGCCTCTTTCGGGATTTTATTTGTCAACTCATTGCATCCAATCTTAGTGTAATTAATTTCCCTCTAATTACACTAAGTACAGTAATTGCCCCCCTCTCCTCGTACTAATAGTACCCCCACCTCTCAGATTTTGGGTTTTCGTGGAATTTTTCCTCTTTGCGCTTACTCAAAATCCCTCTTAACTTTTCCCCATATATAAACTCTTGCACAACCCTTTTTAAGGCAGATTTTAATATTGTAAAAATTATTATTTCTCATGTATAATTTCGAAGACCAAAATTCGTTTCGAATTTTATTGGTCCGGTTCATTGAATTTGATATTGATTTGATTTTGTTCGTATTTAATTTTGTAAAGTGTTAATTAGTTTTCTAACGGTTGTAATATTTATTTTTGATATTTTGTTCCTCCATTTTTAATTATATTTTGCCTCTCGTTTTGCCTCTATGAATTTAAATTGTTATTTCCAAAGCTGTGCATTATTTTAAATTCATAAAAACACAAGTAAATAAATTAAATTGTTTTATTTAATAAATACAAATAGTTAAGTGCGATTCCTCTTTTAATTTCGGCCCCTGGTCTGAAACTCTCTCCACTGAGAGACGCTCGCGGTACAGGTTGGTGTTTCGGGCCTAAAAACACCTGGCGCTCGAGAAAATCCTCCCCTGACGAGGAAAACACGCCACAGGCTAATAGCCCAGCCTACCCTGACCCGGCCGAGCGCAGCCCAGCCTGATAAATACCGGAATAAAATCGATTATTGTATATGTACAATAAAAATCAATTTTTCACTAGTGGCATCTATTGGTAAAATGTTATACTAGTTTCTAATTTCCTTTTTTAAATTTCTACCCATCACCAATACCTTTTCTTGTTGGTCTTAAATCTCTTCTACAATATTCTGGAGATGGCTCATATACAAGACTTCTTCTATAGCGCATTCCTTGCAGAAGTTCTTCTTCTTGTTGTTGTTGGACCCCGTCTCCTTCTAGGGATCATCCCCCTACCCCTCTTATTGGATGGTCCTTGAGGATGGACACATGCCATCAAATGTGACTAGGAGTGTCTCACCGCGTACAAGACTTCTTTTGCTCTTCTTGTAGAAATTCTTGTATAACCTTCTGGAGACCCCCTATTGGATGGTCTCTGCTGTTGGCATGTGCCATCTTAAGCGCCAAAGTGTCATCGTATTACCCCTAAAATACTACTTATATACTTGTAGTGGCGCAATAGTGCAACCAACTGTTGTACCACCAAACCTCCAAACTCAGCAAGTAAGTAATTTTATACAGGAACTGCAAAGTCCGCGGACAACGCACCGCGGACCTAAAATATAAGCAACTGTAATTAAACTCTTCACATGCAGTTCATTAGTCAATAAGACAATTAGACTGTAAGACTTGTTATACTCAAGTTATATATTAAATAAAGATACATCACGACCATAACTCCGTCGTATCTTTTATCTTCACCAATACCAAACAACAATCTCCTAATCATCATTCTACATATATATACTTATAGATATAACACATATTGACTTACATGTTTTTATAAATTAGCTTTAAAAGGGCACATGAGTCGGTAAAAAAACTGTAAAAATTTGCTCCGTTAATACTAGTTGCAGCGAAATGAATAAATTCAGGGAGATAGAGGAAGAAATTCTAAGAAAAATGTTAGCTTCAGTTTTCTGATTATTTCTTTTAAAGAGGAGAAAGAAAAGAAATAAACTTACCAATCAAGTAAAATTTTTTTTAACACAAAAAATCAAAAATCCAAATCTAACATTCTTTTTATCGGTGTTTTTTCTTCCTTATTGTGAAAAATGAGCCATGTAGGTCAATTGCTGTTCTTAAAATCACTTTTTTATCAGTGAAATCTGACACTTTTTATTATATAAACATTCTGGCGAAAAACCATGAATTTTTGTACATTGTGCAACATTTTAAGAGAGTGCGCCTGCGTCTACTTCAGAATTCAGAGAGCGCATATGTCTAATTGTGCAAATTCAGCATTTTTTTGAAAACAATTCAAAATTTAAATATAAAATGGGTTTTTTTAATTCATCGTGAAAAGATAAGTATAAACTGAAATGGTCAACCAAACGACGATCATTGTCATATATGCCCAAATATGCAGAACACACATTAATTAATATTGACAAATGAATAATGACAAATAAATCGCAAAACGTCGCAAAACAGCAAAAAAATTTTGAAAAACTGCAACAGCTTTAGGAAAATTCCTCCAGAGGGCGCTACTGTTTGTTTTTTTTTTTTAATTTAGTTCCCGCCATTTTCACTAGAGAACCATGTGCCCTTTTAACAGAATAAAATTTATTAGATTTACAATAGATTTTCTATTTTAACAAAAAAATAATGGTTATTGGTTAGATAATTAACAATATTAAATAACTATACCTACGTATAGTATACAATACGTATAAATTTTGTAGCTCCTTTTGAAGTTGGTGAATTGTGGCAAATTCTTCACGTTACGACAATTTTCTATTGCATCCGCTACACTATATAAAAGAGTTTGAACAGCAAGTTTTACCTTCATAGGCTGTTTCTTCCAAAGAATATGTGCTTGTGAAAGCGTATTTGCTATTAAAAGCTGCTCTTGCTATTGAAAAATGCAATATCATAAATAAGTTATGTGATGAATGACTAAATAGATTTATATTTTCTTCTTCTTCATAAAAAAATTGTAAATCAAAGAACGAATTTCTTATCAGTTTTACACAATAGTAAGCATTCAACATAAAATACAATGGAAAAGTTGAGAACGGATTATTCAATTTTGTATTAAAATTTTCCAAATGTAAACTTGCTCCTAAACATTTCGCCATTCGTAAACGAGTCGATGGTCACATGTTACAGAAACAATTCTTAGCCCAACAGCAGATAATGACTCCAACATGTGCGATGTAATACTGGCTCTTTCATCTTCATCAAATTTGTTCACTATAAAGTACGCAACCGATATTTTCCAGCATTCATTAAAAACACCACCATGTAAACTAATGCAGATCCGGCAAATTCATTCGGGCCGTTGTCTTCTATTTCATTCAAACTAAACTACGAATCCCACATTTCTTTTACCATCAAACTCAGTGTGTCGTCTAATTGACTTTTCGTCAAAAATTAGAGCTGCTACGGCATTTTCCAGTTTTGTACCAACTACATTTCTAATTGCCTGTAAAGCCTCTTCACAAATTCCTGGCTATTATTCAATGTAGATGGATGTGCAAACGAATTTTCAAACTTACTACATACAAATTCGTAAGCTTTACACGACAAAAAAATTAAGGATCAACGCAAATCTTCGTATGTCTTCTGGATATTTGTTCCCTACAGTAGGGTTGTTGATCAATATCCTACTGACAATCTCTTTAGGAATACCTAAAAGGAAAATACGTATAATATTTATAAAAAAAAATAAATTAACGAATTATTTAAACTACCTACCACCTCGTTTAATAATGCATCTTTGTTTTTAGAATTCAAATAACACATTTTCTGTAATTCTTCCAAAAGGTCCTTCATGTTTGTAATTTTATTACAATTTCTATTGCGCTTTTGTTTTAAATAATTATATTTAATCCCTGTTCTAAACCCAAGGCAGGAAAAGAATTTGGCTTTAATCTTGTCGTTTGACTAGTTCTATCGAAACATTCGTCGGCGAAATGTAGAGAACACATTTAAAAATTTTTGGATTTATGGAGGATATCCTTTCCAATAACCTTTATCGATTTCTTCTTCACAAAAAGTTGAGATGTTGGTAACCTACAAAATAGTAAGAAAATCATATAGTATTTAAAATTCGTCAAAATAAGTCATTACTTACCTATGGACAGTTCTATTGAGATCATTTACGTTACAATAAGGCAAACTACAAAAAAATCCACGAGGCATTTCACACAATTTTCAAAAGCCCGCCGGTATCAGAAAAACAATAAATTCTAACTTTAAAATAATTGCTTTTGTCAACAACTAGGCGTTTTGGTGATATGTACTTTTTCAAAATGGTGTCCGTAAAATTTGCAATATGGCAGCTATATTTATTACTCTCGTTATATATTAACACCTCACTAAATATAACAAACTAAATTGAAAATTAATTATGTGTCCCTTTTATATTTTATTATTTCATATAGTGGGTCATTTGTAGGACGAATTTTTAATTTTTCCATAATCGAATCTTTTTTTTTTTCAGTGCAAAGAATGCATTGAATTAATTGTTCTTTTTCTTCTCCTATGTTGTTGATTGTTAGAGGGTTTTGTTCTTGGGTTTTAGGAATATATAGTATATAACTACAACAATATTTGAAATGGTGCCATACGTGTTTCGCCTTAATATTTAGGCTTCTTCAGTGGCTATTTCTTTGGCTGTGTTCTTCTTATGTTCATAATACTACAATACTACATTACATCGATTATGAACATTTTGCCTCTTTATTAATATGTAAATGTCCTCTAAAGTGCGGTAAATTTCGGGTTTCATTCGTTATTTTACGTTAAAAGCGCTTAAATTGAGGAGTTTACAAAGTTTATTGATGTATTTGTTCATTGCCTGGATAAATTATTTAAGTTTGATGCTGTTTACAGTTAATTTTTTGTTTATTTTGTTCCTCTCCAGTCAATGCTTAAATGAAAAATACCTCAGTAAATGTATTTGTGCCACAACTGTCATTTTAGGTTATTAATTTTGATTAGTTATTATTTGCATTATTTATTTTGAGTTGTATGTTTATAATGGACTTTTTTATATATCATGAAAATTTCTCCAAGACAGTTTTCAGTTGTTGTGGTTACAACTACAGTTTGTTTAATTTAATTTCTTATGTTTATTGTATTTATATTTGATTTGTACAATCCTCTAAATGTTATTATTGTGCGAGAGTTTCCTATTTATTTTTGCTCTTTCGAATATTGCGAACAAAAACGAAAACTTCATTGTTCATTTTTGGGGGAGGGGAATGTAACGAAGTTATTTTTTAGCCTCTTGGTCCTCTATGACACTTTCCTTTTTATAGATTAAGTGTTTGTTTACATTTTATAAACAACAATAAATTAACGGTATTGACATTAGTCAACCACCTTTGTCGCTCCTCTAGGAAGGATTTACGCTTACTTTACGATTATTTTTAACAATTGCATCTGCTGATGCACAAAGCCAGGGTTGCGAGATGCAGAAGAGAAGGCCTATTCGTATCAGTTGAACATGGCAAGCATTTTCATACACTCGAAGAGCAGTTTTTTCGTGTTTAATGCCATAAGATAGCGCTGGAGATTTTATTTCCTTCTTAGGTATAAAACCTTCCTGTAATTTTGATAAATCTGCCTTTTTACTTATTTTAATTCTATGGACTTTACTGCTTGCAGAAATTCGCACAACCCGTGCATCGAACCACTCTTTAGCTTTGTTTTGGTATTGGGTACGTAAACATAATCCAATCACATCGGACTCAATTAATAATTGAACAGTTTCTTCATATTATTGCTTTAGTTTTTTGTCTTTTATGTTAAATTCTTTTAAATAAAGTGTAGAATCACATTTTCCGTGCAAATTTTAATAAACCCCTCTTTTTTCTCTTCGTTCTTTCTTAAATCTATGTTTTTTTTTTTGACTAGAACCTTCTTCTTCAACTTTTTTCTTATAAATTAGGTACGTCTGCAACGCCCATGGATGAGTAAAATCCTCCAGTGATAATTTATTGTAAACTGGAATTGCAGAAACGAGTAGTTTTTTGCAGGTAAAGTAATCGCTGGATAACAATTGGTTTAGCATCATTTCTTTTCCGAGCTGATTTGGAGACGTATTTTCCCATTCGTGTTCTAGATCGGTTTTAGTTGATCGTCAGTGTCACTTCGATTATTTATCTGGATCTGCAACGAGTAGACAAAAATTATATGTTACATGACCATTTAATAAACTAAAATGTATATGCTTATACCTACTTAAAACTCGACTTTGTAGGGAAGTAAACTAATAGAAGCTTGTCTAATCACATAGCCCCGAATAATGCCGTGGTCCAACTCCGGTGATTGTTTTTCTTCTACTCTCAGTCTCACGACATAAGATTTTGCAAGAGAAACTCCTTTTGTTATCCCTTGAGGATTAAACTCAATATCGAGGCTGATAGCAGCGAAACTGGACTTTAATATTTTCTCCATGTTGTTATTGCAGGGTTTTGTGATTGTCTATAAGTAATGACTGATTAATAATCATTTTTCTTTGATCTAATTAATAATTCCATTGTAATACTTATTCATGCTTTAGTTTAAAATTTCAGTATTAATAATAATGACAACTTTTCATTTCAATAAAACCAAAACAAATTTAAAATGCATTTTGTTTGGTTATGCATTTTTCGCTAGAGGGCGCAGAAGCTTTCCCGCACCTTTTCTATAAATCGGTTTTGATTACTAAACACCGTGGCCTACGAGGATTAATGTTACTACCGCTCCATATGGCCGTTGCACTCGCCCAAATTTCATTGTTGAAAATGATTCCGAATAACCTTAAAATTTCGTTTGGTAACTAGCGATCCCTAGCAGTTGAAAAATTTAAAAACAACTTAAAAATGAACGATTGATACATAATAACCAAAAAATTTCGTCCTGAAAGTAGCTCTATCTGTCGGTCATTAAACTGAAAAATCAAAAATCATAAATGATTTAAACGCTGATTACAGATTCGTACAAAACTGAATCATTTTAGTTTATATTTTTTACTTAGGGGGAGCCAATTACCCGACGATTTTTCGAGGTTAGTCGGAATCACTCAAACAGGGCGAGTGCAACGGCCATATGGAACGGCAGCGACATTAATGATCGTAGGCCACGCTAAACACTATGTATATAAATAAGTTTCACTGGGCTTTTACAATGTGGATATTATGCTAATATTCCAGGAAAATATTGTAAATAATCCACATTTAACTAATACTAGTTCATGTATTATTATCTACACTAAATGAATATAGGTATTTATGTAGTACTTTTAAATAACTATGTTATATTTAAGAACAATTGAATACTTATTGTTTTCCCAAGATTAATTCAAAGAACCAAACTTGTAGTGTGGAGCCAAAAATAATGAAGAGTTTGCAAATTCAAATGTTAGCGGTTAGTTTGTAAAAAGCGGTTTTAATTCCTTCAATTAAAAACTTATATGCAGAAAAATGAATCATACTTAAGTACGCTTGCACTGATTACCTGTTTTAGTCGATAAGAAAAAATAATTTATGTCTTTTCGGGAACAACTGTGAGTCATCAGCTGGATATTTATCAGTAGCAATTTCTGCAAGTCTCTGCAAGAAAATTCTTTCACATTATGTCATAGATGTAGATCATTGGCTAGATTTCTAAAGATAAAGCCTAAATTAAATTTGATTGGTTCAGTTGTGGGTGAATTAACATATATAAACCCATAAAATTTGGTCTAAAGGACATCAATTAACTCTATTAAATCCAATAATTGGGAAAACACCCTAAGGAAAATCTCACCCAAAAATCCGAAATCCCTCTGGAAAATAACTAGGGCTCTAAAAAACAAAAATACTAATAATAATATACCTGCACTCCAGTCTCAAAACGGTTTAGTCTTCGAAAACAAAGAAAAAGCGGATACCTTAGCTCAATCAATGTACAAAATTCACAAACAAACCATGAATATGTCTGACGCAGAAACAATTAACTTAGTAGAACATAATACTAATAATAATAATAAACATAATAATAAAACACTTTATTAAAAATCTCAAAAAACGTAAAGCACCTGGAGAAGACAATATAACAAACGAAATACTAAAAAATTTCACTAAAAAAGCCACCACCCAACTGTATTATATAATTAACAGCTGCTTAAAATTACACTTCCCAAATCACTGGAAAAATAGTATTATCCTCCCATTTAAAAAGGCGGGGAAAAACCACGCCCATCCAGCTAACTGCCGGCCGATCAGTTTCCTCCCCTCAATGAGCAAATTATTAGAGCTAGTAATTCTACAACGGTTAAAAAAATTCGAAGAGACAAACAAAATCATTATAAAAGAACAATTTGGCTTTAAAGCCCGCCAGAGTACAGTACAACAACTCGCAAGAATTACAGATAAATCACTACAAATTTTAACATAAACAAATCAACCACCCTATTGACCCTGGATATCGAAAAGGCGTTCGATACGGTATGGCACCAGGGCCTAATATACAAATTAATATCCAATAAAATTCCAAAATATATTATTAAAATATTACACTCTTTTATTCAAAACCGAACGTTCCAAGTAAAAGTAAATTCAACTCTGTCTAACAAACAAAAAATACACGCTGGCCTAGCACAGGGGGCAATTACATCTCCCATGCTTTTCAACCTGTACATAAACGACATACCAAAACACCACCAAACAACACTTGCTCTCTTTGCGGACGATACTGCTATTCTTACAGAATCAACACGCGCCAACCAATGCAATATCTACCTTCAAAGACACATCGAGCTCTTGGAGGTGTACTATGAACAATGGAAAATAAAAATTAATGCCGACAAAACCACCCTAACATACTTTACACACAAAATAATAGACAAACCAACTAATCAAGTCACATTCTATAACAAACCCAGGTAGCACAGTTCGTATATTAATCGTGGATTATAGGTGGAAAAGGTACGAATTTTCGGCGAAGTAGATTGAGAACCAAATTTCGACGAGAATTTGTCGTGGATAATATACACGATTATAAATAGTTGAAATTCCACCTCTTTTACACGTTCTGTAGTCGTTCACATGTACGAATTATTTTAATTTCTAAGATAAATAGTTTATATCCAATTTATATAAAATAATTGCTTGTAGAATTCGTAGCCGCGCATATTTATAAGTCTAAAATCGAATATCAATTAATAAAATGCGTATTCTGAAATTAAACAAGTAACTAAATTTTGTTTTAACATATCTTTCGGTGCATTTACTAAAAACATTTTCTTTTTTCATACTTTAGTTCATTTGAAGACAAATATTATATTGTTATAATATCAATTATAACATTTTTATTAAAACTAATTTTTCAAATGTGCGCGCTATAATTCTAGAAGCTATAGTAGCGCCACCACCTCTTTGCGGCCATCTTTGTCATAAGAGGACGCTATTTTTCTCACAGCGCAATTGTTTCTGCCGTTCACGTGTTTATCACATTGCTGTTCACCGTGCCGCGCAACAAGTGCAATATCATTAGTAGTGCAATTATTCATCTCAAATAAATTGTGTAAAATGTTTGTTGGCATTGAGTTTGATGAAGAGCCCGCGGGTGAAATAAGTTTAGTGCACATCAAGTGGTTGACGCCACGAAAAAGTCATACTTGGTGGCCGCCATTTAAGTTGCAAGATGCCTTTGTAAAGTCATTAAAAAAAGGACAGAGTCCAAATTAGACTTGGGAACGGTTTAAAATTAAAAAGGCATACTTTAAAGATAGTAAGTCCCAGATTATTCAATTATTTAGTTATTGATACATTAAAAATTTATTTTATCTGTTAGATGACTACGATAAAGCTGTAAAGAAATTAAAACAAGCAGAATTAGTTTCTGACGTAGCAACAGAAGAATCGGATTGTACTGAAGCAGATCTCCCAAAGAAACGTGCACCTGTTAGAAAGACGCGGCTCTTCGAAAGTGATGATGAGGAGTGCGCAGATTCGGATTCGGAGATAATTAGTCGAAGCCCAAAAATTTCGAAAAATATTTCTCATTTATTGAAAAAGAAACTAGAAGGTAAAATTCAACAAAGTGTGAATTAATTTTGGTTAATTATGCCATTTATATTTCAGAAACCGTTGTCGAAAGTCAGTTCGATACACCTCAATATACATCTAAATATAATTCTTCAACGTTGTCGCAGAATTTAACGAATACTCAACCGTCATCAAGTAATATAAGACCTTCTACAATTCAACAATCGGAATCATCAGGTATATGTATAGGAAAAAAAATTTATATTTCATATCTAAAGTCATCTTTTCTTTTCAGATGTTAACAAAAAAATTCTGTCTCTTTTGATCCAAATTAAACATCAAAACGAAGATATAAAAAATCTCCTTCTACAAAAAACAACGCCCACAGGCCAGTCTATCAGTTTACCTTCAAATTTGCCGATTAGTCTTCCTGCAACAAATTTGAAGGATCTCAATACATTGGAAGAATATTTGAAAAATGAGTCTAATTTTGGTCTAATGGTGAGTACCTTATTAAATTTTAAAATTCAATTTTTATTTAGCTTTACACTAATCTTTAGATAAACTGTCCGATTGATTTCTCATGCACATTTCGATTTGTTTGCAGGTGTCCTATTATTCTACAATTGGCGGAAGGGACCGAACAAATAAAACAAACAACATTTTGAGACAACTTATATCCAACGAACTGGCAGTCGATTTTAGTTTCCGAGGTACTCGAAAAAACAAGAAAGCGTTTGAAAAGTTAACACTCAACAAATTGGTGAAAAGTAAGTTTTTTTCGAGTTTTTTTTTAATTTACTATTTTTTCGTTATTTTTATGGTAAAATCGTGGTTATTTTTGTGGTTAAAAACTAAATAATTTTTGAGCAGCACTTTAACATTTATTACGATTTTTTGAATTTATATTTTGTATTGGCAAAAATATATTTCTATTAATATAAGTATACGGATTGGAAAAATATTTTTTAATACAATAATTTAAAATAATTTACACCAAATTTGCAATAATTGATATTAACAAAATGTTAAAAATTTAATTTTATCTCATTCAGCAATCGTCTTAAAGTGCAACAATTTAGTTAAGAAAGAATTAATATTGTCACTTCAAGAAACATTTAATATTAAAAATTGTTTAAAAATCTTAAAAGTTAATTAGCAATTAACAATATTACTTCTTTTTTAACAAAATTGTTGCACTTTAAGACGATTGCTAAATGAGATAAAATTAAATTTTAAGCAATTTGTTAAAATCAATTATTGTAAATTTGGTGTAAATTATTTTAAATTATTGTATTAAAAATATTTTTCTAATACGTATACTTATATTAATGGAAGTATATTTTTGCCAATAAAAAATATAAATTCAAAAAATCGTAATAAATGTAAAATGGACAATCCACACAAGTAAACGTATTGGCATAAACTTTGTTTAACAATTCATTCTTTTAATTTTTATTAATCGAGTGTTTCTTTTAAACTTCAGATTCTGTTAAATCTACATCAGTAGAATCATCCGAAATTGATGTAGAGAACGACGTAAAAATATGGTTAAAAAATGCACCTAAGCGTGCAAACCATTATCGAGTTGACAAAAATAATAATTAATTTTAATTGAGCAGTTTTTGTATATTGTTTTTAAAGTTGGTGGTACATAAATATTGCACTATGCCAAAACATAAATTCAAGAAATTTGTTTCAAAACGACCAACGCAAAGGCGTGTCGCCAATGAAGTTACACATTTGATTGGTAATTCAGAAAGTCATAATTCTAATATTTGGGATTGTTCGAATGTTTCAATAATATCCACTAGCAACATTTCAGAGACTTTAAATCAATCCGATTCATCAAATATTTCAGTAACTTCTTATCAATCCGATGATTCTAATATTTCAATGGCATCAAATAATTCCAATGTTTCTGCTATATCTTTCAATACTGTGCCTCCTTTGGAACCTTTGAACAGTTTTAATATTAACGGAGAAGAACCTGCGTTTAAAATTCAATTGCAAAACTGGGCCATAAACAATCATATTTCACATTCTTCACTAAATGATTTACTGCGGATTTTAAAACCTTTGCATCCGGAACTTCCACTAGATAGTAGAACTCTCCTAGCGACACCTAAACATTTTAAAATTAACAAATTAAATTCGGGAAATTATGTACATTTGGGCTTGCAAAATGGATTAATTCGTTTCTTGAATTCAAATAAAAATTACCAATCTAATAGTATAATTCTAAGTTTTAATATTGACGGGATTCCTCTGTACAACAGTTCCAATGTGCAAGCCTGGCCCATTTTATGCCTTATAAAAAATGTTTTGTTTGAGGAACCATTCACTGGTGGAATATTCGTTGGCAATTCAAAGCCGTCACCTATAAATTTATATTTTGAAGACTTTATTAACGAAACAAAGGTGTTACTACGCGATTGTTTGATTTTTAATAATAAAAAATATAATATACAAATACACAGTTTTGTCTGCGATTCACCAGCAAAAGCATTTATAAAATGTGTTAAATCGCCAGGAGGTTATTCCAGTTGCGATAAATGTTTCGCAAGTGGTGAATATGTAAATGGACGAGTTACTCTAAAATGTTTAACAGCATCTAAGAGAACCAATACTTCTTTTATTTTACAAACGGATGAAGATCACCATGTCGGATTATCTCCATTACTTGAATTGGGAATTGATATGATTCAATGTTTTCCTGTAGATTATATGCATAACGTGTGTTTAGGTGTTGTTAGGAAATTACTTTTTTATTGGGTCTCTGGGCCATTATCTGTGAGATCGCCAAGTAGTATAACAAACGACATATCTAAAACGTTAATAAATTTGCGGAATTATATTCCTAGTGAAATCAATCGTAAGGGAAGGTCGCTTTCTGAAATACACCGTTTTAAAGCAACTGAATTTAGAACAATTTTACTATATACTGGTCCTATCGCTTTTAAGGAAATTTTGGACCGTAAACTTTACCACCATTTCAAGTTATTGCATTGTTCAATTGTTTTATTAATTTCAAATACGCCGGATAATAGGGGTACCAATTGTGAACTTGCTTCTCAATTAATAAGAGATTTTATTCGAGATGGTGTTAAAATTTATGGTCCAGAATTTCAAATTTACAATGTACACGTTTTAAGTCATCTGAGTGATGATGCCTTGTATTTTGGCGAACTAGATAATTTTTCTGCTTTTCCATTTGAAAACTATTTACAATCTTTAAAAAAACTTGTTAGATCCAGTAATAATCCACTGATTCAAATTTGTAAAAGAATACAAGAAATTAATTTAGTTCCGAACAATTTTCCATTCACCAATAATAGCATTGATGATTTTGTTGTTAAAATGGAACACACTAATGGTCCTTTGATTAATTTGAAAGTATGTAAACAATTTAAAAAAGTTCTTTTACATTCTCGTAAATTTGTTTTAACTACATATCAGCACTCCAAGGCCGATTGTTATTGTTCGGTTGGAAATCAAGTGTACAGAGTCGAAAATATTCTACAGAAAGATAGCAGCATTTTCCTTCTTGTTAAAAAATATCTTAATTATTCATCATTTTATACATATCCATTCAATTCTGATATTTTATCTACGTTTGTTGTTTCTAATTTATCTAACGTATTAGAAGAAATTAATTTAACGTTAATAGAAACGAAATATTTGATGTTACCAATCAAAGAAAATGTAGTGGCAGTGCCTTTGTACCACACGCTTTAAAAACAATATATGTAGATTAACTATTGCAATGAAAATCTGTGTTTTTTTTTATTTTCTTATATGTAAAACTTTAACATATAGTTAACTTTCTCGTTTTTAAGAATTTTGTACCTGTTTATTTCTAAAAAAAAAGAAATTGTTTATTTTACATGTTACGGGCGAATATATTGAGCTCCGCATAAAAATTGGACAAATCATATTAATTGTTGAATTTTTATGCCGAGTTTAGTGTGTTCACTCGCTTATAAAAGGTTTAAATCGTAATAATTTTGTACCTGTTGTTATTTTACGTTTTTACTCTATGTATTTACTAAATGTGATTGAAATTTAAATATATATTATATTACAATAAAAAACATTTTTCTTTTATTACATTCGTACATACCCTTATTTATTGATATATAATAAAATATATTTACTATATATAATTATTATATATATAGTAAAATATTGATATATTATACGGTCAATATTCGTATTATGATCGTCTATTAATCGTCCCTCATTCTCCGATAATACACGTCACTGATCCACGTGTATTCGCTGTGACATATTGTCGACTAAAACTAAGATATTAACCGTTTCAAATTTTGTCGAATCGACGAGAAATTCAACGTTTATTTGACGATCTCTAAACGAATTGTGCTACCTGGGAAGTAATTCAGCCAGTAGGCGAAGTAAAATATCTCGCTATTATTTTAGACAAAAAACTAAAATTCCAAACACATATAAATAAAATCACATCTAAAGCAACAGGCGTGTTAAATGCAAAATATCCGTTAATCATGCGGCAAAATCCATTACAACAAAACACCAAAGTCAATCTGTTCAAATCTTAATAAGGCTCATCCTACTATACGGATGTCCTATCTTCAGTAATGTTTCGAAATCAAAGATCAATAAACTACAAAAAGTACAAAACAAGTCCCTCAGGGAAATACTGAATAAAAAACGAAGCTCAAATATCAAGGATATGCACACAGAAACAAATTTACCACTTATTGAACAAAAAATTGAACAATTTACGCACAAATTCTACTAATACACAATAAAACAAAACGACACACTTAAGAACACCGCCCAATTCAACTCTGGCAACGCCACATAATCTATGATAAATAACTAACAAATACACATATAAACACCAAAAACCATACCCAACATATGGGATTTACCTTTGCACTCACAAATATATATATATATATAAAACACATATTAAATAAATACATTTCCATTTAACTCTACAATTTATTATTAATTGTATATTACTCTCATATAGGTTTTCTCATTTTTTCCTGCTTAAAATCACTACCATAAAAACTACAACAAACTCCCACTGAGAACTGTAAATTAAAAACATTTAGTAAATCTGTAAAGATGGTATAAATTGTAAACAAATGAAATAAATAGTTGTTACTTGAAATAGAATGTATTGTACGCGTTTTGGCGCAATTACATTCTTGTATAATGTATTGACTATTGTAAATATTTTTATGATTAATAAAGTCTTTAAAAGTAAAAAGTCTAAAGGACAGAGACAGAATGTTCGCCAATAAGTTAAAAAGTACAATAAAGTAGAGAGACAGTATGTTCGTCAATAAGTTAAAAAGTACAATGAAACCAAACCCAAGAAAGTGAAATTAATATCGGGTTGTGTGATAAAAAAAAATTACTAAGTAAGAAAAGATTTTTCTCTACCAGCTTATGACAAAACGTTAGTTGCTTGTAAAACGTGAACAACGATAGAAGTTAAAAAGTGAAAAAACTAATTAAAATCCATACTCCGAATGAAGAGAATGTTTTGGTTATGGAAGAAGAATCCAGCAACAGCAGCTTCAGCAACTTGAGCGACCGAAGCATCAGCTGGAGTAGCTCTGGTGGGAAACTTTTATTTGGGTTTTTGTAATCCGTTTATAACAAAAGTTTGGTTGTAACTAACATAGAGAAATAAATTGTGTAAAGAGAGTATTTGTGTGTAATTTAGTTTTCGATATTATTCAATTTATTAAACAAAAAAAGGCAGAAATCTTTCAGCGCGGTAGCTGAGACAAAAGTATTCAGAATGCCGAATAACGCGAAAGTCGACCCCGCGTAGATGATAGAAATTTAATGTGTACGGTCTCCGCTCGGACACACTCTTAACATCCAACATTAAATTTCTAAGTTGGAAATAAAAGAGGCAAGACATAATTTGTGGTGTCAGATGTGGGGTTCTCTTGAATATTTTTTGAAAATTTGAAATTAAACTTGAAAGAATTAAATTATTATAATTGAATTTTTTTTGTCTCTTACATGTTTTCAGGAATATTTTTTTTATAAAATATAAATTTTAATAATTTTAGTAAATGATTGAAACTTTATTTTTTTAAATGAATCGCCAAGTGTTATCAACATCCGAGAAAGAACAAACTCTTAGAGACATTGGTCAGTTACAATCAATACTTGTAAATATGTTACAAATTTTAAATATTTTAGAAATAAATTACTTGAAAAATAATCAAAATTATTCCGGGATAATAAGAAATTATTCTGAATTAATTTTACAACTTCAAGAAATTATTCAGTCAGTCCGCGGAAGACCACCATATTTAATAGTGGTGAATAAAATTTGTTATATGTTATATTTGTATTTTATTTCAGGAAAACAGGTAGGAGTTTCAAATTTTTATTTAATAATGAACTATTTGTTTCTGAAGTTGTATTGGAAAAAATATTTTTAAGGAATTAATCACACATATACTCATTTTAAGTGTGTTATTTTATGTTATATGTATAAGGATTTATGTATAATTATGCTATCTTGGTGCTATTTTGTGTTTAATGAAAGTTTATAATTTGTTCAGCTTTATATGACGGAAAGATTTTTTATTATACCGTATAAACACTTAAGTTGAATTGAAACGAAAATTAACACATACTGTGGCGTAATTTCGCGGACCCGAGCTGTTTCCTCGAGCGCCAGGTATTTTAAGGCAAAACACCAACCGTACCGCGGGTAAAAAAAAACTCAGTGAAGAAATATTTAATCCAGGGTTCAATAAAATTATCAAATTGTACGTACCGAAAGAAAGAAATAAATGAATTGAACTTAACTTAAATTTATTCAAACTGATAATTATTAAAAAAAGTAAAACACTGGTTACAAAATAAAAAAAATAAAATCAATTCGAAACAACTTACAAAGAAAAAAAATAATAAATATGCGGAGGTACGTTGAACAGATATAAAATAATTATGTAGATACAAGCGGATGAAATGCAGAAAACACAATGCAGAGATAAAGCGGAGTCACAATATCACTTGATCACCAGTTCAAAACCAAGTCAGAAAAACTAAACCAAACTAAAATGTCACTTAAGACCAAAATAAAAGAATCTTCAAACTAAATTAACTCAAACTTAAAACAGATCGGACAGATGCGCAGTGCGCCAGAAAATACCAGACAGACAGATTTCCAATGGGCACAGATTCCCTGTTTGGAAATTTTACAGTCAGAAAGTAATGAATTTTTAGGCACTTTGCAGCCGATTTTATATGCGGAAATCAGAGAAGAGATTCTGAGTACGCGCGGAAGAGATAATGACGTCAAAACACCCCAAAAAACTATAGAATTCAGCGGTGGGGTACTAGTACCAAAAGAGCGGGGGGTAATTCATGTAATTGGAATAATTAGCCTTGGCTAATTATTCAGAATAAAATAAAAGAAAATACATAATTCACAACAAGAAAAGAAAATAAAAGAACAGATTCGAGTAAAATAAAATGCGGTTGACGACATAACTCACCCCTTCACTCTCGGGGTTGATTCATAAGAATTCCAGAAAGTGCTCAGAAACACACATCAGAAAAAATTGGAAGCGGCGTGGTTGACCACATTCCAATGTTCAAAGTACATAAAATGTAAATGAAATAACATAAATCAGACTTACCCTGTTAAATGCGGTGTTGAAAGCAAACCAAAAATGTGAAATTGATATGTAATAACACAATAATTGCAATTAGGCACAATTACAGCACGAGTAATGCTAAAGTCACTTTTTGCGAGTAAATTCCACTCGGCAATTTTGGTTGCGGAAGTACTTCCACCCGTTACAAACTTAAAAACGCGGTACAGGTGGTTGACTATGGTCAATACCTTAATTGGCAATTAATTATTCGGAATCAAAACAAACACTTAACCTTAAAATAATGCAGAAGATTAAATGTGTCGATAAATGCAGATAAATGCGGATAAATATTGAATGCAGAACAGAATCAACTAAGTTAAGCGGGAAATCTTCAGCGGAAAGTAATCAGGTAATAAATCAGACAACAAATCGTTATTAACAATGTATTAACGAAATGCATTTCAGGTGGCCAAAATGCAGGTTCGTTACAATACCATTTTGGGTGTTAAAGAATTCGGTTTATATAGTGGAAAAAAAGTGAATATAAAATAAAAATTTAGTGAAAATAATATAAGTTTAGTGACTTTGACTTTGAAAAATAAGATTTATTTAATAAATTTAATTTATTAATAAATATTAATATTGATATAAATAAAAAAGTGTAAAATAATAGTGATTAAATGCCAGAGGAACGTCCATTTGACAACTCAACAGAAATTTACAGATCAAACGAACTTACCTGTAAGTGAAGTTCGATCTTAATTATATGAGGCGCCCATTCCGAAGATATCACAATTATATTACACTGTAGTTGTGCCATCTACATACTTCTGTCACAAGTTTTAAAATAGTAGAAATTGAAAAAACTAATTGCTGCCCACCCTCTAGGGGGACATTGCTAAGAACCTCATTTGCTTAAAGGCTCCCTGATTTCTCCGGAAGTGGGTGGGTGGGTTTGTGATATCTTCGGACTGGGCGCCTCATATAATTAAGATCGAACTTCACTTACAGGTAAGTTCGTTTGATCTGTAAATTATATTTCGGCGCCCAGTCCTCGATATCACAATTATATTACACTGTAGATGTTCGAAGACTCAATAAGAGAAATCAGTAGAAGAAAACCATATATAAATACGTTTTTTATAAAAGTACAAACAAAAAATAAATCTTTTACAAATAAAAACAACAATAAGGTAGATCCTAATGTTACAATTAACTAAATTAAAATTCAATTTTAGTCTTTACTCTTTGAAAAGACGGAATGCAGAAAATCTGCTGAATCCGCCACTGGGCGATTATAAAATCTAGCAAAAACGGCTGAGCTAGCCGACCAGCCTGCCGATCTGCGAATTACGTCCATGGAAGCCCCTTTTGCATACGCCCTGGACGTAGAAGCATGACGCACGGAGTGTGGGTGAAAGAAGGTAGTGTCGATTCCTGCCTTTGTTAACACTTCCCTGACCCAACGACTTAACGTTTGTTTTGAAACGGGTCCAAACGGTTTCTTAAAAGAAATGAATAGGGCCGAATCGCCTTCAGTTCGTAGCGGCAGTCCTCTTCAAATATTCCTTAATTAAGGTTGCGACACAAAGACATGCATTTTCCTTAAAGGATGGCAACTCCAAACACGGCAGCGCCCGGTTTGGGCCAGATGTCTTAATTAAGGCAGGTACAAATATCTTAAGTCCTGTGTCATCTTCTTTAATGTCCCTTATTTTAATAAGGGATAACGTCTGTAATCTCTCTCCAGTCGCGAGGGCTAACAGAACCACTAACTTCTGGGACGAGTCTTTTAAATTTGACACAGAAAACTTTTCTAAATAGTCTAAAACCGGTTTAGGATCCCATGTTACTTCGTACCTTGGAGCAGATGGGCGAGAGCGGAATATTCCTCTAAAGAAGCGTTTTAATACAGTGCTCTCCGACACGTCATAGGAAAGAAGAAAGGCTAAAGCTGCTCTATGGGAATTGAACGTCCCGTAATTCTGTTCTGTAGAGTCCAAAAGTGACTGGAAAAATGATAAAACGTCCGTAATCGAGCCGTCCAGAGGTGGAGTGTTCGTCCTGACGCAGAACTCCCACCATAATTTCCAACTACAGTTGTATTGTGCCATAGTAGAGGGAGCTATGGATCTTAAAATTGTCTTTATTGAGGAATTTGGGACCTTCTTCTTTACAAAGGCTTGCCGCACAATTTCACTGCCACCAGGGTAAGAGCCTGGCCCATCGGGTGCGTCTCTTGGCTGTAAGGTAACGAAAGAAGATTGTCAGCAGTTCCTAAAGTTAGAACTTTTCCCACTACAAGTTTTTTCAAAATTGGAAACCAAGATTGGCTTGTCCAGTAAGGAACTACTAAGATTCCGACTGCCTTATCTTGAATGATCTTTTGTAAGGATTTTAAAATCAGACAAAAAGGCGGGAAAGCATAGAAGTAGTATTTGCTCCAATTTAACGTAAATGCATCCACCGAGAAAGCTTTTTGGTCCTTTGCCCAAGAAACAAAAATCTCGCATTTATTATTGTCGCAAGAGGCAAACAAATCGATATCTGGTTGACCAAATTCCAACACTAAATTCTGAAAAGCCCTTGGGGAAAGGTTCCATTCCGTAGAGGAAAAAGAACGACGCGACAGTTCATCCGCAACCGAATTCTCAGAAGAAGAAATATGTGATGCGAAAAGCCAAATGTCGCGTTCTTCGCACCAGATCCAGATCTGACGAGCTAAAAAGTCTAATTTTTCGTGCTGTACACTTCCCATACGGTTAATATACGCCATGGCAGTAGTATTATCCGTACGGATGAGCACGTTGACAGCGTATAGCTGGTCTGCAAAACGTCTGAGGCCATTAAATATAGCGAGCAACTCTAAATAGTTGATATGCATGCCTTTTTCCGGCTGTGTCCACCAACCCCAAGCCTTTTCGACACCAACATGGGCGCCCCAACCAGATAAACTAGCATCTGTAAAGAGCTCTAAGGTAAAATCTTTGGATCTCAAGTCGGTACCAGCATTCTCTTTGATGTGAGAGAACCACCAACTAAATTCAGAACGAATATTGTCAGGGATAATCATGACTGCCTCGTAATTTCCGTGATTGGCTTTCAGTGCCAAAAACTTAGCTCTTTCAAAACGTTTGGTATAGCACCAGCCATATTTGATCGCTGGACAAATAGAAACAATGCTTCCCACAAATTGGGAGAAAAAGCGAATAGAACATTTCTTTAATTTTTCAGTTTTTTCCAGAAAATTTAATAGTTTTGACACACTTTCCTCTGGTAACCGTAAAACCATCTTTTTGCTATCATTAACAAAACCTAAATACTTAATAGTATTTACAGGGGTCAAAGAACTTTTATCATAATTAATGACAAAGCCCAGAGATTTCATCAAGAAAATTGCCTCAATGACAAATCGTGAGCACTGCTCCGAGGAGCTCCCAATAATTAGGATGTCGTCTAAATAATACACACATATAATCCCGCTTAATCTCATATGAGATATTACGGGTTTTAATAGCTTAGTAAATAAGCAGGGACCCGATGAGAGTCCAAAAGGTAAACAAGTAAATTGAAATAAATCGTTATCAAAACGAAATCTCAAATACTTTCGTGTTTGACTGTCAATTGGCACCAAATGATAGGCGTCCTTCAAATCAATGCTTGCAAAATAGCATCCGGGAGAAACCAAACGCATAGCTGTTCTATAATCCTCTAACTTAAAATGTGGAGCATCAATATAAGTATTTAATTTCTTAAGATTTAAGATAAATCTCTTGCCTCCATTAGGTTTATCCACCAGGAAAACACGAGATATAAATTGCCCTTTAACAGGAAAACATTTTTCCACTGCTCCACTGGTTAGAAGATCATCGATGGATGATTTTATAAATGGTCTTTCCGCATTTGAAAAAATTTGTAGTGTGGAAACAGAGCCTTGCAAAGGCGCTTCAGTAAATGGGAGGCGATAACCCGACACCCAACTTAATACCACTGTATTAGAGGTTATTTTCTTCCAAAAAGGTAGAAAGAAACGCAATCGTCCAGCATGTTTACTCACCTGACTATTTATTTCTTGTCCAGCTTCGCACTGGACTTAGGTGGAGTTCGTTTGCGGTACGAGGTCCTGCCCTTGTAATAGTCCGTGTTCCTCGATTGACGGACTGGGCGATACGAGTTTAAAAGACGACTGGAAGTCGCCTACTTTGCTCTTGCTGGAGCCGAACTAGACGCCGTATTTTTTGGGCCAGGCATTTTAATATCCTTGCTGACGGCAAGGATATTTTTGGCAGTTCTAATTCATTCCCCGAAATCGGTACCGAAAAGCAATTCACCCGGAGGGGATCGCTTAACCGCCTCTAAAACACCTTTATCCAATAAAGGAGAAATTAGATTGCGACTATTTACCGTCAACTTATAAAATAGGTGACATAAAATTCTGCCTGAGTTGCTAAAATTCGACAAAAGGGCCGATTTAGTGTCTTTATTTAGGGATTTCTCCTCTAACAAGGAAGAAAAACCAACCGATAAGGCCGAAATGGCCTTGTTCAACAGTTGTTAATAGGCAAGTAAAGCAGAATCTATTGTTAACAAGGGTTTTGACAAAACTGAGGCCACTTCCGGGTTCAATCCCGGTGGTTTAAGTAGATTGAGGTTCAGTGGGACTTCATAAGGAGCTACTACCTCCTTAAGAACGTCCCCTGACAAACCATTTGCCAATATATGGGACCATCGTGAAGCCAGAGCTCCATGGACTCTAATCTCGTCGTTGACCTTGGCTGCAGGGTCATCACCTAGCACATTAAGTGTGTCATCGGACAGATTTCCATCTGCATGGGGAGAGATGACGTCTGAATCACCCTGTAGGAGTGTCAAATCGTGCAGTGCCGGTTCGACGATCGTTTCACTCTCGTTTGGTCCTGAGTCAATAAGGCGTGGTGGAGTCTGACTAACTTCAGTGGCTTCATTATTAGAATCGCGGCTACAAGCCGGTTCTGGAACGATAATCGGCCTTCGGGCCGGATCTTTTTCCGACTGAGATGAACAACTCTGTCCTTTAGACAGGTTGGCATCTCTACGATTATTAGGCGATTCCTTCCTCTTCAATGAGCGAGATCGCCGTTGACTAGTACCTGAACGTCCGGAACTATTAGACCGACGGGTACTACGAGAGTCACGGGAATTCCGAGTGTCACGAGAATTTGATCGCAACGATCTCTCCAAGCGCCTAATCGTTTCGTAAAGATAGCGACATGAATACCTCTCCTCATCGGAGCTACTTGCATCCCGTTTACGTTTCCCCATAGTTGAAAGAAAAAACTAAAAGAAAAGGTTAAGAATCTAACCTAACTAATTTATAAATTGAAAAAACCAAATAAAAAATCTGAAACGCTCAGCGAGCTAGTTAGAAAACATCATAAAATTATGAAATATACCTTTAAAGATAAAAACAGTCCTATATAACAGAAAAAAACGAAATTTCTTGCAATAAAAAAGCACATGCATTCGTATGACAGAAGCACAAGAAACACAATGAGGTTCTTAGCAATGTCCCCCTAGAGGGTGGGCAGCAATTAGTTTTTTCAATTTCTACTATTTTAAAACTTGTGACAGAAGTATGTAGATGGCACAACTACAGTGACTGGGCGCCGAAATATAATTGAATCTGATAACTCAGAAGGAGCAGTAGGGGAAATAGATCCATCAGAAACAACGAAATTGCAAATAAGAACACTCAAACCAATATACCTCCCGCTCCAACACCACCTTTATCTCCCACTGGACTTTTCGCATCAAACAGAAGTCAGCAAGTTCCACCAATACTTTAACGAAGTTATTTTTTTCGCATCTTGGACCTCTATAACACTTTCCTATTTATAGGTTAAGTGTTTGTTTACATTTTGTAAACAGAAATTAATTAACGGTAGTTGACATTAGTCAACCACCTTTGTGGCTCTTCTAGGAAGGATTTTGCGAAAGTACCGCAACCAAAAGTATTTAACAATTTTTCCTCTTTGCGCGTACACAAAATCCCTCCTAATATTTCCTCGTATATAAACTCTTGCACAGCCCCTTGAAGGGTGAATTCTCATCCTCTTAGAAATTTAAAAAGTTTTGTTCCTCGAGATTTTAATCTCACTTAATTTTTAATAATGTTCAAAAGCCAAAATCCACATTGGGATTTTATTGACTCAGTTTAATAATTTTATTATAAGTTGTAATTTTCGAAAGCCAAGATTCAGTTGGAATTTTATTGATTCAGTTCGGTTATTGTAGTGTTAATATATTTTCGACGGTTGTAATTTTGTTTTGTATTTAAAAGTTGTAGTTTTACATTGTGTTCCTCATATTATATATTAAATATTATTTTGCTATTAATAAATACGATTTAAAAAGTGCCAATTCCTCTTTTAATTGACCCCTAGTCAGAAACTCTCTCCACTGAGAGTACTGCCCGGTACTGGTTGGTATTTCTTGCCACAAAATACCTGGCGCTCGAGAAATCCTCCCCTGTTGGGGAAAAACACGCCACAATACCTAACAGAGGAGATAATACAACACATATGACGTCACCATCCGTAGCAGCCGCAGTTATTTCATTGGGAGCAGAAGTAATACCACCTTTTAATGGGGATTCCGGAAAATTGAGAGAATTTCTAGGAATTATCGAAGATGCTGCAACTTTGGCTCAATGGACAGAATCATAAAAACTCGCCATCGCTAAATTAAAGTTGGTAGGACCAGCCCGGAAAGCTCTACTATGTGATCCACAGATACAAAATGCGACTTCATGGCAAAATTTTGGTAATGCATTGAAAGAAAGGTTCGTGGAACAGGAAAATCCAAGTGAAAAATTGGACAATTTCAGAACGTGTAGACAGAGAATTGGAGAAAGCATTAGAGAATATGTCGAGAGACTAAAAGCAGCGGCAAACGATACGTTTAAATTAACAGGCAACCCAGATTTTGTTGAAATGGCAAAGAAAAAACTGGAAGAAGATACTCTTCTACAGTTAATCGAGGGTTTGGTAGCCCCAATACAAAAACAAGTAATGATAGCAAATCTGAAAACTTTACAAGACGTAATTAATATTGCTTTACATCATGAAATGATAGAGAAAAGTACTGGAGAAAGAAGAGGAGCAATAGAGAAGGTCACGTTTAGTAAAAATTCTCCTGAAACTCTCAACAAAAATCCAACTTACTCCAAGAAATCCAATACAAAATTCACAAGAGTTAACACCCATCAGATATCAACAAGGACCTGTTTCATTTGGAAGACAAAATCAACGCCAGACAATTTACCAGTCACCGAGACAATGTTTTAACTGTGGAAGCGAACAACATATGATGAAAAATTGCCCTCAGAAGACAGATGTAAACCAAACAAGGAATAATTTTAACATCAATACAGTAAGAAAATGTTTTTATTGTGATAAAATAGGACATGTAGCCAGTAATTGCTACAAATGGATGAGAAAAAATAATGGAATCAAGAAATGGACAATTCAAGGAAATATTCAACAACGACCGATGAACGGGATGCAATATCCCCAATTTACGGGGCAATATGGAACGGGTCTGCAACCAGCAAATTTTGTACAAGTAAATAAAGAAATTCAAACTAGAAACTGGAACTGTCAAAGAGACTGGATCCAGGAAAACGGAAAGGGGGCTGCCCTCCAACAAGATGGGGTGGCCCTAGACATTTAAATGATTATGGCAATCAACTAATATTATGTAATATACCTACCATGAATTATTTAGATAATAATGAACAAAATTATAATATGGAATGGTTTAAGGCCACTATTGATAGTGGTGCAAAACTGTCATTAATTAAAAATACTGCAAAACTTAATCTAAAACCGCGAATTGAACAAAATGTTAAATTATGCGACGTGCAAGGAAAAGTGATAACACATTTCGGTATAGTGATGTTACAAATGGTAATAAAAGAAAAAAATTGGGATAATACAAGATTTTATAGTGGTAACGGAGGACACATGTTTTAATGGAGACGTTTTATTGGGAATGGATTTTCTGCAGACAAATAAGATTTATATTTCATGGGAATATAATATGATGAGTGTTCATGGAATTTGTGTTGAAATGTTAAATGTTTAATGTTAAAAGTAACAAAATCGGATTTATATCCACTGCCGAATATTAATGAAACAATTGACCAAATACATTTTGCGACTTTATTTACAGTATTGGATCTAGCGTCAGGATATTGGCAAGTACCAATGCCTCCCGATGACCAAGAAAAGACTTTTAGCAGGTTTAACGGGTATCAGTTGTCTCGTATTTAAAGATGATATTATAGTTTACTCAACGAATAATTTAGATAAACATTTAAATAAATTACGTCAAGTATTTGATCGACTTAGAGCAAACAATTTGAAATTGAAACCCAATATAATTTTCTACAAAAGGAAGCTAAATTTTTAGGCCATGTTATATCTGGAAAAGGATGCGCAACTGATCCTGATAAAACAAAAATTGTAGAAAATTTTCCGAGACCAAATACAGATAAAGATATAAGAGCATTCCATGGATTATGTGGATTTCATCGCAAGTTTGTACTTAAATTTTCTGAACTGTCATCGCCACTAACTCAACTGACAAAGAAAAATCTACCGTTTATATGGACTGAGGAAAAAGAAACAGCATTTAACTCACTTAAGAAAGCTTTAATTTCTCCTCCAATATTAAAGTATCCAGATTTTAAAAAGGAATTTATTTTAATTACTGATGAAGCTCAATAGCAATAAGTGGAATATTGGTACAAGAATATGGAAATGTTGAACATCCAATTGCATATTCCAGTCGTATGCTGTTGGATGCCGAAATAAGATATTCGACATCAAAAAGAGAATGTTTAAGTATAGTCTGGCATGTAAAACATTTCAGAATATACTTAGTTGTTACACATTTTACTGTATATACAGACCATCGACCACTAAAATATTTATTTAACATTAAAGAGCCAAGTTCGCGTTTAGTTAAATGGAGATTGTCATTACTAGAATACTCTTTTACTATTAAATACAGAGCAGGTAAATCTAACATTGCTGACTCTTTAACTCGTATGGATGAAAATGATGACACTGATATACTTCACATAAATACAATACAGAAGAGAACCGAAGAGCCAGAATCAGATCAACATAGTGATGAACAAATACCTATCATCTTTGAATTAGAGCACATAAAGGAATTGCAAGAAAAAGATACGAATAAGAATATTTATGCGATAGTGGTTTTTACTGAAGTAAAAATGGAATAATTTATAAATCCCGAACTAATGATGAACAAAGTGATAAAGTAGTTCTACCTGAAGAACTTAAAGGACATGTTTTACATCTTTACCACGATAATCTTTTATTTTGTCATCCAGGACAAAAGAAAACACTTGAAGCAATACGCTGGGATTTTTATTGGAACAGAATGGCTACAGATGTTAAAGAATATTGTGAAACTTGTGATTCTTGTAACACTAGAAAACAAACAAATCCTTCGTTAGCTCCTTTGCAACAAATGACTGTCCCTTCAACGGTATTTGGTCTCATTTCCTTAGAAATTGTAGGCCCGTTGACTAAAACTGATTCAGGAAATTAATACATTCTAACATGCATGGATTATTTAACGCGCTTTCGTGAAGCAATACCGATTCCAGATATCACTACATTAACGGTACCGGAAGCATTTGTGAACAATATTGTTTTACGGTGTAGAACTCCGAGAACGTTATTAACAGACATGGGTTCTTAATTCATGTCTGAACTATTTACTGACATTTGTAAACTATTACAAATTAAAAAACTACATACTACTGCATACCGACCAGCTACAAAGGGAGTTGTAGAAAGAATGCACAGTGTATTAAAAACCATGATATCACATTATGCGTTTGATGAACAATACAATTGGGATACTATTCTTCCCTATTGTTTGTGTGCGTACAGAAATATTGTTTATGAAAGTAATGAAGAGACACCTTTCTTTCTAATGTTTTTAAGGGATCAGGAGTTACCTTTCCACCTTATAATTAAAGAAGATAGGGTTCGTTACTATCTATCAACGAATTTTGCAATGCAAATGATAGCACTCATGAAACAAGCACATGAAAAAGCACAACAAGCTTTAAAAGAAATAACAGCAAAAAGAGAAAACAAAGAGTAAGAACTTTCAAGAAGGAGAACGAGTCTACTTAAAAATTCCCGTAAATCTTACAACAAATATCTCAGCTAAATTAAAAATAAAATATAAAGGACCTTATAGGATCATTCAACAAATGGGTACTGTTAATTTTAAAATTCAGGAAATTGGAAATGAGAAACAAGAAATTGTACATACAAACCGTTTAAAATTCTGTAAACAACGAAATGTTATGGTCTATCATAAAGAACCCGATGATCAAATAAATTCCAATGAACAAATTAGTGACAATGCTAGTGAAAGTGACAAAGATATTGGATATATTGAGAATGACTTATTTGCCAATGAAGTTGAGGAAAGTTTCAATCCTCTAGAGTTGGATAATGAGGGGAATATAGAAGAAAATATACAACCAGAAATTCCGAACGCTAAAACATCTATTGAAGATAATACGCAATCTTCAGTAGAAAGCGCGAAACCTGAAATCGATAACATTGACAAAAGGTCCGAAAATACCGAGGACCAAACGAAAAGTGAACATCCATATCAAACACGAAGTAAAGGTCCAGTACATCTTTTCCGTGGGTATTACGTAAACATATATAAAATATATAAATTCTAACTCAATTTAATAACTCCTATAAAATATCTGAGAGTGCGAAATGAACAGAACGGAAACTTGTATATTTTAAAAATCGGTTAAAGTAAATTTTTTTTCCGTAATAAGGTAAAGTTTACTTATAGAATATTTTCTATGATAGGACAATAGGACAAATCCTAATACTGATTTTATTTTATACTTTCCACTTGGTATGGAAATAGTATAATAGCTTTCGATTGTCAAAATCTTACAACTAATATAAGTGTTACATCTCTGCATGTTAAAAAAAAATTCCTGACCCTGTATTGAGTTAGAAAAACCGAAAAAGTGATAGGTAAAAAAGTTCAAAAAACCAAAATAACAATTTGGGCTAGTTCCATTTCCCCATGTATTATTCTAATTAAATATCTTTTTAGGAAAGCAAATAATAATAGTAATAGTTTTAAGTGAACAAAAAAAAAATTTTTTGAAAATAATAATAATAAACAATAGTTATTTGGGATATAAAATAATATGTACACCCTTAAAAGTTTCCTAAGCTCCAACAATATTGCCACCTTAGGACTATTCCAATGTATACTGCTGATCCTAGAAGCAGTTGCTAGTGAAAATCACAGTGAAGAGTCTACCCTAAGTACACTCCATCATGACAACATTCAAGTTCAAGCTACTAACTACGGTCGACTTGCGTGGTTCAACTGGTTTGGAACTGATATTCTACCCGATGAAGTCTATTTCGTTTCTTTTCAAAACCAAGAAGGCTCCTATCCAACGGATTAAAGACTAAAGACACTGAGTTTAGTCTTTTGGTGAAGTGTAACGTGCAAATAGTCGTAACTATAACTGTGTTAAATGAAAATTCGGGTGACGAAAAATAATGTTCTGAATTTAGATTTTTACATGAGTGTATTATACCGTGGTATTCTTTAAATACACTGCTTGCCTTAATCATAAGTGGACTATTAATTTTACTAATTGTTCTCGTGTGTGCTACTCTTATTCTACTTACTTTAAATAAGTATAACCGTACTATAAATATAGAGATAACTTCGGAAGACACTTTTGAAGAAACCTCGGAAAATAGTGCTATTTTGCATGGTATTGCATTTAAATTTGACTATTCTTAATACAAAACTCCGCGACCCCGAGCTCTTCCGCCAATTCCAAATGAGAATTCTTCCTCAGAAAACGTTCAAAATTCTAGTGCATACCTAATTCCTCATGAATTTAACCAGAATGAATACGTGTGTATAACTAATAATATAACTCCTCACTCGTGTTTAACGGAAACCAGAGTTAACCACAGCTTTAACGAATATATCTGTATGAATAAACGCTTAACCATAAACGAAGTGAAAAATAGTACCACGATTAACACCGAATAATTTTCATGTGAATTTTACGCTTCTAAGAACCTATATTTTTTAGACAGTAGTGAAGTCGTTCAACCAGTGCTTTGTACGGAATGTGGAGGAACCGGCCACTCCGAGTTCGAATGTTTTGACCTTTCGGATTTCTCCTCGGAATATGATTCCGACTCATATGTAGTAGGTCGTATAGGTGAACAATACATACTTCTTCCCAAATTGTCCACACCTCCCAACGAAGATGCAACCAAAAACTAGGAGACGTATGACAGAGCTCCAGAAGCTTCACCTTCAAGTTCATCTGCCAACACATCAGAGAGTGCTCTTGACCTTGGTGTTCCCACCGATCCAACAAAAAGGTCAGAATAAATTTACTTGGGTCAAAGGGAGGGTAAGGTGTAATAGTCTGTGAATTGTGCATTTTCCGTCAGTTTTTATTATTCTATATCCATTTTCTAATTTCAAATATATATCTATATTGTTACTTATATGTGTGCCTTATCACCTTCCTCATTGTATATTGAGGAAGACTGAGTGTTTTCCAGTATTATTTAGATTTACTATGTTGAATATGTACTACTAACCTTTAGTTTAAATATGTTTAATAACCTTTTTCTGTTCTTTGTGCACATCTTTGATAAGTAGAAGAGTTTTGACTTGTTCGTTTAGATGCTTTTTTCTCTCTCTCTGAATTTATAGCAGGTTATTATGTGAAAATTACTGTTGGCTCCATAATGGCAAAAATATATGTTTCTTCTCATATATTTTTGATCTGGAAAGAAAGGAAGTATTATGTGGAGCCAGAAATAATGAAGAGTTTGCAAATTCTAATGTAAGCTATTCATGATACTATGACAATACAAGATAGTCTCAAGTCGAAAACGAGTTTTGCATCATTTTGCGCATGACGTCACTCTGTGACAATTTTTGAATTGTATTATAGTTTTATTGTAAAAAAATACGATTATAGTCCTAAATTAAGCAATGCATATGTTACATACTTGTTGATTAATATTTATTTTCCGTTTTTCCAGTAAAAATAGCGTAGTTTAATAAGATTTTCAAGTTTTTTCTTGTTATTACTTTTTGTAATTAAAAATCGCACAATTAACCATTTCTAACAAAACATATTTACACCAACAAATATGGTATGCACAAATAACAAATTTAGTAACGTTTTTACAGCACTTTCATTGCAATGAACAATTTAATTTATTTAAATATTCAAAATTTGTCACAGAATGACGTCAAAATTTAGAGAGAGACAGAGCATCATATGCGCCTGGGCTTATCTTGTATTGTCCTAGTATCATGTAAGCTATTAGTTTGTAAAGAAGCGGCTTCAAATCTCCAAACTTGTAGTGTGGAGCCAAAAATAATGAAGAGTTTGCAAATTCAAATGTTAGCGGTTAGTTTGTAAAAAAGCGGTTTTAATTCCTTCAATTGAAAACTTAAATGCAGAAAAATGAATCATACTTAAGTACGCTTGTACTGACCACCTGTTTTAGCCGATAAGAAAAAATTATTTATGTCTTTTCGCGAACAACTGTGAGTCATCAGCTGGATATTTATCAGTAGCAATTTCTGCAAGTCTCTGCAAGAAAATTCTTTCACATTATGTCATAGATGTAGATCATTGGCTAGATTTCTAAAGATAAAGCCTAAATTAAATTTGATTGGTTCAGTTGTGGGTGAATTAACATATATAATAAACCCATAAAATTCAATCTAAAGGACAGAGACACAATGTTCGTCAATGAGTTAAAAAGTACAATAAAGTAGAGACAGTATGTTGGTCAAGAAGATAAAAAGTTCAATAAAACAGTGAGACAGTATGTTCGTCAATAAGTTAAAAAGTACAATTAAACCAGACCCAAAAAGTGAAATTAATATCGGGTTGTGTGATAAAAAAAATATTTACTAAGCAAGAAAAGCAGCAAGCAGCTGATGACAAAACGTCAGTTGCTTGGAAAACGTGAACAACGAAAGAAGTTAAAAAGTGAAAAAAATAAATTAAAGATGAATACTCTCTGAATGAAGAGAATGTTTTGGTTATGGAAGAAGAATCCAGCATCAGCAGCTTCAGCAACTTGAGCGACGGAAGCACCAGCTGTAGTAGCTCTGGTAGGAAACTTTTATTTGGGTTTTTGTAATCCGCTTATAAAAAATGTTTGGTTGTAACTAACATAGAGAAATAAATTTTGTAAAGAAAGTATTTGTGTGTGATTTAGTTACGATATTATTGAATTTATTAAATAAGAAAAAGCAGAAATCTTTCAGCGCGGTAGCTGAGACAAAAGTATTCAGAATGCCGAATAACGCGAAAGTCGACCCCGCGTAGCTGATAGAAATTTAATGTGTACGGTCTCCGCTCGGCCACACTCTTAATATCGAACATTAAATTTCTAAGTTGGAAATAAAAGAGGCACGGCAATAGAAATATTAAATGCATATTGTTAGAGGGTTTTGTTCTTGGGTTTTAGTATATAGTATATAACTACGGCAATATTTAAAATGGTGCCATACGCGTTTCAATAAATTAAAACCAATTTATAGAGTAGGTGGGGTAAGCTTCTGCGCCCTCTAGTGGAAAATGCATAACCAAACGAAATGCAGTTTAAATTTGTTTTGGTTTTATTGAAATGAAAAGTTGTCATTATTATTAATACTGAAATTTTAAACTAAAGCATGAATAAGTATTACAATGGAATTATTAATTAGATCAAAGAAAAATGATTATTAATCAGTCATTACTTATAGACAATCACAAAACCCTGCAATAACAACATGGAGAAAATATTAAAGTCCAGTTTCGCTGCTATCAGCCTCGATATTGAGTTTAATCCTCAAGGGATAACAAAAGGAGTTTCTCTTGCAAAATCTTATGTCGTAAGAGGAGAAGAAAGACAATCACCGGAGTTGGACCACGGCATTATTCGGGGCTATGTGATTAGACAAGCTTCTATTAGTTACTTCCCTACAAAGTCGAGCTTTAAGTAAGTATAAGCACTATATTTTAGTTTATTAAATGGTCATGTAACATATAACTTTTGTCTACTCTTTGCAGATCCAGATAAATAATCGAAAATATTTACAGGCAGATTGTTACTGTTACATCTATGCATTAATTTACTACATTAACACTGTTCATGAAGTGACACTGACGTTCAACTAAAACCGTGGTTCATCGAACAGTGGTTCGATGAACGGGTTGTGCGAATTTCTGCAAGCAGTAAAGCCCATTGAATTAAAATAGGAAAAAATTCAGATTTATCAAAACTACTAGAAGGTTTTATACCTAGGAAAGAAATAAAATCTCCAGCGTTATATTATGGCATTAAACACGAAAAAGCTGCTCTTCTAGAGTATGAAAATGCTTGCCATGTTTAACTGATACGAATAGGCCTTCTCTTCTGCATCTCGCAACCATGGCTTTGTGTATCACCAGATGCAATTGTTGTTAAAAATAATTGCATCACAAAACTGGTCGAAGTAAAGTGTCCATATACCGTGGCCTACGATGATTAATGTCGCCGCCGTTCCATATGGCGGTTGCACTCGCCCTGTTTGAGTGATTCCGACTAACCTCGAAAAATCGTCGGGTAACTGGCTCCCCCTAAGTAAAAAATATAAACTAAAATGATTCAGTTTTGTACGAATCTGTAATCAGCGTTTAAATCATTTATGTTTTTTGATTTTTCAGTTTAATGACCGACAGATAGAGCTACTTTCAGGACGAAATTTTTTGGTTATTATGTATTAATCGTCCATTTTTAAGTTGTTTTTCAATTTTTCAACCGCTAGGGATCGCTAGTTACCAAACGAAATTTTAAGGTTATTCGGAATAATTTTCAACAATGAAATTTGGGCGAGTGCAACACATTCAATGTGCCTTACTTATTACATGACGATCATGGTGTTGCCATTCTCAAAGGGCATCAGTATTACACACAATGTCAAATTCAAATGTATGTATGTGGATTAAACGAATGTGACTTATATGTATATTCTCCAGTACAAAGCTGTGTTGTTTCAGTCCATAGAGACGAAAAGTTTTTGGAAACATTGCTGCCAAAGTTACATGACTTTTACTTTAGTCATTATTTATAATATGTCGCTCACAATAATAACAATGAAAATATAGTTCCAAACCAAACCACAAATTAGTATTTAATTTTTGAAGTTTATTCTTTTTTTATACGAATATGAAAAATGTACTTTTGTTATGTATGCTTATGTACCTGTATCACACTTACGATTAGTTTTAGAGTAACATTTGTAATTAATTTTAAATAAATATATTACATTGTTATATTTATAAATATTTATTAAAAACATACATAAGAAAACATATTGTTTTGTTAGAGTTTGAGAAGTATAAGACTTAAATAAGTTATTTAAACAAATTTTTGTCATCACCTAGTGCTAATAATTACATAAAAATTTTAATTACTTACAATCTGCTCTTTTATCACTATCTCTTAATATAGGGGGCTGTAAATTAACAAAAAAAACCCAGCACATAATTAATATATAATCGCTGAAAAGCAATATTCGAACAGATAATTTGTTAAGCATATTATAAATTTTTATTCTTTGCATAATTCTTTCTACATGGATTCTCACTCGTGCCACTTCGTAAGTATCAGATACTTTGGCGTGTTCCAACAGGAGAGCATTTCTCGAGCGCCAGGTATTTTTTGGCAAGAAATACAAACCAGTACCGGGGAGTTCTCTCAGTGGAGAGAGTTTCTGACTAGGGGTCGATTAAACGAGGAATTCGCACTTTTATAAATATTTTTATTAATAATAAAATAATTATTGAGTAGATTTGATCCATTGTAACAAGGTTTCTTTGATGTACTTGTAAATAAATAGATATACTTTCTTGTTGATCGTTTTATTGGTAGCTTATTTAGACTAGTTTCGATATAACATCATCTTCAGTAAATAACTACAATAAAGAGCATATAATTACAATTAAATTTGAAGAACTTGAATGCGCAATAGAACAACACCCACAACAAGAAGAAATAAGGAACAAATGCATCAATCTTATACAAAACCACAGAGAAACAAAAGAGGTACACAACAGTGAACATCAAATTTTAAAAAACATTAAACAGAAATTAGACGAAAATTATATTATAGCAACAAAAGCAGACAAAAGTAGCGAAATAGTCCTGATAGCAAAAGAACAATACATCGAAAAAACAAAGCAATTCATGTCCGAAAACAATTTTCAGGAAATTAATAACAACCCGCTCAATAAAATTATAAAATCCACTAAACAAATAATCAAAGACACGAAGACTACACTTGACAAATACACAAACATAAAAAACCTAATCCCAATGAACCCCAAACTTGCAGCCCCTGAGCTTTATGCATTACTAAAATTACACAAACAAAACATACCCAATAAGCCAATAGTAACTTTCACCAACAGACCAACCGAAAAACTTAGCAAAACAATAAATGAACTCTTTACTAAAAATCTAAACTACAAACCAACACACACCATATACAACTCAAAAGAACTAACTGGCGAAATCCTTAACATAAGCCTTTCACCATCCTACAGCCTAATATCCTTTGACATTACAAATTTGTACACTAACATACCAATAAAAGAAACATTAAAATTAACAAATGACATACTCACCGAATATTTACAAGACGATACAGAAACCGAACATATTAATAAAATAATACAACATAGCACTTCTCAAAACATATGCAAATTAGCTAATATATATTTAGACGACATTGAAAACAAAATACTTAACCTATCTGACAAAAAACATATTACTCTGGAAACTATATGTAGACGATATACTATGCATTTGGACCGGAAACAAAACAGAACTCCACGAATTCCACAATAAAATCAACAAAATAGACGCCAAAATACAGTTTACAATAGAAATTGAAGCAGACAATAAAATAAACTTTCTTGACCTAACTCTGACCAAAACCAATGACAAAATCGACATTGACATATACAGAAAACCGACAAACACGAACTGCATTATCCCACACGATTCACACCACTCAACGCAAAATGCAGCAATTCACAGTATGATCCACCGAGCCCTCAACATTCCACTGACAAAAGAAAATAAAACAACAGAAAAAAGCATGAACAAAATAATAAGGAAAACCGAAGAAAAAATGATTATATAATCACTGTGATACGAAAGCAACAAGGAAAAAACCAAAGAAAACACAATAAATAGAAAGTTCACATACTCTGGAAGAATAAACGAAAAAATAACAAAAACACTCAAAAATTACAACATTCAACCTATACAAAAAACAAACAAGAACACATTCGATTATCTCAAAAACTCTAAGGACAAGACTGAAAAGCTGAACCAAAACGGGTATACAAAATCTACTGCAAAGACTGTAAAGCGACTAACATTGAAGAAACGGGCAGACGACTAGGAACAAGACTACAAGAACACAAAAAAGACAAAATCCACTCTAACGTCGGACGACACTTGCATTTTACAGGACACACAATAGACGATGACAGAACAGACATAATCATAACTGCAAAAAAGGACACAAACTACCCCTACTTGAAGCATACGAAATTCAAAAGGAAATGGGGAAAAATAAAAAACGCTTAAATGACCAAGTAGAATTAAAACAGACGCCAATTTTCAAATACATTAATAATAGACAACTGACCCACCGCAACACACAAAACAATAAAAATGACGACACAACGTAGAAAAAATGACTGACGGACAGTAACAACAATTAACTTCACTGTGATATTTAATTTATTTATTTATTATAGTGATTTATTTTTATTGTGTGTTATTTGTTCGTTCGTCTTATTTATAACGTTTGTGCTTTACAATTTTAATATGTGTGTAAATGTTTATTTTAAGTTTTAAAACAACTGACAAGTAAGCAAACAAAAAATACATGAAAAAATTTAATTGTAATTATATGCACTTTATTGTAGTTATTTATTTACTGAAGATGATATTATATCGAAACTAGTCCAAATAAGCTACCAATAAAACGATCAACAAGGAAGTATATCTATTTATTCACAAGTACACATTAACAATAGACAACTGACCCACCGCAACACACAAAACAATAACAATGACGACACAACGTAGACAAAATGACTGACGGACAGTAACAACAATTAACTTCACTGTGATAGTTATTTAATTTATTTATTTATTTTATTTATTTATTATAGTGATTTATTTATATTGTGTGTTATTTGTTCGTTCGTCTTATTGATAACGTTTGTGCTTTACAATTTTAATGTGTGTGTAAATGTTTATTTGAAGTTTTAAAACAACTGCCAAGTAAGCAAACAAAAAATACATGTAAAAATTTAATTGTAATTATATGCACTTTATTGTAGTTATTTACTGAAGATTTATTTATATCGAAACTAGTCTAAATAAGCTACCAATAAAACGATCAACAAGGAAGTATATCTATTTATTTACAAGTACAAAATAATTATTCGTTAAATACAAGAGGAACACAATATGTAATTTAAATACAAAACAAATTTACAACGGAACTGTCGAAATCAAATTAACACTTACAAAGAAAATAACCGAACTGAGCCAATAAAATTCTCGCAGAATTTTGGCTTTTGAAAATTACTTAACAGTTTTAAACAAAATTACAAAACTTAGCCAATAAAATCTAACACAGATTTTAATTTTAGAACAATAATTAAAAAATTAAATGAGAATAAAATCTCGAAAATAAAGAAGAAGAATAAAAATTGTTACGTACTTTTGGTTGCGGTACTTCCGCAAAATCCTTCCTAGAGAAGCGACAAAGGTGGTTGACTAATGTCAATACCGTTAATTAATTGTTGTTTATAAAATGTAAACAAACACTAAATCTATAAATAGGAAAGTGTCATAGAGGACCAAGAGGCTGAAAAATAACTTCGTTACATTCCCCCCTTTCTTCGAATAAAAAAAATTAAAATGAAGTTTTAGTTTTTTTTTCACAATATTCGAACGAGGTAAAAATAACTAGAGGAAACTCTCGCCCCTTAAGCCCAATGAAATGAATGAAGCCCAAAATTTACCGCGCTTTAGAGGACATTTACATATTAATAAAGAGGCAAAATGTTCTTAATCGATGAAATTAAACAAAGCATTAAAAAAATACATAACTTAAAACTAAACACTGGCTCGAATCATAGTCTTGGGGGCAAAACACAATAACACTGGTTCAAACGCTCAGTCCGGGGGAAAACCAAAAGAAAATCACTGACAAACACTTTCCCTTGAAGTCGTCGTCTCTTCCAACCGCTATGCCGGGGGAAGACATCCAATTCGTCGCAGTTCAGTGTGGCGTCCATGTCGGATTGAAATAGAGGATGATTAAAAGAATTTTGTCTCTTAATTGAGGTCTCTTGTCTCGCCGTCGGAGATCACAGGTACGCCTTTGGTTAAATCAATGCACTGTCGATGCTCGTCCGTACCAATTTTAACACATCTTGGAGCCTTCCCAGTTGAAAACACGGTGTTGCGTCTCTGCCGACAGCATCTTCCGCCGTAGGAGGTGATCCTATGTTTTCTCGATACAGAGCCGCTGGCACTTCCAATTCACGTCCAATATACAAGATAGAGGCTATACAACAAGGAATGAAACGATGCCCAATACCCAAGTCCTTGAGGCGATTGCTGAAGATCCCACCGTCAAATTGCGGACCGTTGTCAAAAAAAAAAACAATATTTGGGCAGCCAAAACGAGTAATTATATCTTCAGACAATCCTTGGGCAACTAGACAAGCAGTGACGTTTCTGAAGGCCGTGTATGCAGCCATCTAGTCTAGTGAACCTATCGAGGAAAACGAGGAGATAACTTTCCTTTTTTCGATCAAGGTCTAACTAAATCGGTACCAACCATATGTGAGGATGCTGTGCAAAAGACTGGAGGACCGCTGGTACATTCCCTGGTACCATTATTGTGGTATCGGAACCATAGACAGAACTGGCAAACTTGGAAGGTGTTTGAACAGGAGTTCCGGCATTTCTATTTGCCATCCGACTATACGATACGCCTGGTGGAAGAAATTGGTCGGCAAACACAGCGACCAAATGAACCAGGGAGCGATTACGTCATCGCTTTACACACGCTATTGAGAAGAGTCGAGACAATGACACGCCGATAAGATGCTTTATTGGCTACATCGTAACTTGCTCCCCGAATACCGTCAGTTTATTCCAAGGGCGAGCATTTCGACTTTGTACGATCTTCTGGATCGCATCAAAGAATATGAAGATTTACAAAGGGACTTAACCAAGGTGAAATTCGACCTTCCCCGTTAGGGACCTACTTCGTCGATACCAACACGTCCGTCCACACCACCGGCAACTAACAGTACCGAAAGAGTAAGGCCACCATCGTATCCGACTTCACCGATCAGGTCAACAAATACTCCAACAACAGGACCACGTACAACACCAGTACGACCACCGGGCAGGAACAATAATATTGTCTGTTTCCGTTGTGGAGAAGATGGACACTTCAGAAGTGAGTGTCAGAACCTGGAATTATGTCACGGGACTGTGACTGTGGTCGCTGTCAACCGTCGGAAAACTAACCGCCAGCTGTCCGTCCTAGAGGCCAGAACAGTTGGCCCAAATGATCGCCTTCTACCAAAAATACGAAAACCGACTATTTCTGCCTGTTAACATCAACGGACACGAGTATCAAGCTCTACTGGATACCGGATGGGTATATTCATATGTAGGGGCGAGAGTCCAGCAGAACAACCGCCAACTACAACAGCTGCCAATAAGATCCACCGTTCGATTGGCCGACGGAACTGAAGTTCCCATCTCTACCGTTTTCACACTGACACCGTCCATTCTTGAGACAAACTACTCCGGAGACTTCCGTCTACTACCATCACTCACCGTTGACGTCTTTTTAGGCATGGACTGGATGTACCGTCATAACATACTCATTGATTTAGGAATCAAACGACTTTATATAAACCATGTACTAATAATGGTCGATGAGGAGCCAACCGAAGAACTCATGGAAGATTTGGGGGCAGTTGAGGGTCCAGCAGGACTCACGGACAACGAACAAGAAAGATTACATTACATTGTTAGACAGAGAACTACCCAAATTTCAATATATTACGGGACCCACACCACTGGTAGAACACCATATTCGACTTTCCAGCCCATACCCAATAAAACAACGTTATCGACCACTAAATCCTAAGATTCAGGCAGTGGTAAATGAACAAATAGACGACATGCTGGAAAAGGGGTTAATTGAGCTGTCCGAGAGTCCATGGAGTTCACCGATAGTCGTCGTACCCAAAAAGGATGGTCGATATCGGATATGTGTCGATTTCCGCAAAGTAAATGAGGTAACAGAAAAGGATGCGTACCCGTTACCCCAGATTAACGCCATTCTGGACAGACTACGAGAGGCAAAATACATCAGTAGCATAGACCTCCAAAATCCACTTTCAGAAGAAAGTAAACCGGGGACTGCTTTCACGATACCGGACAGGGGACTTTTCCAGTTTAGGGTGATGCCATTCGGTTTACATTCTGCCCCGGCTACTTTCCAGAGGTTACTTGACCGAATTATTGGCCCCTAAATGGAACCCAGAGCATTTGCATAACTAGATGATATCATTGTTCTGGGGCGAACCTTCGACGAACACCTTGAGAACCTGAAGGAAGTATTCCACCGACTCCGATATGCCAACCTAATACTTAACGCCGAGAAATGCCAGTTTGGTCAAAAATCGCTGAAATACCTGGGACATGTAGTTACCGAGAATGGAGTACAGACCGATCCAGACAAAGTGGCTTCTATCGTTCAAATGCCAGCTCCAAAGAACGTTAGGGAATTACGACGATTCTTGGGGACCGCCTCATGGTATAGAAGGTTCGTGAAAGACTTTTCTAAAGAGGTCACGCCACTTACGAGGCTACTCAAGAAAAACTACCGTTGGAAATGGGACGAAGAGCAAGAACGCGCTTTTAACGCTCTGAAGAAGAAACTCACCGAAGCACCCGTCTTGGCATGTCCCGATTTTGAAAAACCCTTCAATCTGCAGACTGATACCTCCGATTATGGTTTGGGAGTGGCATTAACACAGAAATGTGACGGACTGGACCGAGTAATTGCATATGCTAGCCGAACACTAGCCCCGGCCGAGAAAAACTACTCGGTGACGGAAAAAGAATGTCTTGCTATAGTCTGGGGAATCGAAAAGATGAGGCCGTATTTGGAAGGATACCATTTTACCGTCACCACCGATCATCAATCTTTACGCTGGTTACACTCCATAAAAAGTCCAACAGGTCGACTGGCTCGATGGAGTATTTTCCTACAGCAATATGACTTCGAGATTGTATACCGTAAGGGCGTGTTGAATCGGGTTGGGTGCACTATCTCGACAACCATTACCGAACACCGAAACCGATTCCCTAGATGGCCGTGATCTATGTATTATAGAAGGGGGTGGAGAATGTAAATGGTATTACAGCAAACTCCAAGAGGTAGAGAAAAATCCGGTGGATTTTCCGGACTATTGTGTTAAGGAGGGACGCCTCTATCGACATTTCTGGGACTCAAAAGACCTTCGGGACACCGATATGGCACAGCCTTGGAAATTGTGCGTACCTAAACCATTACGAACATAGGTTCTCAAAGAAAATCACGATGCCACCACCGCCGGACATATAGGAATTGCTAAAACAATTTCCCGAATCGCTGCCCATTACTATTGGACGGGAATGTTTAGAGATATCTCGCGATATGTACGACAATATACCACCTGTCAACGATATAAAGCCAGTGAACAGCAAATTCCTGGAAAAATGCAACCATCCATCACCACAAAGCCGTGGCAGACTGTTAGTGTGGATTTAGTAGGACCACTGCCACGATCCAAAAAGGGAGACACCATGTTGATAGTGTTCTTCGATCGATTTACCAAGTGGGTCCACTGCCGACCATTGAGAAGAGCAACAGCACGGTTGGTGACTGAAGCGTTGTATGAAGATATCATTACCAAATTCGGCTGTCCACAAATGGTGTTGAGTGATAACGGTACTCAATTCGACAGCCGTCTATTTAAGAACTTATTAAAGGATTTGGGCATCAATCACCGATTTACCCCGCCGTACACGCCACAAGCAAACCCAGTAGAACGAATGAATCGTACTCTCAAAACCATGATCGCACAATATTGTGAAGAAAATCACAAAGAATGGGATCGTTTCCTGCCAGACTTTCTCTTTGCGATCAATACAGCCCGATAAGAATATACTGGATTTACCCCAGCGTTTTTGAACTTTGGCAGAGAGTTAGAAATACCGAAAGCCATATACCGACCGACTCCCGAATCTCTGGAAGAAGAAATACCGACCGAAGACATTCCCTGCGATGATCCGAAAAATCGCATCCTAGAACTTAGCAAACTGAAGGAGATTTTTAACTTAGTCAAGACTAATCTCGAACGAGCATTCACCGTTCAAAGTAAAGCCTACAACTTACGAAGGCGAGATTGGAGATGCAAATTGGGCGACATAGTCTTCAAAAAGGACCATCATTTGTCGTCTGCAGTAAATAGTTTCGCGGCCAAGTTGGCTCCTAAGTATTCTGGACCGTAGTATACCGTTGTGAAAGTTCACTCACCCGTCGTATATGATTTGAAAAATCAACAGGGGCGAAGATTTAATCGAATCCACATTAAAGATTTGAAATCGGCGCCAACAACCGAAGAAGATATTTCATAAAGTATTCCGGTCAGTCCACCCTGTCTGCACTTTTTTTTCAGTACACCTTTTCAAGACAAGCAATGGGCACTTGATTCACCTGGCTCGACAGAATTATTAATTCTCCAAACCTTGTTCCAGTTACAAGATGTCCGAGATTGCGAAGGAGAAGTTTTTGATGAAGACAGGGCTGGACTCCATCCTGGATGACGACGTCGAGACGGATGGGGAGTCTTACCTGGACTGGGCTTCCTCCCCTCTCCCCAATGATTCCATTGTCGAATGGGAAAAGGAGATGGAGGAGTTGTGTAAGATCCCGAAGGAGGACTCAAAACCAGCTGGTTCAACGCGGGCCCCAAGAGGACGCAAATGTAATCATGGACCAGCCAAGTCATCGCAGTCGGAAGTCGTCGCCAAGAAGATACCGTCATCAGTGAGGCTACCACCGTCGTCTACCGTTCCGTCCAGCACACCAGGACCGTCATCGGCAGAACCGTCTGCAAGTTCCCGGAGAGCCCCTGCTACCTCCCAACGGCAAGTGGTAACGTCGTTCTTGATGAATGACTATAACCCAAACTGCTGTTGGAGGTGCGGTGAAAGGGGGCATGGATGGGAACAATGCCGGAACGAGGCACTCCTCTTCTGCTCCCAGTGTGGCCGACTGGGAAGCACCACGAAGAGGTGTTGCAAGGCTCGGTAATACCGTCTTCACCTGTTGTGCCGTCTGTACCGTCCTATGTGTATTTACCGGATGTGCCGTTTTATAACCGTGTATTTTCTGTTTAGCCAAGATGAACCCCGAACAGCGGAAGACCACCAGACCAGCTCCCGTGGCCACACCAGCGGCAAAACTCGCCGTCCGAACTCGGGTACCACCAGCCCCCGCCACCCCTACCGTCATCGACCCCAGCACCGCCGCTAGACACCGGTCCACCAATCCAACTTCTCGCCTGGCCACCTCTCGCTCTGGACGAGAACCTGAAAAGCGGGAGGAGAGGCAGGCGATCACAGGGGAGAAACGTATGGACCAGGCCGTTCCCGGGACGAGTCGGGCTATGCCCAAACTGGAGGAACAACCAGGACCCAGCCGAATTAGACCGGGGTCGAAAAAGGGACGTTTTCTCCCATGGAGTGAGAGAACCTATGGCCCACCCACCTGGGACCAATATATGGTGGAACTATTTGGAGCAGAGTCGCCCGAGAAGAAGCCGACCGTGGAGCTGATGTCCGACAAACCACCTTCTAAGAAGGCGAAGGTGACGGTATTGTCGGACATATCGATTGTACCAGCCCGGAAACGATCGGCGACCAGGGCGACACAGACGACGGTCCAGACTGAGTCCCAGGGCACCCAGGTGTCTCCGAAACGAGGGACACAACGTTTCGTGTCCTGTGGGACTCAGACCTCGCCACTACCATCACCAACACTGCCCATAGTTCAAAACCCACCATCGGTTCCATCAGTCGACAGTCCCTTGGTCGACCCATTAGTTCGCCCAACGACATCTAGGGTCCGCGAAGATGTTCCCCAGCCCGCACCGTCACCACCGACAAGTCCACGACCGGTGTCTTTTCCCCCGTTGAGACGACGAAGCCCGGTCCCGGAAGTGCCCAACCGGGACCCACCACGCCGCCCCTGAGTACCCCACGTGCCCCCCCGTTCCCAAAGAGAATACGTCAGAATCCCGGGGGGCAAGAGCTACTGGCGAAAGCGTTAGGGAAAGAGAGGACTGCGGTGTAGTGTCTTGTGTTTTTTTTTTGTGGTAGGAAGTGGAAATCTTGCATAGACACCTATGAGGGTCTGACTCGGAAGGATCCCCCTTTGCAGGTTGTGTCGGATTCTTACCGACTAAAACCACTCCCTATGTCGGGCCTGTTGCCCTAAGGCTCCAGAAGCACGTGAACCTTTAGGTTTATTGTACTATACCCCGTGAAATACACAATTAGGTTGTGTATATTAAATCGTTTCCACGATAGAGGTTTATCTCTGCAACGGACTTTCTGAAGAGAGTTTGTATTGTTTGAGAACTTGTCTCTCCCATGTCACTTTTCACTCTTCAGTAACACATTGCCCTGAGATAAGAGTGTGGCTTTTGTTGTGATTAGGTTAACCACTCCAGTACTTTAGTTCCCTGAAACAGTTTGTACAGAGTTTGCACTGGATGTTCCCTTATTATCATATGGTCAACTTTAGGTTGGCCATAGTTTTGATGTCTCCTGTGGTCTAGAGCTCCACATTCGTACAGTAAGTGATCAGTGCTTTCAGGTTCCCCTCCACACAGCCTGCATGCAGGGTCCCCTTTGAATGTTTGTATTCTAGTTAGATGGCTTTTAACAGAGGCGTGTCCCGTCAAAAAGCCCACCACTATTCTTAATTGTGATCTGCTTAGTTTTAGCAGTTCCTCTGTATATTTCCAGCTAGGTGTTGGAATGTTCCTTCTGCTGGATGCAGCATTGGGAGTATTTTCCCAATGGTTTCTATGCTTGTTCACCGCCCAGTTCTTTAGAAGCCCTTTGACAGTTTTTTTACTTAGGCCAATGGCAGCGTCTGTGACGCCATACGCCGTTTCCTGGTGGACATTTTATGTCATTCGCCACTCTATACCCTAAATACCCTTTTGGTGAGCGTCTGTGACGCCATACGCCGTTTCCTGGTGGACATTTTATGTCATTCGCCACTCTATACCCCAAATACCTTTTGGTGAGCGCCTGTGACGCCATACGCCGTTTCCTGATGGACATTGAATGTCATTCGCCGTTCTTTTCTCAAAATCTAATAGTTCCCTTGGTGTATCATTTCACGCCGTCTGAATCTTCGTCGCCAGAAGCTGATTTTCATCATAACCGACATTTTTGACTCGCCGTGCATATTATTCCGTAAACAGAATCACCGTTAAATGTTGTGTTTTCCTTTTCTTTCCGTATTAATTTTGATTTGTATAGTATTGCTTTAACGACCTTTTGACAGTGTACAATAAAGAGGATTTATTTTAATTCTTATGAAATGTGTTTTATTGTCTTTATTTGACCCCTGGATACCGTATCTCCATCTGTGCTACCTAGGCTGACCGGGATTTTCCTATTTTTTATGTATAAAATAGGTGGCGCTCGAGGGCACCGAGGAAAAAGCGTCACAGCACAACTGGTCCTATGGACTTACTTGTAGAAGGGGTCAGGCAATAGTGAATAAAATGAAATTCAAATTTAATGTAGAACTTAAAGTTAGGGAATATATGTTCTCGTTTTAGTGCATTGACTGTAATACCAAAGTATTCAATTGCTTAATTGCTAAACTGAAATGTTTGTTGGAAATTCGACAGATGGAGAATTCTTAAGTGTTACAGTCAATGTTCGGTACTTGATGAGTATCCACTTTGTTGCTGGGCACTACAGTTTGGGTCTGTGTTGATTTCCATTTCTGGTGGATGAACGGAGCATTATTTACCAGCAATAAAGCTTTAATAGGTCTCTTGACGCTAATCAAAAATTTCTTCACTTCTGGTTTCAAATGTTTTGTGAACCATTCAATAAATATGGGTTTTGTCATCCAACCTTTTGCAATTGACTTATAGACAATTGGCAATGAATGTTTTTCGTTTTTAAACGCTCGAGGATTTGCTGCTTTGCCAAGCACTAAAAGTGGCAACTTATGTGATCCAGTCGCATTGCAACACTGCATAAACGTCAAACGATCTTACGACCAGGAGCTGATTGTTCACCTTGGTAAACACAAGTTGTGTCAGGTAATGCTCTTCAAAAAAGAGCAGATTCATCGGTATTGTACATTTACTCACGGCTGAGTTCCATCTCTCAAACAACAGCGCAAAATTTTTCCTGAAATGGCTTTATAGCGGCAACATCACTGGAAAGCTTTTCGTCACACACTTTGACACAAATTGCCTTATCCTGTATTTGTTTTTCTTTATATCAGGTACAGTTGATTTTGGAACACCGAATTTTTTTGCAACTTGAAGTATGCTCTCATTTTTGTCTAGAGGGTCTAGTAAGAATTTTGTGACGTTTTTTTGTTGGAGCCATAACGTAAAGCTAGCTTTGTGACTTTGCAGAACGCAATGAATGAGAAAACAAAAGAACTTTTAGTTAGAGTTTCAACAAGTTTAGAGATTTGGCTTGTTTAGACAGGAAAATTATATTTTTGTAGCATTGTCCGGAATACAGAGGTAAAATTTTTTATCTGTCCGAATGATAAGTACTGGAATCTGGAACTGCTTTCTTTATACAAATTTCTGTTAAATACTGAGTTAATCTGATCCATTTTATTGGCAGAAGTGGCAGAAATTCAAAAAATACTAGTTTCAATTTTGAATTAACTCAGTATTTGACACAAATTTGTATAAAGAAAACAATTTATATTTCAATCGTACGTCGGTTCGTGATTCCAGCCAAAAGTGTCCGAAAAACTGGAGTGTAAGGATTAGAGCGTGTCCGAATTAACGAAGTTGTTCTGTATATTATTTAATCAAATGAAATTTATCTAATTTTAGTTTTAAATGAGAAATAGTACTGATCAGAAGTAATTTTAAATTCCTCATTAAAAAAATGATTATAATTGATGTGCAAGGTTTTCAACACACAAACTTAAATTTTATTGTTCGAGAAATTGCGTTTCTAAACATAAAAACAAAACTCTCATGGGTTAAATTTGTTAAATATCCAAATAATTTCCACTCATTAAGTGTAACATTGAAATAGTATATTAAAAAATGAGTATCGTAAGGGATATTTTAACGGATGAGTAAATTAAACCGTTAGCCGCGTTAGCGGCTAACGTTTGATTTACGAATACGTTAAAATCCCTTACGATACGAATTTTTTACAGTATTTTACCTATTTGCATCTAAAATATTTAATTATAAATAAATAAATTAGTCATTTCATAATTGTAGAGATTTTTGTTTTCTAAAGTTGGTTCAATTTTGTTTTCAAACATTTCGAATGTGACAGTTTTAAATGTTGTCCTGCTGTCAATGTCAATAACTCTCGCTGTATCTCAGCGTAAATCTGTTGACAGCGATTCAATTGACAAGGTTTCGCCAACCCCAAATAGTAAAAAATCACTATTTTCTTACAGTAAAACTGTTTTCATTACAAAACCCGAATCTGACAGTTCTGTTTTGTAATAGAAGGTATTACAAAACGCAAATAGGTAAAAACACATACAGTACTCTACCAATACAATACATGGGCTTGGATGGGATTATTTATCACCAGATATTGAAAGTGAAGACATATTAAATATTGAAGAAAATAAATCCTATTTAAATGAAGTAATTCCATCTGACGAGGTTATAGACTCATTTCGTTATGACGTCACATGCGGTCGTAGAGAGGGGTTTGGATGTCTACAAGTTTTTTATGCATAGTTTTGTCCCATAAGAGAATTTTACATCAATTTTTTTTTTAAATATAAGAACGATTTGAGGAAATTACCTATTGATTTTGATAAAAGACCTTTCAATACATGCTGAAGTATAAATTTTATTATCATTAATATTTTCATTACTTCATAAATTTTAAAATTGTTGTAGTTTTTAGGTTATATTTATATCAGAAGTGTCAGATGATCAGTGTTTAGTGTTATTGTTGGAAAAAAAAGATAAATATTGTGGCGAAGTCACTAGATTTTCCGTTCTAAGTGAACAATTCTAGGTTCAAATCTAGTTTCGCGGCTTCTCTAAACGGGTACAATGATAAGCGCAGAAACGCGAAAAAGATCAAAGGACCAGGTACCGACTTTGTGTGGGAAGGAGTTTTCGGAAGTAGGAGAATCACCTGTGACCGATAAAAGGCCGTTGACTTGTCGAAATCGACAGTATTGTACTCATCCAAATTTTGGACGTTGTCGCCTTTCCGAGAGTGAGCGTAAGTTGCGAAAACTGAAAAGTGTACCGCTGTGAAAAGTGTTATAACCGTTGAACCCGTGATTAGTGGAGTAGATAGTGCGATTTGGACGCCTGTGTTTAGTGTTATATTCCCTATAAGTAGTTATCTTGGGGTGATACCAGGACCCGATGGCGCTTCTGATGGCACATGCCATCAGCAGAGACCATCCAATAGGGGGGTCTCCAGAAGGTCCTACAAGAATTTCTACAAGAAGTGCAAAAGAAGTCTTGTACGCGGTGAGACACTCCTAGTCCCATTTGATGGCATGTATCCATCATCAGGGCCCATCGAATAAGGGTGAGGTATGGGGGATGATCTCCAGAAAGAGAGACGGGGTCCAACAACAAGAAGAAGAAGAAGAAGAACTTCTGCAAGAAGTCTTGTATATGAGGACGCACGCACACACACACATCATGCATGGGTATGAGGGGGACCATGTGTTCCATGATGGTTGGTGATGGACACATACACGCACGCACGCATACAAGACTTATCCAACCAAGGCCAGGGTGGGCTGGCCATCTCCAGAGTATTGTAGAAGAGATTTAAGAAAAGGTGTTGGTGATGGGTATAAATTTAAAAAGGAAAACTGGAAACTAGTGTAACATTTTACCAATAGATGTCACTAGTGAAAAATTGATTTTTCTTGTACATATACCATAATCGAATTTATTTCGGTATGGATCAGGCTGGGCTGGGCCGGGCCAGGCTAGGCTGGGCTGGGCTATTGGAGAATTGATTGATTGATTCGTTAATTAGTAATTTTGAGTATTTATTGAAATATTTATTTAGTAAAAAGTGACCAACATTATCTAGTGACTGCAGCGCGATTCGAACCTGTACTATATCAATGCTACTTACCTACAATTACATTACATTTACCACTAGGCTAATGAGATCATTTAAATAAATCTGTATAAATAACATAGAACATCTTTCCATTTTGTTTTAGAACACCGCGAGATTTAAATTTAAATTATGCGCATAAGAAATTTGTGACATGTAATTTATGAGGAGGGGTGTTATTTAAATGATATATAATTTTTTAATGGTACTATTCATTACAGTTTGAAATATTTTTCAGTTTAATTAAGAATTCATTATACATATACATATTACATATACATATAAGAATTATCTGAAATTATATACCAACAAATATTTCTCGAAAGTTATAATTTGATTTTAAATTTATTTTTTTATTATAGTTTTTATTTAAGGTATTTTAAATATAAATAAAAAAAAACATGACAACTAGTAGAACAACTGAAGACCCAATATTACATATTGTGAGAGTATCAGAAATGGCTTTTTCACCAACGAGAGCTAGTGTATTAAGTGCTGGATTTGATTTAATAACACCCATGGATTTTACAATTGATCCTGGTGCTCGTGAATTAATTGATATATTAATAAAAGTTCAACTTCCTTATGGTTGTTATGGTAGAATTGCATCCCGTTTCGGTCATTCATTAAATATGGGTATAGAAGTTGGTGCTGGTGTTATTGATAGAGATTATACAGGAAATATTAAGGTTTTATTGTACAATCATGGGAAAACAAGAGCATATTTTAATAGAGGTGATAAAATTGCTCAATTAATTTTGGAGAAAAATATCATCCCATATGTTATGGAGCGTGTTGGACAAGGCCCCTTTCAAAAACGAGGTGATAATGGATTTGGTTCATCTGATAAAACAAAAGTTGAAAAACAAAATTGAAAGTTTACATATTTTGTAGTTTCACTTGTTTACAAATAAAATTTTAATAAACATTCAATATCTTTTGATTTTAAATATTTTTATAATCAATTTTAGGTTTAAAACAATATATAAAAAGAATTTTTAATAAAATCAAATCATTAATGTGGTGTTGTTGGCATGTGAACATTGTTAGTTTTTAATCATAATGAATGATCATATAATTTTACTCCCAGATCGTTCATCAATTTTAAGTTGTAAATTCTCACCACCTTTAATATTAACTGAATCAGATATAAATGTTGTCGCTTTAGTTGATTTTATTAGTTATCATACAATTAATAATGTTACTAAAGAGAATAACAAATTTCATTTTTCTGTATCTACATTAGAAAAGAAATTTACACATACCAATAAAATCTATGAAATAACAATTAATCCTGTATTGTATGAAATAAAAGATATAGCGCATTTTATAGAAAAAGAGAGGAAAAAGATAGTAGAAAAGAATGAGAAAGATTATTTGTTATCTATTAAGGCAAATTTAAATACATTACATTGTGAAATTAAATCGGTTTACAATATTCATTTTGATGAAGAACATTCAATTGGTTCTTTATTAGGATTTAAAAAAAAAATTTATTATGCTGGTATTAAGCATATATCAGAAAATCCAATTAATATTTCAAATGTGAATGCCATTTGTATTGATTGTTCTTTAGTAAAAAATTCACATGCTGATAATAAAGAGACTCACATATTACATACATTTTACCCACTTGTTGTTCCAGGTGAAAAAATAGTAAATTCCCCCACTACCTTAATTTATTTACCAATCAATACAAACTATATAGATGAAATTATAGTTAAAATAGTTGATCAAAGTGGCAATTTAATTAATTTTAATGGTGAATTGATCACAATAAGGTTACATTTAAAATCTATTCTAAATAAATTGTAAATTCGTGATGGTCTTTAGATATAATAGGTCTAATTCATTTATTGTTTCTTCTTATGAAAATATTGATAAAAATACTATAAATAAGAAAATGAACATTAAAAACTTTAGTAAGAAAGTGAATGTAATGAGATTAACATCTGAAAATAAACAATTTCTGCAATCATTAGGGTTTAAAGTTCTAAATTAAAATTTAAAAAATGAGTTCTATTTTACATATTGGACAAGAGCTCTATAATGATGATACTATTACATCTAAGCAATTTCATTCTTATTATCCATATTCTAGTTCCAAAATATCTTTATCGGATGAAATAAGGTTTCCAATTCAAACACAAAATATATATACATTACCATCTGAAAGTTTTATATTAATTGAAGGTAAAATTGTTAATCAAGATAATACAGTAAGTAATACAATTAAATTTATAAATAATGGTGTTGCCTTTATGTTTGATGAAGCAAGATATGAAATTGGAGGAAAAGTTGTTGATAGGTGTAGAAATGTTGGTATTACTACCACTTTAAAAGGGTATGTTTCTTTTACAAAAAATGATACTGACCGATATGAACATACTAGTTGGAATCATTTCAACTATCCTAATATAATTGATACAACTGGACATTTTAACATTTGTTTACCTTTAAAAAATTTATTTGGTTTCTGTGAGGATTATAAAAAAATATTAATCAATATTAAACAAGAACTTGTATTATTGCGGACCTCAACAGATTTAAATGCAACAATAACAACAGACCCTAATGAAATTCCTAAAATTGAAATAAATCGAATAGTTTTTAAAATACCTCATATAGAAGTATCTACAGAACAACAACTTAAATTATTAAAGAATGTTGAAAGTGGTAAAGATATAACTATGAATTATCGTTCCTGGCAGCTATTTGAACAACCAAATCTATTTTCCAATAGTAAAAATCATATATGGAATATTGTTTCTTCAAGTCAACTTGAAAAACCACGCCATGTTATTATAGGTTTTCAAACAGACAAAAAAAATAAAGCAACTATGAATATGAGTCATTTCGATCATTGTAATTTAACAAATGTAAAATTATTCATTAATTCAGATGTATACCCTTATGACGATTTAAATTTGGATTTTGATACAAAAAAATATTCAATTTTGTATCACATGTATAGCATGTTTCAAGAATCTTTTTACTATAAGAATTCTGGGGAACCATGTATTCCATATGATAAATTTTTAACAATTGCTCCATTAATCATCATTGATTGTAGTCAACAGAATGACAAAAATTTAAAAGGGGGCACGTGTGACATTCGTTTGGAATTTCAAACAAATAAAGAGATACCAGCGAACACAAGCGTCTATTGTCTTATTATACACGACAAAGTAGCTAAATATAACCCATTAACAAACATCGTTAATATAATGTAAGTATGGAAGGTGAATTAGATTTATTATAATAGGAGTATTTGATTTTAATTTACAATTTAACTAAGAAAAAATAAAACAATGGATTATTAAAATATATTTTATTTATTTATGAATGTATATTAAATAAATGTCTTTTTCTTATAATGCATATATTTAATAAACCGCCATTGCCCCAGCTGCCGGGGGTGGTGGTGGTGGTGGTGGAGGAGGAGGTGAACCATTTCTATCATCTCCACTACTGTAGGCTTCATCATTTTCATTTTGTTGACGTTGTGCTTCTTCTTCCTCCATCTGTTGAAGCTCGTCATCCCAATTTACCGGTTCCTCCTCAACAGGCCATTGCATGAAATCCCATACCCGGGTATTTCGGCGAAGGAAATCTTGGTATATGTAGCAATGGAGATGGTGGTTCTCCATACAATTTATTTGCACCAATTTATTGCATTTGCATAGGAAGAACCTTCGATTATCGCGGGGGTTCCTCCTCTGACATTTATTTATGTGTGAGAGCAAATATTGCTCCCGCACATAATGCCTCCTATTGTAGGGTTTAATTTGTTTGCATTTTTTAAATCGGTTAGTAGAATTATTATTATTATTATGATTTTGTGACATTTTTATTAAAGTAACAGAACGAAACTAACTTAAATTAATTTAATTCTCCTGCTTTTATATAAATCAGTTTTGATTACTAAACAGAATATATCAAATAAGTTTCTTTGGGCTTTTACAATGTGGATGTGTTGCTAAAATTCTAGAAAAAATGTGTAAATAATCTGCATTTAATTAATACAAGTTCATGTATTATTGTCTACACTTAATGAATAAAGGTATTTACATTGTACTCTTGAACATCAATTTCATGTTATATTTAAGAACAAATGAATACTTATTGTCTCACCAAGATTAATTCAAAGAACCACACTTGTAGAAGTATTATTGTAAAAAATTAAATGCATGCTTTGCACTGAATAAAATGATTTTATTATGGAACAATTAAAAAATTGTCCTACAAATGACCCACTATATGAAATAATCATATATAAAAGGGTGACATAATTAATTGTCAACTTAGTTTATACTATTATAATTACCATGAATAATAAGAAATCTACATTTCAAAGGTGTCCCTATAATAAAGGAAATATTGTTAATATTAAATATTTTTTAAGACATATTAAACAGTGTGGAAGAAGAAAGCGCCCTTATTTAAAGAAAAAAAAGTTTTTTAAATCTGTATGTGATATATTTGTTCAAATTCACTCATTGAAACACCATCATATTCGGTGTCGTGAATAAAAAGATTACATTAAAAACAATAGTCAAGTGCAGCCTCTTATACAACAACAACAACAACAACAACATCAACAACAACCACAACAACCACGAGAAGTAGAAGAACCACCTCAACCAGAGCAAGGAAATAGAGAAATGGATGAAAGAGAGAGATTGTTAATGTTAATGGATTGGCTTGAAAATGTAATCGCTCCAGAAGAGGAAGAAGGGGGTATTATGGTGAGATATTCCTTGATAGTGATAGTGATGAAGAATCTGATGGTGGTGGAGGTGGACATCAACCACCACCTGCTGGAGCAGCGATAGCTGTTTAGTTAGAGGTATTTTTCATAATAACCGTTGATATAAAACAAATTTTATTTTATGTTTTTTTTATTTTAGATGCTGTATTTATTCTATTATAAGTTTTATTATAGTTTATATATTAAATAATAATGAATATCTATATATATATATATATATACAATAGAAATATATTTTTTTTTATAAACCTACATATAAATAAATACATATGTATAATAAAATTATAAAATCTGAATTTAATGTTTTATTTTCTCATTCATTGTCATCTTCATCTATTAAATCATACCCCTGATGTAAGAATTCCTCATCTAGAATACGAGCCACCTCTTTTTTGGTTCTTTCACTCCTTTCATTTTGAATTTTCAAATTTTCATTGGTAGAGGTAATTGATGAAGAAGACGAAGAAGAATGGGGTATGACTGGAATAACATTTAAACCATTTGTAATTGATGGAATTTTGATCCAAATCTTCATTTGGTTCTAATCCAAAGTTATATTTGCGTACTAAATTCTCAAATATCTTTAAATCATTTTCATTGTCAATGCAGCTCTTCATATATTTTATTGGAAGATCACCAAATTTATTCATAAGAGTGACTTCTTTTGGTGTATAAGATAATTTAATAAAAATTGTGTCTTCATTACGAGTATAAATATCTTGAACACCATATCTAAAAAATAATAATAGAAAAAATGTACTTAAATAAGTTTTAAATATTTAATGCTGAACTTACTTGAATATGTGTTTTAACACAATTAAAGCATGTTCTATTGGTAATTCTTGAGGTTCAGTTATTCTAACAACAACAGTACAAGGTATAGTTGCCATCACGTTTTGTTTATATTGTTAACAATTAAAGAAATTACTAAAACTGAAATAAAATTTTTATATAAGGGGTTATATATAGTTATAGTGACTAAGTCATATGCGCATGTCTTTTTTTTTTCATTTAAAATAGGGTTGGAGGTTAAAGCTATTTATAGTGGTAATTAATTCAAGAAATTCTTATTATATTAACTTTTGGAGAGATTCAAGTTTATATAATATTACTTACAGTTAGTTAGTATAGTACATCAGTTTTTTGTGTGAATATCACTTTGAAATAAACAATATATAAGGTAAAACAATTTATTTGTAATAATTGATTGATAATTGATTTATATATAATTAAACTTTGTAGAATTTAAAAAAAAATGGATTTGTCAACAGTAAATCCTTTAACATTAGATTTACTAACGAAGGAGATGGTTAATAGAATAAAACAAGTTGGAAAATTGATTAAGACAGAAGAGGAATTCATAAAATTCAACAAATTTTTAAAAAAAAGTGTTACATTATTTAAGAAATATTTTCAAAACATAGAGAAAAAGAATAGATTTGTTTCCTATGCAAAATTAGAAGCTCATCTAGCTCTGTTTAAATATTATAAGGAGCAATTTAAACATAGATATAAAAAAGAATTTATTAATAAGAATAATAGAAAGACTTTAAGACAACAGTTAATGTGGGTGGATGTTGAATCTTGTTTTAATAATCGAATAAAAACCGGGGTTATTGTAAATTATAATATAAAAGATCCAAATATTTTTTTTAATAAAGCGTATAGAAGTTTTGTAAAAAAAATTAAAGAAGCCCTAAAAAAGTCGCTTATTAAAGTAAATGTTACTTTCTTTGCAAATTTCATTAAACCTCAAACTGGTGAAACAGATATAAAACATTTTACAACAAAAAATCAAACAATTGATTTAAATACTAATTTAAAGAAGTTTTATAATGAAAATATAAAAGACGCAATAATATCGAAATTAGAAACTTATCAAGAACGGGAATCTGGTCTTGCACTATATGAAATCATACAATTAAAGGTACATATTAACACTTATGACCCGATTAATGTAAGTGCACCAACTTGTATAAGTATTAAATTACCAAGTTGGGTTCAACTGACAAAAGCAACATTAAATGTTAAAAACAAAGATAACCATTGTTTTTTATGGAGTGTAATTGCCGCTCTTTATCCAGCTAAAAAATCTAAACATTCCTGTAGAACATCTTCATATCCTCATTTTTCAACTAAGTTAAATTATGAAGGAATTGAATTTCCAATGACTTTAAGACAAATTCCAAAATTTGAGAAAATGAATAATATATCTATAAATGTTTTTACATTAGAAAAACCAGAAAGAGAAAAGGACAATAATAAAGAAATAGTCGTTCCACTCTATTTAGGAAAAGAAGATTTTATTAATAAAATAAATTTATTAATGGTTTCATGCAATGAAAAAAATCAAGAGTCTGATAATCAAATAGATTCAAGTAAAATACAAAATTATAAAAACATATTTCATTTTGTTTTAATAAAAGACTTGTCTCGTTTACTTAGTCGACAAACACGATATGCTCATCACAAAATGTATTTCTGTGATAGATGTTTAAATCGCTTTAAAACAATTAGCTCTTTAAATAACCACCAGTTTGATTGTAAAAAATTGAACAATGTAAAAATGACATTACCTGTGGGTGATGAAAAAATTCTTAAGTTTTCTCATTATAAATACAAAGAAAAAGTACCTTTCGTTTTATATTGTGATATTGAAAGTTTACTAATAAAATACAATGATTTGAATATTGATAGTAATACAAAGAAATATAAAAAACATGAGGCATTTAGTGTAGCATATTATTTTAAGTGTTCATATGATAATTCTCTTTCATTTTACAATTCTTATACTGGTAAAAATTGTATTTCCTGGTTTGTATTACAATTACAACAGTTAGCATTTAATTTAGATGGTATCTTTAAAAATCCATTGCGTATGATTCCATTAACTGAAAATCAAAGAATGGAATATGAATCATCCAAATATTGTCATATATGTGAAAATCCATTTGATGAAAATAATTTTGGCAAGGTAAGAGATCATTGTCATTTGTCTGGTGTTTACAGAGGAGCAGCTCATGCAGCCTGCAATCTAAATTATAAAGATTCCCATGTTGTACCTATTATTTTCCACAACTTAAGTGGTTATGATAGTCATTTTATAATTAAAAGTTTATGCAGTGAAATTCCGGGATCTATACAATTATTACCTATAAATAAAGAGAAATATATTTCATTTTCGAAAAAAATTAATGGTACCAAGATAGAATATAGATTTCTCGACTCATATAGGTTCATGGCGTGTAGTCTAGATAAATTAAGTTAATATTTGTCTGATAATGATAAAACAATAACAAAGGCTTATTGTAAGAATGACTATGAATTTAATTTATTAAAACGTAAAGGTATTTTTCCATATGAATATTATAGTAATTGGAATATAATAAGGGAAACTAAGTTACCTAAAATTGATGATTTTTATGATGAATTAAATGATCAACACATAACCAATGAAGATTATGAACATGCATTAAATGTTTGGAATTCTTTTCAAATATCAAATTTACAACAATATGCTGAACTCTATTTAAGGACAGATGTATTGTTATTAGCTGATGTGTTTGAAAAATTTAGAAATGTTTGTTTTGATGCTTATAAGTTGGATAGTTTACACTATTATACCGCACCTGGATTTTCCTTTGATTGTTGTTTAAAAATGACTAATGTAACATTAGAATTAATGGATGATGTAGATCAAATTCTTTTCATTGAAAAGGGTATAAGGGGTGGAATAAATCATTGTGCTAATAGGTATGCTAAGGCATGTAATAAATATATGGATAACTACAATTCTAATGATCCACCATCCTATTTAATGTATTTCGATTTAAATAACCAATATGGTCATGCAATGTGTGTTCCCTTACCTACAGGAAATTTTGAGTGGATTAAAAATGTTGAATATTTTAATATAGATACAATTCTATGTATATCTGATGAATCTGAATATAGATATATATTTGATGTAGATCTTGAATATCCAAAAACTCTATTTGAGTCTCATAAAGATTTACCATTATGTCCTGAACATATGGTACCACCCATGGCAAACAATAAAATTAAAAAATTACTCACTACTTTTTATGATAAAAAAAATTATGTAATACATTATATAAATTTAAAGCAAGTCTTAAATTTGGGGTTGAAATTGAAAAAAATTCATAGAATTCTTAAATTTAAACAATCTCGTTGGATAAAACCATATATAGATCTTAATACAATGCTTAGACAAAATAGTAAAAATGAATTTGAAAAAAAATTTTTTAAATTAATGAATAACTCATTTTTTGGAAAGACAATTGAATCAGTACGAAAATATAAGGATGTGAAGATAGTAACAAAATGGGGTGGAAGATATGGAGCTCAAACTCTAATTGCAAAACCCAATTTTCATAGTTGCACAATTTTTGATAATGATATGGTTATAATTGAAATGCAACGATTAAATGTTAAATTTAACAAGCCTATATACATTGGATTTTGTGTCTTAGATATTTCAAAAACATTTTTATATGACTTTCACTACCAATATGTATTAAAGAAATTTGGACATAATAATGCCAAATTACTATACACAGATACCGATTCATTGATTTATCAATTCAAGGTTAATGACATATATGAGCAAATGAAAGAAGACATTGATAGATTTGATACATCAGACTATCCACCAGAAAATGTTTACAATATGCCACTAAAAAATAAAAAGAAACTTGGGTATATGAAAGATGAATTGTGTGGACAAATAATGGAAGAATTTGTAGGACTTAAGTCAAAAATGTATTCGTTTAAAGTATATAATAATATAAATTGTGTAAAAAAAGCTAAAGGAATTAAAGCATCAGCATTACGAAAAATTACATTTGAAGATTATTATAATTGTTTATTTTATAACAAGTCAATGAATGTTAGTCAAAATTTAATAAGATCTAATAAACATGAAGTATATTCAATTAAACAGAATAAAATTGCTCTCAGTCTTCATGATGATAAAAGAGTTGTAAACTATATTTATACAGAAACATATCCATATGGAATGTTAGACTAGTTGTAATAAAGTTTTAAAAAAAATTGTATAGGATTATACATATATATTCAAAGATATTTAAGAAATATTATTAGTTTGTTAAAATAAATTGAATGAGAACTTATACATATAAGAGAGAGAATGGGTGAATATAAGAATATTAAAAATGTATGTATTACAATAGAAGAACTGAAAACCATTATACAACAAATAGATGCGATACGAAAATTATTACAAATATATGAAATGGAAGAAATTATTTGTAACAGACATGGGAATCATTTTAAAAGATGTGTATGGTCCAACAATTGTGCAACCAGTGGACCAGATACATGTGAATGTTTCTCTACATCTTTTAATTTAAAACGGATTAAACGTTTATTGGAATTTATATTACCTAAAATACAATTATTAATAAAATTATTATAAATATGTGTGTTTGTAATAAATAAATGATATAGTAATAAAAATTATTTCATGTAATAATTTATATTTAATTTTTAATAAATAAGGAGTGGGGAAAACCAATATATTATTTAATCAATTGAAATTGATCTAATTTTAGTTTTAAATGAGAAATAGTACTAACCAGAAGTAATTTTAAATTCATCATTCCAAAAAAAAAATGTTTATAATTGATGTGCAAGGATTTCAACACACAAACTTAAATTTCATTGTTCGAGAAATTGCGTTTCTAAACACAAAAACAAAACTCTCATGGGTTAAATTTGTTAAATATCCAAATAATTTCCACTCATTAAGTGTAACATTGAAAAAACACATACAATACTCTACCAATACTATACATGGGCATGGATGGGATTATTTATCACCAGATATTCAAAGTGAAGACATATTAAATATTGAAGAAATAAAATCCTATTTAAATGAAGTAATTCCATCTGATGAGGTTATTATGGTTAAAGGATTACAAAAAGAGAAATGGTTAAAAAGATTTTTAAAGAATGATATTACTAATGTGGAAGATGAAGAGCAATGTCCATCATTAAGCAAATTGAAATCACTCTTAAAATCATATCATTGTAATAAACATCTTATTAATAATCTAAATTGTGCCATGGAAAATGTATATTTCATTTATCATTGGCTAGAGTTTCATAAATAAAAGTAAAAGGATTTAAAAAATAAGTTCATTTATTATTATTATATCAAGTTACATACACACATATGTCTCATACCTATATATATATTTTTGTTCTCATAAAACAAGGTCAAGTTCAAGTTTAATGAAATAATAAACATAACACTCATTTAATAATCATCTTTTAATATGAATATGGAGAAAATTAAGAAAAAAGTCACTTTTAAAGAATCGATAGAAATACACATCATGTACACATGGCTACTCGCTTATCAATATTCTCGAAATGGATCACAATGGACCAATTCAGTAATTGATAGAGAACATTTTAAACGACGAATTCAAGAACATTCCCACATAATTAACCCTATTATATTTAAAAAATATGTAAGATATTTGGAACAAATTATATCTCCTATATTAAAAAAAAATGTAATGCAAATAAAATAAATTATTTTGTATGATTTAAATGTTTCTTTTTATTTTAAATTCATATTATATTCTATAAAACAATTTATACATACATATGAAATGAATATCGATTATAAATATACCTAAAATCGTGGATGTTTTTCTCCAGCAGAACTCATAAATTCTTTATATCTACATATCCAACAAACTTTATCAGTTCCCTGTTCAACATCATTTTCTCCACCACATTTGACACTGGGTACTCTTTTTATAGGAACTGGCATTGTATTGAATAATAAACAAATTAATAAGAAACAAAATATAACTAAATAAATGTTTAATTAATATTGTTAATTAGAAATTTTAAACATAGATGTCCACAATTAAAGGTGTTAAAGTGTTGATATCTTGTATAGTTATATGTAATATAAACTGGACTATTTGATTTAAAATATTCTAATATTTCTAATGGTGGTCGTAAATTACCATAACTATCGAAATAGATTATTTTTGATTTATTTCGCTTGTAAGCAGTCCAGTGTGTACCATTATTCTTTGAACTATCTAAATTAATTATTCCACATTCATTTTTATAAATTTTTTTAGGTAATTGATCACGCATAAAGACCCCACGAAAATCTTTAATTTCCATATCCTTAGCATATTGTAATAATTCAAAATTTGTTAAAGGTTTGTTGGGTAATTTATTCATAATATAATTTTTTTTTGATATTACCCTTTTTTGTTTTTTTGGTTTGTATTGAATCCTAAAAAAAGACCATGACCACTTTTATATGGTCTTAAGTGTAACCCCTTTCCAATAGCTATAGATTCCATAGTTTGATTGTGACGTTTAGCCTCCTCTCATTGTTGTTTTGCTTCTTTAGCACTATTAATTGCTTTCACTATTCCTGAAACTCCTCCTGTTAGTATCCTCCTAGTGATGAAAGGGCAGCAAATATAGGTATAAGTGGTAAAACTCCACCAACTTTAGGTACATTTATTATACGAGGATTTCTTATTGTTTTTCCATTAATTGTAGATTTTGCTTTCTTCAAAGCAACTTGTATTGTATCATTTATCGTTTTTGGTTTCACTTCTAAAATGCTTTTTTTAATATTAGAAAGGGCATTTTGAAAACTTTTTAATTTCTTACTTATCCTTTTTCTTTTTAAACTTGAAGTTTTACTATGTTTTCTTTTATTTAATTTCTTCTTTATGGTTCTCATAATTAAAAATTATTAAATTTATAGAGACCAACTTATCATTACCATAATCAATTCAATACTATTTATGTTTTTATTAAATTTTGTTATAAATATCTAATTTATAGTTATTTATTAAATATAAAACAATTTCTATTTTTGTATGTAATTATATTCTTAAATAATGTTGGTTAAATTCCATCTCTTAAACAATTATCAATTGAATCTAAAAATTGTTTAGTTTTATTCAATGATTTATGTAAGTTTTGAATATTATTCTTTAAAGAATATTTTTTCGGTGCCCTCTGAACTTTTATATTATTTAAAACTATTAAATCATGTTCAATTGAATTCAACACTCTTTTTATTTTATTTAACAAACTGAGAGATTTTTGTATTTTTCGTTTTGATTGAATTCCAATACCCATTCCGAGGTGTACTTTAGCTTTCATAATTCCAGCAACTCCTAATGCCGCTAAACGTTCACCTAAGGGTGTTGAGGATGATTTGAACCGTTTTAGGGCTGCAGATGCAAGTACTTTATCAGCTTTGTGTCGTTTCCTTATATCTTTTTGGTTTGCATATGCTATATCATGTTCACGACAACTTTCATCTAAAATATTTATACCACGATCACCTCTAGTCAAACTTTCATTTAATTTAGTACCTGGACCACAAAATTTATAACCGGGAATATGTAATTCTATGGGTAATTTGTTAATCAATGAATTAACTAAACCACCTCCACTATAATGATAATATTTCATGATACTTTAACTCAATGTTTATCAATAATAATAATAATAAAATGAATGGATTTTATATTTTTATATTAGTGTCAAGTGATCATCCTATATTAATAGACAACTAGTTAAAAATGAAATTCATAAAACAAAAAGTAACTTTAAATATTGAAAGCCATGATTTTATTAAAGAAATTCAAAGTAAACATGGTCCATTGTTCCCCACCACTATGCGTGCTATTGTCGTAGGTCCATCAGGATGTGGAAAAACAAATGTAATGATATCATTAATTGATGATATAAATGGTTTAAAATTTAAAAATGTTTACATATATTCAAAATCTTTACTTCAACCTAAATATAAATATATTGAACAACTATTAAAACCAATAAAAGATGTAAATTATTATGCATATAATTCTAGTGAGCAGATCATTCAACCATGTAAAACAAAACCACACTCAATAGTAATATTCGATGACGTCATTTCTGAAGGTCAAGATATTATAAGACAATACTTTAGTATGGGACGACACTATAATATAGACTGTTTTTTCCTTTATCAATCTTCTGCTAAAATAAGTAAACACTTAATTAGAGATAATTCAAATGTAATTATTTTATTTAAACAGGATGATTTAAATTTGAAACATATTCATTTAGATCATGTTGGTAGTGACATGAAATTTGATACATTTAAATGGTTATGTACCAATTGTTGGAAAGATCCATATGGGTTTCTTTCAATATTTAAGGATTATAAAATGCAAAACGGTCGATATAGAAATGGATTTGATCAATATATAAGCTTTGAAAAAGTATAATTCATTCATATATAGTATAGATTTCTTCAGTAAAGTTCGAACTGGTTTACAAAAACCTATTCAAAAACTGTTAAAAAGCTGTTAAATACCTGTGTGAAACCAGTTTCATACCTATTCTGTAATACACTGATTGTTTTAAAGGGGGTTATCTTTAATTAAAGTAAATTAAAAAAATGAAATCAAAAGAAACAGATCTAAAAAAACATTTAGTTACAAAAAGAAAAAACATTAAACAAAAACTGAAACTTTTAAAACAGAATGAAACCATGCAAACAAATTTATTTTCTCCTGTAACTAAACATTTAAAAAACATTGAAGATGAATTGAAAATCCCCCAATAATTGCTTAAAATAAAAGATGAAAATGATGAAGACGAAAACCTTAATAATGAAACAATCGATAGAATTACAAATAAACACAATATTAGTGAATCGAAACGTTCAATATTAAAACGAATTAATTCAAAAGGTTCATCAAAAAGTGATACTGAGGATAATAATACCCCAGGTACAAGTAGAGAAAATCAAAATGATAAAAAACCATTTAAAGATAGATATGAGGAAATAAAAGCAACATCCTTAAATGAATATCTGGATCAATATCATGAATTACCAAAAAGATATGTTAAAGCAATGTTGGAAGATGAGGGGGACAATTTTGATCATAGGTATGGAGTTCGATTTAATCCCGCACAAGATAAATTTTTTATTGGAAATTCGGAATTAATCATAGATGGTGCAGATATATATGTAAAGAATAAAAAATACAAAGGTACACCCGGTTTATATGAATTATTATTTAAAAAAAGGCCTGAACATTATTCAGAAAATGATATAAAAAATTATCAAACTATTGTATATAAAACGAATGCATCACGAAGGTTTTATCAATCAAATAAACAAGTTGTTGGTTCCAAATCACAAAAGTATAAAAATATAATTGCTCCAATAACAAGTGGTAAAGGTTTATTACTAATGGAAGCAAATAATAACAAAATAGATTATGTATTTTGGAATGATATAAATGAGCTAGTTGACCGTTTACGTTTATTAATAGCATCTCAGGCAGCTGGAAATACAGGTCACACAAATGAAATTCAATCCATTATAGAAGAGTTACAAGAAGCTAAAATTATTGAATAAAGTGATATACCATGCAAAGAAAATTTATTACTAGTACAAAAGAACATGTTGTTAATGAAATACATAAACCAGCAAGAATTAATTTTAAAAGACGCAAAGTGATATTAAAAGGCTTAAATGATTTATTTCAAGCTGACCTTGTAGAAATGATTCCATACGCTAAAGAAAATAATGGATATAAATATATCCTAATTGTAATAAATTGTTTTTCTAAATATGTATGGGCATATCCATTAAAATCAAAGTCGACTATAGAAGTTTCCAATAATATGGAAAATATACTAAAAATTCAATGCCCAAAAAATTTACAAACTGATCAAGGGAAAGAATTTATATCTAAAGATTTTAAAAAAATGTTATACAAGTATAATGTAAACCATTACAATACATTTAGTGAGAAAAAAGCGTCAATTGTTGAGAGAGTTATTAGAACTCTGAAAACAATGATGTGGAAAAAATTCAATCTATATGGTCATTATAAATGGATTAAAATTTTACCTGAGATTATCTTACAATATAACACTAAAAAACATAGAACAATTGGAATGAAACCAATAGATGTTAAAAAAAAACATGAAAAACATTTATTAAATACAGCCTACAATAACATAAAAATGGTTGACTTTGAAAATAATAAATTTAATGTGGGGGATCACGTTAGAATATCTAAAGTAAGAGGGGTCTTTGCTAAAAAATATTTACCTAATTGGTCTACAGAGATATTTAGAATTCAAAAAGTGAATCTTACTAACCCAGTTACTTATTTTTTAAAAGATAGTAAGAATCATGATATAGCTGGCTGTTTCTATAAAGAACAATTACAAAAAGTAAAATACCCGGATGTATATTTGGTTGAAAAAATTTTAAAAAAACACAAAAATAAAGTATTTGTTAAATGGTTAGGCTTCGATAATACACATAATTCTTGGATTAGTAACACCAATATAGTATAATTATGTATTTGATTAAACTTATGTCATGTAATAATGATATGTATATTGTTTTATATTAATAAATATTCTTCAAATAATCCATTGTTTACTCTATAATTAGCCTAGTACACCACCTCCTCCTCTTAAATTACATGTCACAAATTTCTTATGCGCATAATTTAAATTTAAATCTCGCGGTGTTCTAAAACAAAATGGAAAGATGTTCTATGTTATTTCTACAGAATTATTTAAATGATCTCATTAGCCTAGTGGTAAATGTAATGTAATTGTAGGTAAGTAGCATTGATATAGTACAGGTTCGAATCGCGCTGCAGTCACTAGATAATGTTGGTCACTTTTTACTAAATAAATATTTCAATAAATACCCAAAATTACTAATTAACTAATCAATCAATCAATTCTCCAATAGCCCAGCCTAGCCTGGCCCGGCCCAGCCCAGCCTGATCCATACCGAAATAAATTCGATTATTGTATATGTACAAGAAAAATCAATTTTTCACTAGTGACATCTATTGGTAAAATGTTACACTAGTTTCCAGTTTTCCTTTTTAAATTTATACCCATCACCAACACCTTTTCTTAAATCTCTTCTACAATACTCTGGAGATGGCCAGCCCACCATGGCCTTGGTTGGATAAGTCTTGTATGCGTGCGTGCGTGCGTGCGTGTATGTGTCCATCACCAACCATCATGGAACACATGGTCCCCCTCATACCCATGCATGATGTGTGTGTGTGCGTGCGTCCTCATATACAAGACTTCTTCTGCAGCGCATTTCTTGCAGAAGTTCTTCTTCTTCTTGTTGTTGTTGGACCCCGTCTCTCTTTCTGGAGATCATCCCCCATACCACACCCTTATTCGATGGGCCCTGAGGATGGATACATGCCATCAAATGGGACTAGGAGTGTCTCACCGCGTACAAGACTTCTTTTGCACTTCTTGTAGAAATTCTTGTAGGACCTTCTGGAGACCCCCCTATTGGATGGTCTCTGCTGATGGCATGTGCCATCAGAAGCGCCATCGGGTCCTGGTATCACCCCAAGATAACTACTCCTATAAGTGGGACAATTATTAGTGCGATTTGGACGCCTGTGTTTAGTTTTATACTCCCTGTAAGTGGGACAATTATTAGTGCGATTTGGACGCCTGTGTTTTGTTTTGCCGTACCCGTGATTGCCGATATTGTGTTTGCCTTCCGAAGCAGTGTCCAATTTGAAATACTAGAAAGTGACGTTAGATTAAGTGGCCGTGTCGAGAAGAGAAAAGTTCCGCGAAGTAAGTAAACATTGTATTGTACATTAGTCTGAAGTAGGGAAAGTACGATCCGTTCCTTGTAGTGTAACTGCCGGTGCGACCCCCTATATACCGCCGGCTGTTGCATCTCTTTCCCGTGTGTACCGTTTGTGTGCAATTATCAGTGCGTCCCCCTATTTACCGCTGGTGATTGCATCCTTGCTTGTTTCTGTGCCGTTTATTTGTGCGATTGTCAGTGCAACCCCCTATTTACCGCTGGTGATCGCTTCCCTGAGTGTTTCTGTGATGTCCACCGGTGTAACTATTAGCTGGACCCCCTATTTACCGCTAGTAGTTGCATTCTCCTTTCCCTGTTCTGTAAATGTGTTGTAAATTTTAGGGAACCGATTTCAGAAAAATGTTTAAGTAATTTAGTCCGTACGTTCAGTAGTGAAAGAATTTCTCTCTGTGAGCTGCCGCTTAGTTTTTGTCGCTGTTTGCTTTGCTTGGTTTTCTTTCGCTGTACATTGGTGTCTGCACTTTGCTCGTTAAAATCGCATCGTATTTATCATTCATCCTGCTTTGCACGTATATTTAAGTAATTGCTTAAAACCGCCGAACTTTTAACAATAACTTGCTTGACCGTTTTGCTAGTACTTTTTAACTGTACATATAATTGTAGTATTTTTAATTATCTACCGTAATTAATCGCTTGGCTTTCTGTTCTTGGTTTGTTTTTAAATAATTAATAGTAATATTTCCATTTTTCCTAATATAACTGAATCTAGGTGACTTTTAGACTTGGTACTTGAAGTATTAAAATTCTAGGTAATTGTACCTGGAATAATTGTTCATTAAAATAAAATTAAATAAACTAGAACTCCTGGTTTTATTATTTTCCTCCGCTGAACACCGGGGCGGAAAAGATTCCTAATTTCCTATAAAATTAGGTGGCGCTCGGGAAAACCGACGGAGACGCGTCACACTATTATTCTCCATTTTACTCGATCTCCTAAACGGTTAAAGATAGGACATCGCAGTTTTCACCAGTGGATTCAGCACATTATTTTACATAAAATAAGTCTTATAAGTCTACTCTCAAGAGTTGATATAGGTTCAAACAAATAAAATGTTTATATATCACATTTTTAAATATCTATTATTCTCCATTTTTCTCGATCTCCTAAAAGGTTAAAGATAGGACAACGCGGTTTTCACCAGTGGATTTAGCACCTCATTCTACATAAAATAAGTCCTATAAGTCTACTCTCAGGAGTTGATAAAGGTACAAACGAATAAAATGTTTATATATCACATTTTCAAATATTTATTATTCTCCATTTTACTCGAACTCCTAAACGGTTAAAGATAGGACATCGCGGTTTTCACCAGTGAATTCAGCATCTCATTTTATATAAAATAAGTCCTATTAGTCTACCCTCAAGAGTTGATAAAAGTACAAACGAATAAAATGTTTATATATCACATTTTCAAATATTTATACAATTCTTAAATCTTTGTTTCGTTTTGTAGTGCCCAGCAACAAAATGGATTCTCAACAATTACCGAACATCGACTGTAACACTTAGGAATTCTCCATCTGTCAAATTTCCAAATATTGCAGTTTAGCAATTAAGAAATTGCATACCTTGGCATTACAGTCAATTCACCAAAACGAGACCCGTTGTAATAATAAGTACATATGATAAATGTTATTATAATTTTATATTATTTTCCATCACCTGGAGTACATGCAATACACGTTAAATGGTATATGTATATTAAAAACAATAAAATGTTATTTAATATAAATGTTTAGATAGTTCATTGATAAAAAAAACTGTTTTCGGTACTTTTAAATAATATGTATTTATTAAAAAAAAAACAATCTTACATTGCCGGAAAATACGTTAAGGAAGACTAGTAATAAAAATACATAATACTGTTTGGTCCAAATATCACAACTAAAAATACACTCTAAATAACCAAAAAAAAAATCTAAACACCATCTAAATTGTATCCCTCAACGAGGCTTTTAAAAAGTGAAGGAGGATATTTGTTACGTATGATATGTATTTCTGTCGATTCTTTAAAAGTGACTTTTTTCTTAATTTTCTCCATATTCATATTAAAAGATGATTATTAAATTAATGTTATGTTTATTGTTCCATTAAACTTGAACTTGACCTTGTTTTATGAGAACAAAAATATATATGTATAGGTATGAGACATATGTGTATGTAACTTGATATAATAATAAATGAACTTATTTTTTAAATCCTTTTACTTTTATTTATGAAACTCTAGCCAATGATAAATGAAATATACATTTTCCATGGCACATTTTAGATTATTAATAAGATGTTTATTACAATGAAATGATTTTAAGAATGATTTCAATTTGCTTAATGATGGACATTGCTCTTCATCTTCCACATTAGTAATTTAATTTTTTTTAAATCTTTTTAATCATTTCTCTTTTTGTAATCCTTTAACCATAATAACCTCATCAGATGGAATTACTTCATTTAAATAGGATTTTATTTCTTCAATATTTAATATGTCTTCACTTTCAATATCTGGTGATAAATAATTAGATCCAAGCCCATGTATAGTATTGGTAGAGTATTGTATGTGTTTTTTCAATGTTACACTTAATGAGTGGAAATTATTTGGATATTTAACAAATCTAACCCATGAGAGTTTTGTTTTTATGTTTAGAAACGCAATTTCTCGAACAATAAAATTTAAGTTTGTGTGTTGAAGACCTTGCACATCAATTATAAAAAATTTTTTTGGAATGATGAATTTAAAATTACTTCTGGTTACTACTATTTCTCATTTAAAACTAAAATTTGATAAATTTCAATTGATTAAATAATGTATTGGTTTTCCCACTCCTTATTTATTAAAAACTAAATATAAATTAATAGATGAAATAATTTATATTACTATATCATTTATCTATTACAAACACACATATTTATAATAATTTTATTAGTAATTGTATTTTAGGTAATATAAATTCCAATAAACGTTTAATCCGTTTTAAATTAAAAGATGTAGAGAAACATTCACATGTATCTGGTCCATTCGTTGCACAATTGTTGGACCATACTCATCTTTTAAAATGATTCCCATGTCGGTTACAAATAATTTCTTCCAGTTCATATATTTGTAATAATTTTCGTATCGCATCTATTTGTTGATTAATTGTTTTCAGTTCTTCTATTGTAATACATTGTGACGAAGTCACTAGATTTTCCCGACTTTTCCGTTGTCTCTAGGTGAAAACCGCTGTAAATTAAATATGTTTTCGCGGTTGTTAGACTCTTTCCAGGATAAGCGCAGTACGGCGAAAAAGATCAAAGGACCAGGTGCCGAATTTGCGTGGGAAGGAGGTCGTAGTAGAAGGAGAATCAGCTGTGACCGATAAAAGGCCATTGACACGGGTCAATCAAGCAGTTAGTGTACCGTAACAGGATCCTTGTTGTGGAAGGATTCGGTATATGTGAAAACGTTTAGTAGACACCGTTTCTATCGTTTCTACCGTTTAAGTGGATAAAAGTGCTAAAGTGAAGTACCGGTAAGTAGCAGTAGTAACTAAGGCGTTAAGGTTTGGAGAAAGGACCGTGGTGTTAAGTAATAGTTGTAATTGATAGGCAAGAGTGCTTGAGGTAGCCCGTACCTATAAGTGTAATTGTCGGTTGGACCCCCTATTTACCACCGGCTCTTGCATATCCTTTCCGAGTGCTGTATGACTGCGTAATTATCAGCTGGACCCCCTATTTACCGCTGATAGTTGCTTTCCTTCTGTGTATTCTGTACTGTCTCTGTGTGCGATTCTCGGCTGGACCCCCTATTTACCGCCGATCGTCGCTTCCTTAAATGTGTCGTGTGTACTGTCTGGTGTAGTCATCAGCTGGACCCCCTATTTACCGCTGGTGGGTGCACTACCCCGTTTAAGTCTCGTCTGTATGAATGATAGCCGTCTGTACACCGATTCTTGACGAGAAAACCGACGTAGGCGCGTCACAACATACATTTTTAATATTCTTATATTCACCCATTCTCTCTCTTATATGTATAAGTTCTCATTCAATTTATTTTAACATACTAATAATATTTCTTAAATATCTTTAAATATATATGTATAATCCTATACAATTTTTTTTTTACTTTATTACAACTAGTCTAACCTTCCATATGGGTATGTTTCTGTATAAATATAGTTTACAACTCTTTTATCATCATCAGGACTGAGAGCAATTTTATTCTGTTTAATTGAATATACTTCATGTTTATTAGATCTTATTAAATTTTGACTAACATTCATTGATTTGTTATAAAATAAACAATTTTAATAATCTTCAAATGTAATTGATCGTAATGCTGATGCTTTAATTCCTTTAGTTTTTTTATACAATTTATATTATTATTATATACTTTAAACGAATACATTTTTGACTTAAGTCCTACAAATTCTTCCATTATTTGTCCACACAATTCATCTTTCTTATACCCAAGTTTTTTTTTATTTTTTAGTGGTATATTGTAAACATTTTCTGGTGGATAGTCTGATGTATCAAATCTATCAATGTCTTCTTTCAATGTTCATATATGTCATTAACCTTGAATTGATAAATCAATGAATTGGTATCTGTGTATAGTAATTTGGCATTATTATGTCCAAATTTCTTTAATACATATTGGTAGTGAAAGTCATATAAAACTGTTTTTGAAATATCTAAGACACAAAATCCAATGTATATAGGCTTGTTAAATTTAACATTTAATCGTTGCATTTCAATTATAATCATATCATTATCAAAAATTGTGCAACTATGAAAATTGTGTTTGGCAATTAGAGTTTGAGCTCATATCTTCCAGCCCATTTTGTTTCTATCTTCACATCCTTATATTTTCGTACTGATTCAATTGTCTTTCCAAAAAATGAGTTATTTATTAATTTAATTTTTTTTTTTTAAATTCATTTTTACTATTTTGTCTGAGCATTGTATTAAGATCTATAAATGGTTTTATCCAACGAGATTGTTTAAATTTAAGAATTCTATGGATTTTTTTCAATTTCAACTCCAAATTTAAAACTTGATTTAAATTTATATAATGTATTACATAATTTTTTTATCATAAAAAGTAGTGAGTAATGTTTTAATTTTATTGTTTGCCATAGGTGGTACCATATGTTCAGGACATAATGGTAAATCTTTATGAGACTCGAATAGAGTTTTTAGATATTCAAGATCTACTTCAAATATATATCCATATTCAGATTCATCAGATATACATAGAATTGTATCTATATTAAAATATTTATCATTTTTAATCCACTCAAAATTTCCTGTAGGTAAGGGAGCACACATTGCATAACCATATTGGTTATGTAAGTCGAAATACATTAAATAAGATGGTGGATCATTAGAATTGTAGTTATACATATATTTATTACATGCCTTAGCATACTTGTTAGCACAATGATTTATTCCACCCCTTATACCCTTTTCAATGAAAAGAATTTGATCTTCATCATCCATTAATTTTAATGTTACATTAGTTATTTTTAAACAACAATCAAAGGAAATTCCAGGTGCGGTATAATAGTGTAAGCTATCCAACTTATAAGCGTCAAAACAAACATTTCTAAATTTTTCAAACACATCAGCTAATAACAATACATCTGTCCTTAAATAGATTTCAGCATATTGTTGTAAATTTGATTTTTGAAAAGTATTCCAAACATTTAATGCATGTTCATAATGTTCATTGGTTATGTGTTAATCATTTAATTCATCATAAAAATCATCAATTTTAGGTAACTTAGTTTCCCTTAATATATTCCAATTACTAAAATATTCATACGGAAAAATACCTTTACGTTTTAATAAACTAAATTCATGTTCATTCTTACAATAAGCCTTTGTTATTGTTTTATCATCTTCAGACAAATATGAACTTAATTTATCTAGACTACACGCTATGAACCTATATGAGTCGAGAAATCTATATTCTATCTTGGTACCATTAGTTTTTTTCGAAATTGAAATACATTTCTCTTTATTTATAGGTAATAATTGTATAGATCCCGGAATTTCAGTGCATAAACTTTTAATTATAAAATGACTATCATAACTACTTAAGTTGTGGAAAATAATAGGTACAATATGGGAATCTTTATAATTTAGAATGCAGGCTGCATGAGCTGCTCCTCTATAAACACCAGACAAATGACAATGATCCTTTTCCTTGACATAATTATTTTTTCCAAATGGATTTTCACATATATGACAATATTTGGATGATTCATATTTCATTCTTTGATTTTCAGTCAATGGATTCATACGCAATGGATTTTTAATAATACCATCTAAATTAAATGCTAACTGTTGTAATTGTAATATAAAACAGGAAATACAATTTTTACCAGTATAAGAATTGTAAAATGAAAGAGAATTATCATATGAACACTTAAAGTAGTATGCTACACTAAATGCCTCATGTTTTTCATATTTCTTTGTATTACTATAAATATTGTATTTTATTGTCATCATTGCATTTTATTAGTTAACTTTCAATATCACAATATAAAACAAAAGGTACTTTTTTTGTATTTATAATGAGAAAACTTAAGAATCTTTTCATCACCCACAGGTAATGTCATTTTTACATGTTCATTTTTTTACAATCAAACTGGTGGTTATTTAAAGAGCTGATTGTTTTAAAGCGATTTATATATGTCTGGCACATCTATTGTCATTTTGTTTATTTGTATATGATAAAATGCTATATTAAAATTGTAAAATTATATTAAAATAATAAATTAGTTAAAAATAAAAAGTTCTAAAGGTAAAAATGGTGGTGATACTTGAAAGTTTTTTTATTGAATATTTAAAATTGAAATTAAGGGTAGATGACTAGATTGTAAGTTTGGTGTTAGTCCTAAAAGAAAGAGATTTCTTGTGTTGTTATTGTGGCGTACTTTCGCTGACCCGAGCTATTTGCCTCGAGCGCCAGGTGTTTTAAGGCAAGACACTAACCGTACCGCGGGTAAATACTCAGTGAAGGAAATAAAATCAGCTATTAATAAATTAATTAATTAATTAATTGACGTATCGTAGTAAAAGAAATAAATGAAAAGAAATTGAACAGAAATCAGATTTATTTAATTGACAGAAAAAAAATAAGGAACACTCGTTATGAATAACCAAAATAAATTCAAATAAACTTACAAATATAAATATAACAAATATGCGGAGGTGTCAATCGAAATTATTATGCAGAGTAAACTATGCGGGTTGAAATTGTAGCCAAATTGAAGGAAACAAAACTAAATAATAATAACTCAAAATGAAGTAAATAATAATTTCCAGAAAGTACTACACAAGTGCAATTCAGAGTCAAATGTCTGTTTCTGTCAACAGACAGACAGAAACAGATTTCAGAGAGACACAGATTTTGTCTCTGGAAAATTATCAGTCAGAAAATAATGAATATTATGGCACTTTGCAGCGGATTTTATATGCGGAAATCAGAGAAGGGTTTCTGAGTTCGCGCGGAAGAGATAATGACGTCAAAAACACCCCAAAATACTATTTAATTCAGCAGTGGGGAACTAGAAGTACCAAAAGAGCGGGGGGTAATTCGAGTAATTGAAATAATTAGCCTTGTCTAATTATTCAGAATAAACAGAAGAAAATAAAGTAATTCAAAATAAGAAAAGAAAATAAAAGAACAGATTCAAACTAACCCTTCATGGGGTTGATTCATTAGAATCCCCGAAAGGACTCAGAAACACATGAGAAAATATGCGGATGCGGGGTTAAATGCAGGAATAATTCAGGGGAAACGGGGATAAAATTGGAAGTGGCGTGGTTGACCACATTCCAATGTTCAATGTACATAAAATGTAAATAAAATAACATAAATCAGACTTACCCTGTTAAATGCAGTTATTAAATCGGAAAATAGCCAATAAGATGCAGTAGTAACACTCGTAATTGCACTTAATAATATATTAATGAACGAGTTGCATAAGGCAAATTTTATGGCAAAAGTGGCGTTATTGCTGTTTTGCGTAGCATAAATATTGAATGCAGAATAGAATTAACTAAATTAAGCGGGAAATATTCAGCGGATAGTAATCAGGTAATAAATCAGACAACAAATCGTTATTAAATATGTATTAACGAAATGCATTATCAGGTGGCCAAAATGCAGGTTCGTTACATTATGTATATATTTTTTAATATATATTACCTTATGTATTAATAAACAATTAATTAGTTTTATGTATCATTTGTCACATCTACCGCTATCACGGTTAATTGAATACGTGTCGTTGTTTCGCTAAGTGTGTTGGGTAGTGGGAGGTGTTGTGTTAGTTAATTGTCTGGTCAGGGTCGGCTTTGGACAAATTAAAAATTCAATATTTACCTTAGATTATCTGTGTCCGTTCTTGTGTTGATGGCGTTACGGTCTTTCTTAATTTGGATCATTTCACTAATTAGCCTCTTTTTTAAGTTTTTTTCTCTGTCTAGTATAATAGTGTTATTGAAATTGAATGTGTGGTTGGTCTGAAATGTGTGTTTTGCTAATGCCGTTGCACCTGTGTTTAGTTATTTGTTTGGTTTGCAGTCGTTTTTATGTTGTGTTATTTTGTTGTGTAAATGTTGTTTGGTTTGTCATATGTATGTTGCGTCAATCGTTACATGAAATTTAGTAAACTGTATGTATTTGTTGGGTTGTTGGTACAGGATCTTTTAATGGAGTATATAGTTTGTTTATTGTTTTTTTATTGTTTGTTTATTTGTCATATATTATTTGTATTTTGTAGGTCATTTGAGGGATGTGTGGGAAACTATGATAGGTGGGTAGTGTATCTGTGTGGTTTTGGTTTTGAGTGTTCTTGGTATTGTGGAATATGTAGTTAATTGTTTTTTTTTGGGTAATTATGTTTTTGTAAGATTTTTATATACAGGGTGTTTCAGCTATGAGCAGCAAAATTTTAATGGCAGATTCTCGAGGCCAAACCAAGTCGAAAACCCTAGATGCACTTTGCTCGGAAACGCTTCCTAACGGAGATATAGGCCATCAAAGTTCTTGAAAAAATATCAAATTTTTTAAATATCTCCTAAGTGTAATAAGTTAGAAAAACCAAGCTTGGCACACTTACTTAGGTCATTGTGGACTATGTTTCTGTAAAATATCAGAAAAATCAGCCACTCCCAACATGACTTTTTGACAAGGGGCGGTTTTCCATCTTTGTTTTTTCATGTGGGGGTGGTAAATTTGTCACTTTTTTTTTCCATCGATTCCATTCGATGCCAAATTTAATAAGGAAACTTTTTTGTCTCTTGCATTTTTTTCGTACGACGCACCGTTTTCGAGAAAAACTGAAAAAACTTATCTAAAACACATGAACAACCACCCAAAAACGCTAAATTAAAATGTTCACTTACAATATAATTAATAGACCAAAACATCTGGAAAAATATCTCTGAACTGATTATGAGCTGCTTAATCAAAATCATGTACTGTTTTTAATGTTTTTTGGAAAAAAGGAAATAAATAATTTTGCGCTCGCACCCATCTCATGTGTTGTTGGTTGAAAACAAACCCACATAGATTGACGTTGACGTTAATGTGACGGAATATGATGTTAAAATTTTTAACCTCAATTAAAACTCTGCAAACCGCATGGAGTCTGCACTTAGAGTAAAATTGTGAAGAAGTTTTATTAATTCTGGAAGAGGCAGGTAATTTATTTATTTTGACCGTAATATGCGTTAGCTGCAAAGGTCCTTTTTTCATAGAGTTCATTAAAATAACGCAGGGTTTTATTTTTTAGAAACTGATAGTGAAAAACTTTTAAATCAACGAAAAGAAGACAATTTATTCTTCATTTTGTAACGAACTGTAAGTAATTAATACCAAAATATTAATTAGTTAACTTAATTACAAGAATTGTTTTAGAAAACATGAATTAAGGACAACTTTTTACAATATGCATCACTTTAACAGCTGTTCGAAATGACCACCCTCACATTCGATGCACTTTTCGCAACGTTTTACCTTCGAACTGCGAACACATCCAAAAATCCCGTTTGTATTTCTGATTTGATCAAACGCATTAATAATTTTGTTTCGTAATTGTTCTAGATTGTCAATCGGGCTATCGTACACCAGGGATTTTACATATCCCCACAAAAAGAAATTCAATGGATTGCAGTCTGGCGATCATGCAAGCCAAGGAATTGGACCGCCTCGACCAATCCACCTATTGGGGTACCGCTTTTTCAGTACCTGCCGTGCTTGCCGACTGAAGTGAGCAGGTCTTACATGTACCACAGATTCATGACAATGTTTAATGGTACCTCTTCCAATAAATCAGGTAAAACATTTGTCAAGAAATCTGTGTACGATGCCCCAGTCAATGCCGGAGGCAAGAAAACAGGGCCCAGTAAATTGTCCCTTTTTGCTAAAATGGGTTCGAAATTTAATATTGTAGCTTCATTAAAAACAGGTGAATGTTTATTGTCATAGCAATGTTGGGCAAGTCCAGTGTTAGTTTTATTGTTTTTAACGTCATTGTGATGCTGTTTTAGTCAACTGCAAGGGACTTCGTAGACGATATTCGAGAGGTTACTTATGTGAATTTTATCCTTAATTTTTGAAAATATCAACCTTCCTAAATTGAAATTGTTATAGAATGCTGGTCGGACATCATCACAAGACTCGTTAAAACCTCTGTTCAACCGATTTGCTAAATATGGATGGTAAGGGATGCGGAAGTATTTGAAGTTTTGTTTAGTGACATCAGTTCTTGTGCTGGTATTTTCAAAAAAAATTCTGTTAACTAATGGTCTAGGATAATTGTTATTGATAAGGGTATTTTTAAGTTGAGTAAGTCTGGATTGTTGTAAATTAACACTAACTAATTTTGTGATTTTGTCCTTAAACATTCTTATTATATTAATTTTTTGTTTAAGATTATGACTAGAATTAAAATTAAGTAATCTATTTGTAGATAAAGGTTTTTGGTAAATATCAATCAATATCCTCTGGTCGACCGTTTTAATCAGCAGTAAATCTAAAAAGGGGATCGAATTATTATTTTCAATTTCATATGTAAACTTCAATAAGTTATCGAAATTATTTAATATTTCAAGTGAGTAATTAATATTGTCTTTAGGAATACAAGTTAAAATATCATCTACGTATAAAAATAAAAAGGGTATTTGAAAACTAATTTGATTTTTAAAATCTTTCAAAAGATCATTAATGACTAGATTAGCAAAAATGGGGGATGCGGGATTACCCATGGCGGAGCCAACTAACTGTTTATAAAAATTATTGTTAAACGAGAAATAACTATTATCAAAAATTACGGTGACCATTTCAGTAAAAATATCTAACGGGATTGAAGTGTACGTACGAATTGAATTCCAATTCCTCTCAATAGATCTCAAAACAGCATCCTTGGAAATAGTGCTAAATCCACTGGTGAAAACCGCGATGTCTTATCTGAAACCGTTTAGGAGATCGAGTAAAATGGAGAATAATAGATATTTGAAAATGTGATATATATAAACATTTTATTAGCTTGTACCTTTATCAACTCTTGAGAGTAGGCTTATAGGACTTAATTTATGTAAAATGAGGTGCTAAATCCACTGGTGAAAACCGCGATGTCCTATCTGTAACCGTTTAGAAGATCGAGTAAAATGGAAAATAATAGAAATTTGAAAATGTGATATATAAACATTTTATTAGTTTGTACCTTTATCAGCTCTTGAGAGTAGACTTATAGGACTTATTTTATGTAAAATGAGGTGCTAAATCCACTGGTGAAAACCTCGATGTCCTACCTGTAACCGTTTAGAAAATCGAGTAAAATGGAGAATAATAGATATTTGAAATTGTGATATATAAACATTTTATTCGTTTGTACCTTTATCAACTCTTGAGGGTAGACTTATAGAACTTATTTTATGTAAAATGAGGTGCTAAATCCACTGGTGAAAACCGCGATGTCCTATCTTTAACCGTTTAGGAGATCGAGTAAAATGGAGAATAATAGATATTTGAAAATGTGGTATATAAACATTTTATTCGTTTGTACCATTATCAACTTTTGAGAGTAGACTTATAGTACTAATTTTATGTAAAATGAGGTGCTAAATCCACTGGTGATATCCGCGATGTCCTATCTGTAACCGTTTATGAGATTGAGTAAAATGGAGAATAAAAGATATTTGAAAATGTGATATATAAACATTTTATTCGTTTGTATCTTTATCAACTCTTGAGAGTTGACTTATAGGACTTTTTTTATGTAAAATGAGGTGCTAGATCCACTGGTAAAAACCGAGATGTTCTATCTTTAACCGTTTAGGAGATCGAGTAAAATGGAGAATAATAGATACTTGAAAATGTGATATACAAACATTTTATTCGTTTGTACCTTTATCAACTCCTGAGAGTAAACTTATAGTATTAATTTTATGTAAAATGAGGTGCTAAATCCACTGGTGAAAACCGCGATGTCCTATCTGTAACCGTTTATGAGATTGAGTAAAATGGAGAATAAAAGATATTTGAAAATGTGATATATAAACATTTTATTCGTTTGTATCTTTATCAACTCTTGAGAGTTGACTTTTAGGATTTTTTTAATGTAAAATGAGGTGCTAGATCCACTGGTAAAAACCGAGATGTTTTATCTTTAACCGTTTAGGAGATCGAGTAAAATGGAGAATAAAAGATATTTGAAAATGTGATGTATAAACTTTTTATTCGTTTATACCTTTATCAACTCCTGAGAGTAGACTTATAGTACTAATTTTATGTAAAATGAGGTGCTAAATCCACTGGTGAAAACCGCGATGTCCTATCTGTAACCGTTTAGATGATCGAGTAAAATGGAGAATATTAGGTATTTGAAAATGTGATATATATAAACATTTTATTAGCTTGTACCTTTATCAACTCTTGAGAGTAGACTTATAGGACTTATTTTATGTAAAATGAGGTGCTAAATCTACTGGTGAAAACCGCGATGACCTATCTGCAACCGTTTAGAAGATCGAATAAAATGGAGAATATTAGATATTTGAAAATGTGATATATAAACATTTTATTCGTTTGTACCTCTATCAACTCTTGAGAGTAGACCTATAAGACTTATTTTATGTAAAATGAGGTGCTAAATCCACTGGTTAAAACCGCGATGTCTTATCTGTAACCGTTTAGAAGATCGAGTAAAATGGAAAATAATAGATATTTAAAAATGTGATATATAAACATTTTATTCGTTTGTACCTCTATCAACTCTTGAGAGTAGACCTATAAGACTTATTTTATGTAAAATGAGGTGCTAAATCCACTGGTGAAAACCGCGATATCCTATCTTTAACCGTTTAGGAGATCTAGTAAAATGGAGAATAATAGATATTTAAAAATGTGATATATAAACATTTTATTCGTTTGTACCTCTATCAACTCTTGAGGGTAGACCTATAAGACTTATTTTATGTAAAATGAGGTGCTAAATCCACTGGTGAAAACCGCAATGTCCTATCTGTAACCGTTTAGATGATCGAGTAAAATGGAGAATGTTAGGTATTTGAAAATGTTATATATAAACATTTTATTAGCTTGTACCTTTATCAACTCTTGAGAGTAGACTTATAGGACTTATTTTATGTAAAATGAGGTGCTAAATCCACTAGTAAAAATTGCGAATATGTCGCAAATGTCCTATCTGTAACCATTTAGAAAATCGAGTAAAATGGAGAATAATAGTTATTTGAAAATGTGATATATAAACATTTTATTCGTTTGTACCTTTATCAGCTCTTGAGAGTAGCCTTATAGGACTTATTTTATGTAAAATGAGGTGCTAAATCCACTCGTGAAAACCGCGATGTCCTATCTGTAACCGTTTAGAAGATCGAGTAAAATGGAAAATAATAGAAATTTGAAAATGTGATATATAAACATTTTATTCGTTTGTACCTCTATCAACTCTTGAGAGTAGACCTATAAGACTTATTTTATGTAAAATGAGGTGCTAAATCCACTGGTGAAAACCGCGATGTCCTATCTGTAACCGTTTAGATGATCGAGTAAAATGGAGAATATTAGGTATTTAAAAATGTGATATACAAACATTTTATTAGCTTGTACCTTTATCAACTCTTGAGAGTAGACTTATAGGACTTATTTTATGTAAAATGAGGTGCTAAATCCACTGGTGAAAACCGCGATGTCCTATCTGTAACCGTTTAGAAGATCGAGCAAAATGGAGAATATTAGGTATTTGAAAATGTGATATATATAAACATTTTATTAGCTTGTACCTTTATCAACTCTTGAGAGTAGACTTATAGGACTTATTTTATGTAAAATGAGGTGCTAAATCCACTGGTGAAAACCGCGATGACCTATCTGCAACCGTTTAGAAGATCGAATAAAATGGAGAATATTAGATATTTGAAAATGTGATATATAAACATTTTATTAGCTTGTACCTTTATCAACTCTTGAGAGTAGACTTAAAGGACTTATATTATTTAAAATGAGGTGCTAAATCCACTGGTGAAAACCGCGATGTCCTATCTGTAACCGTTTTAAAGATCGAGTAAAATGGAAAATAATAGTAGTTTGAAAATGTGATTTATAAACATTTTATTCGTTTGTACCTTTATCAACTCCTGAGAGTAGACTTATAGGACTTATTTTAAGTAAAATGAGGTGCTAAATCCACTGGTGAAAACCGCGATGTCCTATCTGTAACCGTTTAGAAAATCGAGTAAAATGGAGAATAATAGATATTTAATAATGTGATATATAAACATTTTATTCGTTTGTACCTCTATCAACTCTTGAGAGTAGACTTATAGGACTTATATTATGTAAAATGAGGTGCTAAATCTACTAGTGAAAACCGCGATGTCCTATCTTTAACCGTTTAGGAGATCTAGTAAAATGGAGAATAATAGATATTTAAAAATGTGATATATAAACATTTTATTCGTTTGTACCTCTATCAACTCTTGAGAGTAGACCTATAAGACTTATTTTATGTAAAATGAGGTGCTAAATCCACTGGTGAAAACCGCAATGTCCTATCTGTAACCGTTTAGTTGATCAAGTAAAATGGAGAATAATAGATATTTAAAAATGTGATATATAAACATTTTATTCGTTTGTACCTCTATCAACTCTTGAGAGTAGACCTATAAGACTTATTTTATGTAAAATGAGGTGCTAAATCCACTGGTGAAAACCGCAATGTCCTATCTGTAACCGTTTAGTTGATCAAGTAAAATGGAGAATGTTAGGTATTTAAAAATGTTATATATAAACATTTTATTAGCTTGTACCTTTATCAACTCTTGAGAGTAGACTTATAGAACTTATTTTATGTAAAATGAGGTGCTAAATCCACTGGTGAAAATTGCGATGTCCTATCTGCAACCGTTTAGAAGATCGAGTAAAATGGAGAATATTAGATATTTGAAAATGTGATATATAAACATATTATTAGCTTGTACCTTTATCAGCTCTTGAGAGTAGCCTTATAGGACTTATTTTATGTAAAATGAGGTGCTAAATCCACTGATGAAAACCGCGATGTCCTATCTGTACCCGTTTTAAAGATCGAGTAAACTGGAGAATAATAGAAATTTGAAAATGTGATATATAAACATTTTATTCGTTTGTACCTTTATCAACTCCTGAGAGTAGACTTATAGGACTTATTTTATGTAAAATGATGTTCTAAATTCACTGGTAAAAACCGCGATGTCCTATCTTTAACCGTTTAGGAGATCTAGTAAAATGGAGAATAATTGATATTTGAAAATGTGATATATAAACATTTTATTCGTTTGTACCTTTATCAACTCCTAAGAGTAGACTTATAGGACTTATTTTATGTAAAATGAGGTGCTTAATCCACTGGTAAAAACCGCGATGTCCTATCTTTAACCGTTTAGGAGATCTAGTAAAATGGAGAATAATTGATATTTGAAAATGTGATCTATAAACATTTTATTCGTTTGTACCTCTATCAACTCTTGAGAGTAGACCTATAAGACTTATTTTATGTAAAATGAGGTGCTAAATCCACTGGTGAAAACCGCAATGTCCTATCTGTAACCGTTTAGTTGATCAAGTAAAATGGAGAATGTTAGGTATTTAAAAATGTTATATATAAACATTTTATTAGCTTGTACCTTTATCAACTCTTGAGAGTAGACTTATAGGACTTATTTTATGTAAAATGAGGTGCTAAATCCACTGGTGAAAACCGCGATGTATTATCTGTAACCGTTTAGGAGATCGAGTAAAATGGAGAATAATAGATATTTGAAAATGTGATATATAAACATTTTATTCGTGTGTACCTTTATCACCTCTTGAGAGTAGACTTATAGGACTTATTTTATGTAAAATGAGGTGCTAAATCCACTGGTGAAATCCGCGATGTCCTATCTTTAATGGTCAAGGAGATCGAGTAAAATGGAAAATAATAGATATTTGAAAATGTGGTATATTAACATTTTATTCGTTTGTACCATTATCAACTCTTGAGAGTCGACTTATAGAACTTTTTTTATGTAAAATGAGGTGCTAGATCCACTGGTAAAAACCGAGATGTTCTATCTTTAATCGTTTAGGAGATCGAGTAAAATGTAGATTAATAGATACTTGAAAATGTGATATACAAACATTTTATTTGTTTGTACCTTTATCAACTCCTGAGAGTAGACTTATAGTACTAATTTTATGTAAAATGAGGTGCTAAATCCACTGGTGAAAACCGCGATGTCCTATCTGTAACCGTTTATGAGATTGAGTAAAATGGAGAATAAAAGATATTTGAAAATGTGATATATAAACATTTTATTCGTTTGTATCTTTATCAACTCTTGAGAGTTGACTTATAGGACTTTTTTTATGTAAAATGAGGTGCTAGATCCACTGGTAAAAACCGAGATGTTCTATCTTTAACCGTTTAGGAGATCGAGTAAAATGGAGAATAATAGATACTTGAAAATGTGATATACAAACATTTTATTCGTTTGTACCTTTATCAACTCCTGAGAGTAGACTTATAGGACTTATTTTATGTAAAATGAGGTGCTAAATCCACTGGTAAAAACCGCGATGTTCTATCTTTAACCGTTTAGGAGTTCGAGTAAAATGGAGAATAAAAGATATTTGAAAATGTGATATATAAACATTTTATTCGTTTGTACCTTTATCAACTCTTGAGAGTTGACTAATAGGTCTTATTTTATGTAAAATGAGGTGCTAAATCCACTGGTAAAAACCGCGATGTCCTATCTGTAACCGTTTAGGAGATCGAGTAAATTGGAGAATAATAGATATTTGAAAATGTGATATATAAACCTTTTATTCGTTTGTACTTTTATCAACTCTTGATAGTAGACTTATAGGACTTTTTTTATGTAAAATGAGGTGCTAGATCCATTGGTAAAATCCGAGATGTTCTATCTTTAACCGTTTAGGAGATCGAGTAAAATGAAAATTAATAGATACTTGAAAATGTGATATACAAACATTTTATTCGCTTGTACCTTTATCAACTCCTGAGAGTAGACTTATAGGACTTATTTTATGTAAAATGAGGTGCTAAATCCACTGGTGAAAACCGCGATGTCCTATCTTTAACCATTTAGGAGATCGAGTAAAATGGAGAATAATAGATATTTGAAAATGTGATATATAAACATTTTATTCGTGTGTACCTTTATCAACTCTTGAGAGTAGACTTATAGGACTTATTTTATGTAAAATGAGGTGCTAAATCCACTGGTAAAAACCGCGATGTCCTATCTGTAACCGTTTTAAAGATCGTGTAAAATGGAAAATAATAGAAATTTGAAAATGTGACATATAAACATTTTATTCGTTTGTACCTTTATCAACTCCTAAGAGTAGACTTATAGGACTTATTTTATGTAAAATGAGGTGCTTAATCCACTGGTATAATCCGCGATGTCCTACCTGTAACCGTTTATGAGATTGAGTAAAATGGAGAATAAAAGATATTTGAAAATGTGATATATAAACATTTTATTCGTTTGTACCTCTATCAACTCTTGAGAGTAGACCTATAAGGCTTATTTTATGTAAAATGAGGTGCTAAATCCACTGGTGAAAACCGCGATGTCCTATCTGTAACCGTTTATGAGATTGAGTAAAATGGAGAATAAAAGGTATTTGAAAATGTGATATATATACATTTTATTCGTTAGTATCTTTATCAACTCTTGGAGAGTTGACTTATAGGACTTTTTTTTATGTAAAATGAGGTGCTAGATCCACCGGTAAAAACCGAGATGTTCTATCTTTAACCGTTTAGGAGATCGAGTAAAATGGAGAATAATAGATATTTGAAAATGTGATATATAAACATTTTATTTCTTGTGTACCTTTATCAACTCCTGAGAGTAGACTTATAGGACTTATTTTATGTAAAATGAGGTGCTAAATCCACTGGTAAAAACCGCGATGTCCTATCTTTAACCGTTTAGGAGATCGAGTAAAATGGAGAATAATAGATATTTGAAAATGTGATATAAAAACATTTTATTCGTTTGTACCTTTATCAACTCCTAAGAGTAGACTTATAGGACTTATTTTATGTAAAATGAGGTGCTTAATCCACTGGTAAAAACCGAGATGTTCTATCTTTAACCGTTTAGGAGATCGAGTAAAATGGAGAATAATAGATATTTGAAAATGTGATATATAAACATTTTATTCGTGTGTACCTTTATCAACTCCTGAGAGTAGACTTATAGGACTTATTTTATGTAAAATGAGGTGCCAAATCCACTGGTAAAAACCGCGATGTCCTATCTTTAACCGTTTAGGAGATCGAGTAAAATGGAGAATAATAGATATTTGAAAATGTGATATAAAAACATTTTATTCGTTTGTACCTTTATCAACTCCTGAGAGTAGACTTATAGGACTTATTTTACGTAAAATGAGGTGCTAAATCCACTGGTAAAAACCGCGATGTCCTATCTTTAACCGTTTAGGAGATCGGGTAAAATGGAGAATAATTGATATTTGAAAATGTGATATAAAAACATTTTATTCGTTTGTACTTTTATCAACTCCTAAGAGTAGACTTATAGGACTTATTTTATGTAAAATGTGGTGCTTAATCCACTGGTAAAAACCGAGATGTTCTATCTTTAACCGTTTAGGAGATCGAGTAAAATGGAGAATAATAGATATTTGAAAATGTGATATATAAACATTTTATTCGTGTGTACCTTTATCAACTCCTGAGAGTAGACTTATAGGATTTATTTTATGTAAAATGAGGTGCTAAATCCACTGGTAAAAACCGAGATGTTCTATCTTTAACCGTTTAGGAGATCGAGTAAAATGGAGAATAATAGATATTTGAAAATGTGATATATAAACATTTTATTCGTGTGTACCTTTATCAACTCCTGAGAGTAGACTTATAGGACCTATTTTATGTAAAATGAGGTGCTAAATCCACTGGTAAAAACCGCGATGTCCTATCTTTAACCGTTTAGGAGATCGGGTAAAATGGAGAATAATAGATATTTGAAAATGTGATATATAAACATTTTATTAGCTTGTACCTTTATCACCTCTTGAGAGTAGACTTATAGGACTTATTTTATGTAAAATGGGGTGCTAAATCCACTGGTGAAAACCGCGATGTCCTATCTGCAACCGTTTAGAAGATCGAGTAAAATGGAGAATATTAGATATTTGAAAATGTGATATATAAACATTTTATTAGCTTGTACCTTTATCACCTCTTGAGAGTAGACTTATAGGACTTATTTTATGTAAAATGAGGAGCTAAATCCACTGGTAAAACCGCGATGTTTTATCTGTAACCGTTTAGGAGATCGAGTAAAATGGAGAATAATAGATATTTGAAAATGTGATATATAAACATTTTATTCGTGTGTACCTTTATTACCTCTTGAGAGTAGACTTATAGGACTTATTTTATGTAAAATGAGGTGCTAAATCCACTGGTGAAAACCGCGATGTCCTATCTTTAATGGTCAAGGAGATCGAGTAAAATGGAAAATAATAGATATTTGAAAATGTGGTATATAAACATTTTATTCGTTTGTACCATTATCAACTCTTGAGAGTCGACTTATAGAACTTTTTTTATGTAAAATGAGGTGCTAGATCCACTGGTAAAAACCGAGATGTTCTATCTTTAATCGTTTAGGAGATCGAGTAAAATGTAGATTAATAGATACTTGAAAATGTGATATACAAACATTTTATTTGTTTGTACCTTTATCAACTCCAGAGAGTAGACTTATAGTACTAATTTTATGTAAAATGAGGTGCTAAATCCACTGGTGAAAACCGCGATGTCCTATCTGTAACCGTTTATGAGATTGAGTAAAATGGAGAATAAAAGATATTTGAAAATGTGATATATAAACATTTTATTCGTTTGTATCTTTATCAACTCTTGAGAGTTGACTTATAGGACTTTTTTTATGTAAAATGAGGTGCTAGATCCACTGGTAAAAACCGAGATGTTCTATCTTTAACCGTTTAGGAGATCGAGTAAAATGGAGAATAATAGATACTTGAAAATGTGATATACAAACATTTTATTCGTTTGTACCTTTATCAACTCCTGAGAGTAGACTTATAGGACTTATTTTATGTAAAATGAGGTGCTAAATCCACTGGTAAAAACCGCGATGTACTATCTTTAACCGTTTAGGAGATCGAGTAAAATGGAGAATAAAAGATATTTGAAAATGTGATATATAAACATTTTATTTCTTGTGTACCTTTATCAACTCCTGAGAGTAGACTTATAGGACTTATTTTATGTAAAATGAGGTGCTTAATCCACTGGTAAAAACCGAGATGTTCTATCTTTAACCGTTTAGGAGATCGAGTAAAATGGAGAATAATAGATATTTGAAAATGTGATATATAAACATTTTATTCGTGTGTACCTTTATCAACTCCTGAGAGTAGACTTATAGGACTTATTTTATGTAAAATGAGGTGCCAAATCCACTGGTAAAAACCGCGATGTCCTATCTTTAACCGTTTAGGAGATCGAGTAAAATGGAGAATAATAGATATTTGAAAATGTGATATAAAAACATTTTATTCGTTTGTACCTTTATCAACTCCTGAGAGTAGACTTATAGGACTTATTTTATGTAAAATAAGGTGCTAAATCTACTAGTGAAAACCGCGATGTCCTATCTGTAACCGTTTAGGAGAGTTTGTAAAATTTATAATAATAGATATTTGAAAATGTGATATATAAACATTTTTTTCGTTTGTATCTTTATCAACTCTTGAGAGTTGACTTATAGGACTTTTTTATGTAAAATGAGGTGCTAGATCCACTGGTAAAAACAGAGATGTTCTATCTTTAACCGTTTAGGAGATCGAGTAAAATGGAGAATAACAGATACTTGAAAATGTGATATACAAAAATTTTATTCGTTTGTACCTTTATCAACTCCTGAGAGTAGACTTATAGGACTTATTTTATGTAAAATGAGGTGCTAAATCCACTGGTAAAAACCGCGATGTCCTATCTTTAACCGTTTAGGAGATCGAGTAAAATGGAGAATAATAGATATTTGAAAATGTGATATAAAAACATTTTATTCGTTTGTACCTTTATCAACTCCTAAGAGTAGACTTATAGGACTTATTTTATGTAAAATGAGGTGCTTAATCCACTGGTAAAAACCGAGATGTTCTATCTTTAACCGTTTAGGAGATCGAGTAAAATGGAGAATAATAGATATTTGAAAATGTGATATATAAACATTTTATTCGTGTGTACCTTTATCAACTCCTGAGAGTAGACTTATAGGACTTATTTTATGTAAAATGAGGTGCCAAATCCACTGGTAAAAACCGCGATGTCCTATCTTTAACCGTTTAGGAGATCGAGTAAAATGGAGAATAATAGATATTTGAAAATGTGATATAAAAACATTTTATTCGTTTGTACCTTTATCAACTCCTGAGAGTAGACTTATAGGACTTATTTTACGTAAAATGAGGTGCTAAATCCACTGGTAAAAACCGCGATGTCCTATCTTTAACCGTTTAGGAGATCGGGTAAAATGGAGAATAATTGATATTTGAAAATGTGATATAAAAACATTTTATTCGTTTGTACTTTTATCAACTCCTAAGAGTAGACTTATAGGACTTATTTTATGTAAAATGTGGTGCTTAATCCACTGGTAAAAACCGAGATGTTCTATCTTTAACCGTTTAGGAGATCGAGTAAAATGGAGAATAATAGATATTTGAAAATGTGATATATAAACATTTTATTCGTGTGTACCTTTATCAACTCCTGAGAGTAGACTTATAGGATTTATTTTATGTAAAATGAGGTGCTAAATCCACTGGTAAAAACCGAGATGTTCTATCTTTAACCGTTTAGGAGATCGAGTAAAATGGAGAATAATAGATATTTGAAAATGTGATATATAAACATTTTATTCGTGTGTACCTTTATCAACTCCTGAGAGTAGACTTATAGGACCTATTTTATGTAAAATGAGGTGCTAAATCCACTGGTAAAAACCGCGATGTCCTATCTTTAACCGTTTAGGAGATCGGGTAAAATGGAGAATAATAGATATTTGAAAATGTGATATATAAACATTTTATTAGCTTGTACCTTTATCACCTCTTGAGAGTAGACTTATAGGACTTATTTTATGTAAAATGGGGTGCTAAATCCACTGGTGAAAACCGCGATGTCCTATCTGCAACCGTTTAGAAGATCGAGTAAAATGGAGAATATTAGATATTTGAAAATGTGATATATAAACATTTTATTAGCTTGTACCTTTATCACCTCTTGAGAGTAGACTTATAGGACTTATTTTATGTAAAATGAGGAGCTAAATCCACTGGTAAAACCGCGATGTTTTATCTGTAACCGTTTAGGAGATCGAGTAAAATGGAGAATAATAGATATTTGAAAATGTGATATATAAACATTTTATTCGTGTGTACCTTTATTACCTCTTGAGAGTAGACTTATAGGACTTATTTTATGTAAAATGAGGTGCTAAATCCACTGGTGAAAACCGCGATGTCCTATCTTTAATGGTCAAGGAGATCGAGTAAAATGGAAAATAATAGATATTTGAAAATGTGGTATATAAACATTTTATTCGTTTGTACCATTATCAACTCTTGAGAGTCGACTTATAGAACTTTTTTTATGTAAAATGAGGTGCTAGATCCACTGGTAAAAACCGAGATGTTCTATCTTTAATCGTTTAGGAGATCGAGTAAAATGTAGATTAATAGATACTTGAAAATGTGATATACAAACATTTTATTTGTTTGTACCTTTATCAACTCCAGAGAGTAGACTTATAGTACTAATTTTATGTAAAATGAGGTGCTAAATCCACTGGTGAAAACCGCGATGTCCTATCTGTAACCGTTTATGAGATTGAGTAAAATGGAGAATAAAAGATATTTGAAAATGTGATATATAAACATTTTATTCGTTTGTATCTTTATCAACTCTTGAGAGTTGACTTATAGGACTTTTTTTATGTAAAATGAGGTGCTAGATCCACTGGTAAAAACCGAGATGTTCTATCTTTAACCGTTTAGGAGATCGAGTAAAATGGAGAATAATAGATACTTGAAAATGTGATATACAAACATTTTATTCGTTTGTACCTTTATCAACTCCTGAGAGTAGACTTATAGGACTTATTTTATGTAAAATGAGGTGCTAAATCCACTGGTAAAAACCGCGATGTACTATCTTTAACCGTTTAGGAGATCGAGTAAAATGGAGAATAAAAGATATTTGAAAATGTGATATATAAACATTTTATTCGTCTGTACCTTTATCAACTCCTGAAAGTAGACTTATAGGACTTATTTTATGTAAAATGAGGTGCTAAATCCACTGGTGAAAACCGCAATGTCCTATCTTTAACTATTTAGGAGATCGAGTAAAATGGAAAATAATAGATATTTGAAAATGTGATATATAAACATTTTATTCGTTTGTACCTCTATCAACTCCTGAATGTAGACTTATAGGACTTTTTTATGTAAAATGAGGTGCTAGATCCACTGGTAAAAACCGATATGTTCTATCTTTAACCGTTTAGGAGAACGAGTAAAATGGAGAATAATAGATATTTGAAAATGTGATATATAAACATTTTATTCGTGTGTACCTTTATCAACTCCTGAAAGTTGACTTATAGGACTTATTTTATGTAAAATGAGGTGCTAAATCCACTGGTGAAAGCCGCGATGTCCTATCTGTAACCGTTTAGGAGAGTTTGTAAAATTTATAATAATAGATATTTGAAAATGTGATATATAAACATTTTTTTCGTTTGTATCTTTATCAACTCTTGAGAGTTGACTTATAGGACTTTTTTTATGTAAAATGAGGTGCTAGATCCACTGGTAAAAACCGAGATGTTCTATCTTTAACCGTTTAGGAGATCGAGTAAAATGGAGAATAATAGATACTTGAAAATGTGATATACAAAAATTTTATTCGTTTGTACCTTTATCAACTCCTGAGAGTAGACTTATAGGACTTATTTAATGTAAAATGAGGTGCTAAATCCACTGGTGAAAACCGCGATGTCCTATCTTTAACTATTTAGGAGATCGAGTAAAATGGAAAATAATAGATATTTGAAAATGTGATATATAAACATTTTATTCGTTTGTACCTTTATCAACTCTTGAGAGTAGACTTATAGGACTTATTTTATGTAAAAAGAGGTGCTAAATCTACTGGTGAAAACCGCGATGTCCTATCTGTAACCGTTTAGAAGATCGAGTAAAATGGAGAATAATAGATATTTGAAAATGTGATTTAAAAACATTTTATTCGTTTGTACCTCTATCAATTCCTGAATGTAGACTTATAGGACTTTTTTATGTAAAATGAGGTGCTAAATCCACTGGTAAAAACCGCGATGTCCAATCTATAACCGTTTAGGAGATCGAGTAAATTGGAGAATAATAGATATTTGAAAATGTGAAATATAAACATTTTATTCGTTTGTACCTTTATCAACTCCTGAAAGTAGACTTATAGGACTTATTTTATGTAAAATGAGGTGCTAAATCCACTGGTAAAAACCGCGATGTCCAATCTATAACCGTTTAGGAGATCGAGTAAAATGGAGAATAATAGATATTTGTAAATGTGATATATAAACATTTTATTCGTTTGTACCTTTATCAACTCCTGAAAGTTGACTTATAGGTCTTATTTTATGTAAAATGAGGTGCTAAATCCACTGGTGAAAGCCGCGATGTCCTATCTTTAACCGTTTAAGAGATTGAGTAAAATGGAGAATAAAAGATATTTGAAAATGTGATATATAAACATTTTATTCGTTTGTATCTTTATAAACACTTGAGAGTTGACTTATAGGACTTTTTTATGTAAAATGAGGTGCTAAATCCACTGGTGAAAACCGCGATGTCCTATCTGTAACTTATTAGGAGATCGAGTGAAATGGAGAATAATAGATATTTGTAAATGTGATATATAAACATTTTATTCGTTTGTATCTTTATCAACACTTAAGAGTTCACTTATAGGACTTTTTTTTATGTAAAATGAGGTGCTAAATCCACTAGTAAAAACCGCGATGTCCTATCTTTAACCGTTTAGGAGATCGAGTAAAATGGAGAATAATAGATATTTGAAAATGTGGTATAAAAACATTTTATTCGTTTGTTCCTTTATCAACTCCTGAGAGTAGACTTATAGAATTTATTTTATGTAAAATGAGGTGCTAAATCCACTGGTGAAAGCCGCGATGTCCTATCTTTAACCGTTTAGGAGATCGAGTAAAATGGAGAATAATAGATATTTGTAAATGTGATATATAAACATTTTATTCGTTTGTACCTTTATCAACTCCTGAAAGTTGACTTATAGGACTTATTTTATGTAAAATGAGGTGCTAAATCCACTGGTGAAAGCCGCGATGTCCTATCTTTAACCGTTTAAAAGATTGAGTAAAATGGAGAATAAAAGATATTTGAAAATGTGATATATAAACATTTTATTCGTTTGTATCTTTATAAACACTTGAGAGTTGACTTATAAGACTTTTTTATGTAAAATGAGGTGCTAAATCCACTGGTGAAAACCGCGATGTCCTATCTTTAACCGTTTAGGAGATCGAGTAAAATGGAGAATAATAGATATTTGAAAATGTGATTTATAAACATTTTATTCGTCTGTACCTTTATCAACTCCTGAGAGTAGACTTATAGAATTTATTTTATGTGAAATGAGGTGCTAAATCCACTAGTGAAAACCGCGATGTCCTGTCTTTAATTGTCTAGGAGATCGAGTAAAATGGAAAATAATAGATATTTGAAAATGTGATATATAAACATTTTATTCGTTTGTATCTTTATAAACACTTGAGAGTTAACTTATAGGACTTTTTTTATGTAAAATGAGGTGCTTAATCCACTGGTGATAACCGCGATGTTTCATCTTTAACCGTTTAGGAGATCGAGTAAAATGGAGAATAATAGATATTTGAAAATGTGATATATAAACCTTTTATTCGTTTGTACCTTTATCAACTCTTGATAGTAGACTTATAGGACTTATTTTATGTAAAATGAGGTGCTAGATCCACTGGTGAAAACCGCGATGTCCTATCTTTAACCGTTTAGGAGATCGAGTAAAATGGAGAATAATAGATACCTGAAAATGTGATATACAAAAATTTTATTCGTTTGTACCTTTATCAACTCCTGAGAGTAGACTTATAGTACTAATTTTATGTAAAATGAGGTGCAAATTCCACTGGTGAAAACCGCGATGTCCTATCTTTACCCGTTTAGGAGATCGAGTAAAATGGACAATAATAGATATTTGAAAAAATGATATATAAACATTTTATTCGTTTGTACCTTTATCAACTCTTGAGAGTAGACTAATAGGTCTTATTTTATGTAAAATGAGGTGCTAAATCCACTGGTAAAAACCGCGATGTCCTATCTGTAACCGTTTAGGAGATCGAGTTAAATGGAGAATAATAGATATTTGAAAATGTGATATATAAACATTTTATTCGTCTGTACCATTATCAACTCCTGAGAGTAGACTTATAGGACTTATTTTATGTAAAATGAGGTGCTAAATCCACTGGTGAAAACCGCGATGTCCTATCTTTAACTATTTAGGAGATCGAGTAAAATGGAAAATAATAGATATTTGAAAATGTGATATATAAACATTTTATTCGTTTGTACCTTTATCAACTCTTGAGAGTAGACTTATAGGACTTATTTTATGTAAAAAGAGGTGCTAAATCTACTGGTGAAAACCGCGATGTCCTATCTGTAACCGTTTAGAAGATCGAGTAAAATGGAGAATAATAGATATTTGAAAATGTGATTTATAAACATTTTATTCGTTTGTACCTCTATCAATTCCTGAATGTAGACTTATAGGACTTTTTTATGTAAAATGAGGTGCTAAATCCACTGGTAAAAACCGCGATGTCCAATCTATAACCGTTTAGGAGATCGAGTAAATTGGAGAATAATAGATATTTGAAAATGTGAAATATAAACATTTTATTCGTTTGTACCTTTATCAACTCCTGAAAGTAGACTTATAGGACTTATTTTATGTAAAATGAGGTGCTAAATCCACTGGTGAAAGCCGCGATGTCCTATCTTTAACCGTTTAGGAGATCGAGCAAAATGGAGAATAATAGATATTTGTAAATGTGATATATAAACATTTTATTCGTTTGTACCTTTATCAACTCCTGAAAGTTGACTTATAGGTCTTATTTTATGTAAAATAAGGTGCTAAATCTACTAGTGAAAACCGCGATGTCCTATCTGTAACCGTTTAGGAGAGTTTGTAAAATTTATAATAATAGATATTTGAAAATGTGATATATAAACATTTTTTTCGTTTGTATCTTTATCAATTCTTGAGAGTTAACTTATAGGACTTTTTTATGTAAAATGAGGTGCTAGATCCACTGGTAAAAACCGAGATGTTCTATCTTTAACCGTTTAGGAGATCGAGTAAAATGGAGAATAACAGATACTTGAAAATGTGATATATAAACATTTTATTCGTCTGTACCTTTATCAACTCCTGAAAGTAGATTTATAGGACTTATTTTATGTAAAATGAGGTGCTAAATCCACTGGTGAAAACCGCAATGTCCTATCTTTAACTATTTAGGAGATCGAGTAAAATGGAAAATAATAGATATTTGAAAATGTGATATATAAACATTTTATTCGTTTGTACCTTTATCAACTCTTGAGAGTAGACTTATAGGACTTATTTTATGTAAAAAGAGGGGCTAAATCTACTGGTGAAAACCACGATGTCCTATCTGTAACCGTTTAGGAGATCGAGTAAAATGGAGAATAATAGATATTTGAAAATGTGATTTATAAACATTTTATTCGTTTGTTCCTCTATCAACTCCTGAATGTAGACTTATAGGACTTTTTTTATGTAAAATGAGGTGCTAGATCCACTGGTAAAACCGATATGTTCTATCTTTAACCGTTTAGGAGAACGAGTAAAATGGAGAATAATAGATATTTGAAAATGTGATATATAAACATTTTATTCGTGTGTACCTTTATCAACTCTTGAAAGTTGACTTATAGGACTTATTTTATGTAAAATGAGGTGCTAAATCCACTGGTGAAAGCCGCGATGTCCTATCTTTAACCGTTTAGGAGATCGAGTAAAATAAAGAATAATAGATATTTGTAAATGTGATATATAAACATTTTATTCGTTTGTACCTTTATCAACTCCTGAAAGTTGACTTATAGGACTTATTTTATGTAAAATGAGGTGTTAAATCCACTGGTGAAAGCCGCGATGTCCTATCTTTAACCGTTTAAGAGATTGAGTAAAATGGAGAATAAAAGATATTTGAAAATGTGATATATAAACATTTTATTCGTTTGTATCTTTATAAACACTTGAGAGTTGACTTATAAGACTTTTTTATGTAAAATGAGGTGCTAAATCCACTGGTGAAAACCGCGATGTCCTATCTTTAACCGTTTAGGAGATCGAGTAAAATGGAGAATAATAGATATTTGAAAATGTGATTTATAAACATTTTATTCGTCTGTACCTTTATCAACTCCTGAGAGTAGACTTATAGAATTTATTTTATGTGAAATGAGGTGCTAAATCCACTAGTGAAAACCGCGATGTCCTGTCTTTAATTGTCTAGGAGATCGAGTAAAATGGAAAATAATAGATATTTGAAAATGTGATATATAAACATTTTATTCGTTTGTATCTTTATAAACACTTGAGAGTTAACTTATAGGACTTTTTTTATGTAAAATGAGGTGCTTAATCCACTGGTGATAACCGCGATGTTTCATCTTTAACCGTTTAGGAGATCGAGTAAAATGGAGAATAATAGATATTTGAAAATGTGATATATAAACCTTTTATTCGTTTGTACCTTTATCAACTCTTGATAGTAGACTTATAGGACTTATTTTATGTAAAATGAGGTGCTAGATCCACTGGTGAAAACCGCGATGTCCTATCTTTAACCGTTTAGGAGATCGAGTAAAATGGAGAATAATAGATACCTGAAAATGTGATATACAAAAATTTTATTCGTTTGTACCTTTATCAACTCCTGAGAGTAGACTTATAGTACTAATTTTATGTAAAATGAGGTGCAAATTCCACTGGTGAAAACCGCGATGTCCTATCTTTACCCGTTTAGGAGATCGAGTAAAATGGACAATAATAGATATTTGAAAAAATGATATATAAACATTTTATTCGTTTGTACCTTTATCAACTCTTGAGAGTAGACTAATAGGTCTTATTTTATGTAAAATGAGGTGCTAAATCCACTGGTAAAAACCGCGATGTCCTATCTGTAACCGTTTAGGAGATCGAGTTAAATGGAGAATAATAGATATTTGAAAATGTGATATATAAACATTTTATTCGTCTGTACCATTATCAACTCCTGAGAGTAGACTTATAGGACTTATTTTATGTAAAATGAGGTGCTAAATCCACTGGTGAAAACCGCGATGTCCTATCTTTAACTATTTAGGAGATCGAGTAAAATGGAAAATAATAGATATTTGAAAATGTGATATATAAACATTTTATTCCTTTGTACCTTTATCAACTCTTAAGAGTAGACTTATAGGACTTATTTTATGTAAAAAGAGGTGCTAAATCTACTGGTGAAAACCGCGATGTCCTATCTGTAACCGTTTAGAAGATCGAGTAAAATGGAGAATAATAGATATTTGAAAATGTGATTTATAAACATTTTATTCGTTTGTACCTCTATCAATTCCTGAATGTAGACTTATAGGACTTTTTTATGTAAAATGAGGTGCTAAATCCACTGGTAAAAACCGCGATGTCCAATCTATAACCGTTTAGGAGATCGAGTAAATTGGAGAATAATAGATATTTGAAAATGTGAAATATAAACATTTTATTCGTTTGTACCTTTATCAACTCCTGAAAGTAGACTTATAGGACTTATTTTATGTAAAATGAGGTGCTAAATATACTGGTGAAAGCCGCGATGTCCTATCTTTAACCGTTTAGGAGATCGAGTAAAATGGAGAATAATAGATATTTGTAAATGTGATATATAAACATTTTATTCGTTTGTACCTTTATCAACTCCTGAAAGTTGACTTATAGGTCTTATTTTATGTAAAATGAGGTGCTAAATCCACTGGTGAAAGCCGCGATGTCCTATCTTTAACCGTTTAAGAGATTGAGTAAAATGGAGAATAAAAGATATTTGAAAATGTGATATATAAACATTTTTTTCGTTTGTATCTTTATAAACACTTGAGAGTTGACTTATAGGACTTTTTTATGTAAAATGAGGTGCTAAATCCACTAGTAAAAACCGCGATGTCCTATCTTTAACCGTTTAGGAGATCGAGTAAAATGGAGAATAATAGATATTTGAAAATGTGGTATAAAAACATTCTATTCGTTTGTTCCTTTATCAACTCCTGAGAGTAGACTTATAGGACTTATTTTATGTAAAATGAGGTGCTAAATCCACTGGTGAAAACCGCGATGTCCTATCTTTAACTATTTAGGAGATCGAGTAAAATGGAGAATAAAAGATATTTGAAAATGTGATATATAAACATTTTATTCGTTTGTATCTTTATAAACACTTGAGAGTTGACTTATAGGACTTTTTTATGTAAAATGAGGTGCTAAATCCACTGGTGAAAACCGCGATGTCCTATCTGTAACTTATTAGGAGATCGAGTGAAATGGAGAATAATAGATATTTGTAAATGTGATATATAAACATTTTATTCGTTTGTATCTTTATCAACACTTAAGAGTTGACTTATAGGACTTTTTTTTATGTAAAATGAGGTGCTTAATCCACTAGTAAAAACCGCGATGTCCTATCTTTAACCGTTTAGGAGATCGAGTAAAATGGAGAATAATAGATATTTGAAAATGTGGTATAAAAACATTTTATTCGTTTGTTCCTTTATCAACTCCTGAGAGTAGACTTATAGAATTTATTTTATGTGAAATGAGGTGCTAAATCCACTGGTGAAAGCCGCGATGTCCAATCTTTAACCGTTTAGGAGATCGAGTAAAATAAAGAATAATAGATATTTGTAAATGTGATATATAAACATTTTATTCGTTTGTACCTTTATCAACTCCTGAAAGTTGACTTATAGGACTTATTTTATGTAAAATGAGGTGCTAAATCCACTGGTGAAAGCCGCGATGTCCTATCTTTAACCGTTTAAGAGATTGAGTAAAATGGAGAATAAAAGATATTTGAAAATGTGATATATAAACATTTTATTCGTTTGTATCTTTATAAACACTTGAGAGTTGACTTATAGGACTTTTTTATGTAAAATGAGGTGCTAAATCCACTGGTGAAAACCGCGATTTTCTATCTGTAACCGTTTAGGAGATTTTGTAAAATGGATAATAATAGATATTTGAAAATGTGATATATAAACATTTTATTCGTTTGTACTTTTATCAACTCCTGAGAGTAGACTTATAGGACTTATTTTATGTAAAATGAGGTGTTAAAGGTATTTGAAAATGTGATATATTTACATTTTATTCGTATCTTTATCAACTCTTGGAGAGTTGACTTATAGGACTTTTTTTATGTAAAATGAGGTGCTAGATCCATCGGTAAAAACCGAGATGTTCTATCTTTAACCGTTTAGGAGATCGAGTAAAATGGAGAATAATAGATATTTGAAAATGTGATATATAAACATTTTATTCGTGTGTACCTTTATCAACTCCTGAGAGTAGACTTATAGTACTTATTTTATGTAAAATGAGGTGCTAAATCCACTGGTAAAAACCGCGATGTCCTATCTTTAACCGTTTAGGTGATCGAGTAAAATGGAGAATAATAGATATTTGAAAATGTGATATAAAAACATTTTATTCGTTTGTTCGTTTATCAACTCCTGAGAGTAGACTTATAGAATTTATTTTATGTGAAATGAGGTGCTAAATCCACTGGTGAAAACCGCGATGTCCTATCTTTAATTGTCTAGGAGATCGAGTAAAATGGAAAATAATAGATATTTGAAAATGTGGTATAAAAACATTTTATTCGTTTGTTCCTTTATCAACTCCTGAGAGTAGACTTATAGAATTTATTTTATGTAAAATGAGGTGCTAAATCCACTAGTAAAAACCGCGATGTCCTATCTTTAACCGTTTAGGAGATCGAGTAAAATGGAGAATAATAGATATTTGAAAATGTGGTATAAAAACATTTTATTCGTTTGTTCCTTTATCAACTCCTGAGAGTAGACTTATAGAATTTATTTTATGTGAAATGAGGTGCAAATATACTGGTGAAAGCCGCGATGTCCTATCTTTAACCGTTTAGGAGATCGAGTAAAATGGAGAATAATAGATATTTGTAAATGTGATATATAAACATTTTATTCGTTTGTACCTTTATCAACTCCTGAAAGTTGACTTATAGGTCTTATTTTATGTAAAATGAGGTGCTAAATCCACTGGTGAAAGCCGCGATGTCCTATCTTTAATTGTCTAGGAGATCGAGTAAAATGGAGAATAATAGATATTTGAAAATGTGATTTATAAACATTTTATTCGTTTGTTCGTTTATCAACTCCTGAGAGTAGACTTATAGAATTTATTTTATGTGAAATGAGGTGCTAAATCCACTGGTGAAAACCGCGATGTCCTATCTTTAATTGTCTAGGAGATCGAGTAAAATGGAAAATAATAGATATTTAAAAATGTGATATATAAACATTTTATTCGTTTGTACCTTTATCAACTCCTGAAAGTTGACTTATAGGACTTATTTTATGTAAAATGAGGTGCTAAATCCACTGGTGAAAGCCGCGATGTCCTATCTTTAACCGTTTAAGAGATTGAGTAAAATGGAGAATAAAAGATATTTGAAAATGTGATATATAAACATTTTATTCGTTTGTATCTTTATAAACACTTGAGAGTTGACTTATAGGACTTTTTTATGTAAAATGAGGTGCTAAATCCACTGGTGAAAACCGCGATGTCCTATCTATAACTTATTAGGAGATCGAGTGAAATGGAGAATAATAGATATTTGTAAATGTGATATATAAACATTTTATTCGTTTGTATCTTTATCAACACTTAAGAGTTGACTTATAGGACTTTTTTTATGTGAAATGAGGTGCTAAATCCACTGGTGAAAACCGCGATGTCCTATCTTTAATTGTCTAGGAGATCGAGTAAAATGGAGAATAATAGATATTTGAAAATGTGATTTATAAACATTTTATTCGTTTGTACCTCTATCAACTCCTGAATGTAGACTTATAGGACTTTTTTATGTAAAATGAGGTGCTAGATCTACTGGTAAAAACCGATATGTTCTATCTTTAACCGTTTAGGAGAACGATTAAAATGGAGAATAATAGATATTTGAAAATGTGATATATAAACATTTTATTCGTGTGTACCTTTATCAACTCCTGAGAGTAGACTTATAGGACTTATTTTATGTAAAATGAGGTGATAAATCCACTGGTGAAATCCGCGATGTCCTATCTTTAACCGTTTAGGAGATCGAGTTAAATGGAGAATAATAGATATTTGAAAATGTGATATATAAACATTTTATTCGTCTGTACTTTTAACAACTCCTGAGAGTAGACTTATAGAATTTATTTTATGTGAAATGAGGTGCTAAATCCACTGATGAAATCCGCGATGTCCTATCTTTAATTGTCTAGGAGATCGAGTAAAATGGAAAATAATAGATATTTGAAAATGTGATATATAAACGTTTTATTCGTTTGTACCTTTATCAACTCCTGAGAGTAGATTTATAGGACTTATTTTATGTAAAATGAGGTGCAAATTCCACTGGTGAAAACCGCGATGTCCTATCTTTACCCGTTTAGGAGATCGAGTAAAATGGACAATAATAGATATTTGAAAAAATGATATATAAACATTTTATTCGTTTGTATCTTTATCAACTCCTGAAAGTTGACTTATAGGTCTTATTTTATGTAAAATGAGGTGCTAAATCTACTGGTGAAAACCGCGATGTCCTATCTGTAACCGTTTAGAAGATCGAGTAAAATGGAGAATAATAGATATTTGAAAATGTGATTTATAAACATTTTATTCGTTTGTACCTCTATCAATTCCTGAATGTAGACTTATAGGACTTTTTTATGTAAAATGAGGTGCTAAATCCACTGGTAAAAACCGCGATGTCCAATCTATAACCGTTTAGGTCATCGAGTAAATTGGAGAATAATAGATATTTGAAAATGTGAAATATAAACATTTTATTCGTTTGTACCTTTATCAACTTCTGAAAGTAGACTTATAGGACTTATTTTATGTAAAATGAGGTGCTAAATCCACTGGTGAAAGCCGCGATGTCCTATCTTTAACCGTTTAGGAGATCGAGTAAAATGGAGAATAATAGATATTTGTAAATGTGATATATAAACATTTTATTCGTTTGTATCTTTATCAACTCCTGAAAGTTGACTTATAGGTCTTATTTTATGTAAAATGAGGTGCTAAATCCACTGGTGAAAGCCGCGATGTCCTATCTTTAACCGTTTAGGAGATCGAGTAAAATAAAGAATAAAAGATATTTGTAAATGTGATATATAAACATTTTATTCGTTTGTACCTTTATCAACTCCTGAAAGTTGACTTATAGGACTTATTTTATGTAAAATGAGGTGCTAAATCCACTGGTGAAAGCCGCGATGTCCTATCTTTAACCGTTTAAGAGATTGAGTAAAATGGAGAATAAAACCCAGGCTGCACCCTGTCGTATTTTTGACGTGAGGATTTTTAAAAACATGACGTCGATTAATGACGTTATTGAGCTCCTCGGGTGACGTGAAAATGTCACAGGTCAGCGACGTCATATAGAAACCTCGAAATGACGTCGTAGTATCACCTCCCAGCCTGCACACTCCTGTCATTTTGACGTCATGTTTCGGAAAAACATGACGTCAGATGATGACGTTATTAAGATCTTCAAATGACGGGAAAATGTCACAGCCCAGCGACGTCATTTTGTAACGTCAAAATGACGTTCTACTATCACGTATATTGTCACATATAAAACGACTTTATGTCGTCATATTATCGTCAAATATGACGTTGATACAACGTCATGTTTAGTGATAAAATATACCTTAAAAAGTTCAAAAAAGGCGTTTTTAATTATTTTAATGTTGCATTTTTGACTTTTTTTACCAATTCTATAACTTTCTATGATACTTTTACCTTTATACTTTACTTTGCCTGCTATTATCCACTTCTTTTATTTCTGTGTCTCTTGGCCGGGGGTTCGAACCCGGGACCCCTTGCTTCCAAGGCCGTTCCTCTTATACTGTGCTATTACCACCTGGCAACGTATTCTATTTTTTTTAAATATAAGCTACAAATTTTAATCCAATTAAAAAGTAAATTTCTTATCTATTCGTGCTCGTAAGACTCCAAGTGTGTGACAATAAATGTTCAAAAAAAATTGGTTAATTATTTAAACATATTATATCATAGCCGTCGTAAAATGGTCTTAAATTGGTCATTAATTTGACGTCCGTTTTGGAGATTTTCAAAGACTTTAAGACTCAGGTCCCTTGATCGCAAAGGAATACAATAAACAATACATTTATTAATGCATTATAACTTTGAAAAATTATTTTGCTTATCAGATTTGTTTTAATGATTGCTCTTAAAACAATTTTAGTTTAAAAAATCGCTGCACAACTGTTTATAGAATTACATATTATTTAGTTACATAGAATGTTAAGAAATTTTGAAGTATTTTATAACTAATATCATACCACAAATGGAGGTCTAAAAGACGTCAATAGATTGTCGTCAAATTGAATCCCAAATTAGTTAGGGATTTTGACGACATTTTAATCGACGTCCTAATTTATACCAAAAACATCCGTCATATTGACGTCTGTTAAAAGCCGTCAAAATTTAGTGACAAAAATGTTCGTGATAGTCACGACATTTTTTCTAACGTCCTAATTTATACCAAAAACATCCGTCATATTGACGTCTGTTAAAAGCCGTAAAAATTTAGTGACAAAAATGTTCGTGATAGTCACGACATTTTTTCTAACGTCCTAATTTATACCAAAAACATCCGTCATATTGACGTCTGTTAAAAGCCGTAAAAATTTAGTGACAAAAATGTTCGTGATAGTGACGAAATTTTTTTTACGTCCTAATTTATACCAAAAAAATTCGTAATATCGACGTCTGTTAAAAGCCGTCAAAATTTAGTGACAAAAATGTTCGTGATAGTCACGACATTTTTTCTAACGTCCTAATTTATACCAAAAACATCCGTCATATTGACGTCTGTTAAAAGCCGTAAAAATTTAGTGACAAAAATGTTCGTGATAGTGACGAAATTTTTTTTACGTCCTAATTTATACCAAAAAAATTCGTAATATCGACGTCTGTTAAAAGCCGTCAAAATTTAGTGACAAAAATGTTCGTGATAGTCACGACATTTTTTCTAACGTCCTAATTTATACCAAAAACATCCGTCATATTGACGTCTATTAAAAGACGTTGAAATTTAGTGATGAGAATGTACGTGATAGTGACGACATTTTCTATGACGTTCTAATTTATACCAAAATTATGCGTCATTTTGACGTCTATTAAAAGACGTTGAAATTTAGTGACCAAAATGTACGTGATTATGACGTCTAAAGTTAGTCGACGACGTCGCCGACCAAATATGACTAAATAATCACCAAAAAATCACGTCAGCGTGCAGCCTGGGAAAGATATTTGAAAATGTGATATATAAACATTTTATTCGTTTGTATCTTTATAAACACTTGAGAGTTGACTTATAGGACTTTTTTATGTAAAATGAGGTGCTAAATCCACTGGTGAAAACCGCGATGTCCTATCTGTAACTTATTAGGAGATCGAGTGAAATGGAGAATAATAGATATTTGAAAATGTGATATATAAACATATTATTCGTTTGTACCTTTATCAACTCCTGAGATTAGACTTATAGGACTTATTTTATGTAAAATAAGGTGCTAAATCTACTGGTAAAAACCGCGATGTCCTATCTGTAACCGTTTAGGAGATCGAGTTAAATGGAGAATAATAGATATTTGAAAATGTGATATATAAACATTTTATTCGTCTGTACTTTTAACAACTCCTGAGAGTAGACTTATAGAATTTATTTTATGTAAAATGAGGTGCAAATTCCACTGGTGAAAACCGCGATGTCCTATCTTTACCCGTTTAGGAGATCGAGTAAAATGGACAATAATAGATATTTGAAAAAATGATATATAAACATTTTATTCGTTTGTACCTTTATCAACTCTTGAGAGTAGACTAATAGGTCTTATTTTATGTAAAATGAGGTGCTAAATCCACTGGTAAAAACCGCGATGTCCTATCTGTAACCGTTTAGGTGATCGAGTTAAATGGAAAATAATAGATATTTGAAAATGTGATATATAAACATTTTATTCGTCTGTACCTTTATCAACTCCTGAGAGTAGACTTATAGGACTTATTTTATGTAAAATGAGGTGCTAAATCCACTGGTGAAAACCGCGATGTCCTATCTTTAACTATTTAGGAGATCGAGTAAAATGGAAAATAATAGATATTTGAAAATGTGATATATAAACATTTTATTCGTTTGTACCTTTATCAACTTTTGAGAGTAGACTTATAGGACTTATTTTATGTAAAAAGAGGGGCTAAATCTACTGGTGAAAACCGCGATGTCCTATCTGTAACCGTTTAGAAGATCGAGTAAAATGGAGAATAATAGATATTTGAAAATGTGATTTATAAACATTTTATTCGTTTGTACCTCTATCAATTCCTGAATGTAGACTTATAGGACTTTTTTATGTAAAATGAGGTGCTAAATCCACTGGTAAAAACCGCGATGTCCAATCTATAACCGTTTAGGAGATCGAGTAAATTGGAGAATAATAGATATTTGAAAATGTGAAATATAAACATTTTATTCGTTTGTACCTTTATCAACTCCTGAAAGTAGACTTATAGGACTTATTTTATGTAAAATGAGGTGCTAAATCCACTGGTGAAAGCCGCGATATCCTATCTTTAACCGTTTAGGAGATCGAGTAAAATGGAGAATAATAGATATTTGTAAATGTGATATATAAACATTTTATTCGTTTGTATCTTTATCAACTCCTGAAAGTTGACTTATAGGTCTTATTTTATGTAAAATGAGGTGCTAAATCCACTGGTGAAAGCCGCGATGTCCTATCTTTAACCGTTTAGGAGATCGAGTAAAATAAAGAATAATAGATATTTGTAAATGTGATATATAAACATTTTATTCGTTTGTACCTTTATCAACTCCTGAAAGTTGACTTATAGGACTTTTTAATGTAAAATGAGGTGCTAAATCCACTGGTGAAAACCGCGATGTCCTATCTGTAACTTATTAGGAGATCGAGTGAAATGGAGAATAATAGATATTTGTAAATGTGATATATAAACATTTTATTCGTTTGTATCTTTATCAACACTTAAGAGTTGACTTATAGGACTTTTTTTTATGTAAAATGAGGTGCTAAATCCACTAGTAAAAACCGCGATGTCCTATCTTTAACCGTTTAGGATATCGAGTAAAATGGAGAATAATAGATATTTGAAAATGTGGTATAAAAACATTTTATTCGTTTGTTCCTTTATCAACTCCTGAGAGTAGACTTATAGAATTTATTTTATGTGAAATGAGGTGCTAAATCCACTAGTGAAAACCGCGATGTCCTGTCTTTAATTGTCTAGGAGATCGAGTAAAATGGAAAATAATAGATATTTGAAAATGTGATATATAAACATTTTATTCGTTTGTATCTTTATAAACACTTGAGAGTTAACTTATAGGACTTTTTTTATGTAAAATGAGGTGCTAAATCCACTGGTGATAACCGCGATGTTTCATCTTTAACCGTTTAGGAGATCGAGTAAAATGGAGAATAATAGATATTTGAAAATGTGATATATAAACCTTTTATTCGTTTGTACCTTTATCAACTCTTGATAGTAGACTTATAGGACTTATTTTATGTAAAATGAGGTGCTAGATCCACTGGTGAAAACCGCGATGTCCTATCTTTAACCGTTTAGGAGATCGAGTAAAATGGAGAATAATAGATACCTGAAAATGTGATATACAAAAATTTTATTCGTTTGTACCTTTATCAACTCCTGAGAGTAGACTTATAGGACTTTTTTATGTAAAATGAGGTGCTAGATCCATCGGTAAAAACCGAGATGTTCTATCTTTAACCGTTTAGGAGATCGAGTAAAATGGAGAATAATAGATATTTGAAAATGTGATATATAAACCTTTTATTCGTTTGTACCTTTATCAACTCTTGATAGTAGACTTATAGGACTTATTTTATGTAAAATGAGGTGCTAGATCCACTGGTGAAAACCGCGATGTCCTATCTTTAACCGTTTAGGAGATCGAGTAAAATGGAGAATAATAGATACCTGAAAATGTGATATACAAACATTTTATTCGTGTGTACCTTTATCAACTCCTGAGAGTAGACTTATAGTACTTATTTTATGTAAAATGAGGTGCTAAATCCACTGGTAAAAACCGCGATGTCCTATCTTTAACCGTTTAGGTGATCGAGTAAAATGGAGAATAATAGATATTTGAAAATGTGATATATTAACCCTTTTATTCGTTTGTACCTTTATCAACTCTTGATAGTAGACTTATAGGACTTATTTTATGTAAAATGAGGTGCTAGATCCACTGGTGAAAACCGCGATGTCCTATCTTTAACCGTTTAGGTGATCGAGTAAAATGGAGAATAATAGATATTTGAAAATGTGATATATAAACCTTTTATTCGTTTGTACCTTTATCAACTCTTGATAGTAGACTTATAGGACTTATTTTATGTAAAATGAGGTGCTAAATCCACTGGTGGAAGCCGCGATGTCCTATCTTTAACCGTTTAGGAGATCGAGTAAAATAAAGAATAATAGATATTTGTAAATGTGATATATAAACATTTTATTCGTTTGTACCTTTATCAACTCCTGAAAGTTGACTTATAGGACTTATTTTATGTAAAATGAGGTGCTAAATCCACTGGTGAAAGCCGCGATGTCCTATCTTTAACCGTTTAAGAGATTGAGTAAAATGGAGAATAAAAGATATTTGAAAATGTGATATATAAACATTTTATTCGTTTGTATCTTTATAAACACTTGAGAGTTGACTTATAGGACTTTTTTATGTAAAATGAGGTGCTAAATCCACTGGTGAAAACCGCGATGTTCTATCTGTAACCGTTTAGGAGATTTTGTAAAATGGATAATAATAGATATTTGAAAATGTGATATATAAACATTTTATTCGTTTGTACTTTTATCAACTCCTGAGAGTAGACTTATAGGACTTATTTTATGTAAAATGAGGTGTTAAAGGTATTTGAAAATGTGATATATTTACATTTTATTCGTATCTTTATCAACTCTTGGAGAGTTGACTTATAGGACTTTTTTTATGTAAAATGAGGTGCTAGATCCATCGGTAAAAACCGAGATGTTCTATCTTTAACCGTTTAGGAGATCGAGTAAAATGGAGAATAATAGATATTTGAAAATGTGATATATAAACATTTTATTCGTGTGTACCTTTATCAACTCCTGAGAGTAGACTTATAGTACTTATTTTATGTAAAATGAGGTGCTAAATCCACTGGTAAAAACCGCGATGTCCTATCTTTAACCGTTTAGGTGATCGAGTAAAATGGAGAATAATAGATATTTGAAAATGTGATATAAAAACATTTTATTCGTTTGTTCGTTTATCAACTCCTGAGAGTAGACTTATAGAATTTATTTTATGTGAAATGAGGTGCTAAATCCACTGGTGAAAACCGCGATGTCCTATCTTTAATTGTCTAGGAGATCGAGTAAAATGGAAAATAATAGATATTTGAAAATGTGGTATAAAAACATTTTATTCGTTTGTTCCTTTATCAACTCCTGAGAGTAGACTTATAGAATTTATTTTATGTAAAATGAGGTGCTAAATCCACTAGTAAAAACCGCGATGTCCTATCTTTAACCGTTTAGGAGATCGAGTAAAATGGAGAATAATAGATATTTGAAAATGTGGTATAAAAACATTTTATTCGTTTGTTCCTTTATCAACTCCTGAGAGTAGACTTATAGAATTTATTTTATGTGAAATGAGGTGCAAATATACTGGTGAAAGCCGCGATGTCCTATCTTTAACCGTTTAGGAGATCGAGTAAAATGGAGAATAATAGATATTTGTAAATGTGATATATAAACATTTTATTCGTTTGTACCTTTATCAACTCCTGAAAGTTGACTTATAGGTCTTATTTTATGTAAAATGAGGTGCTAAATCCACTGGTGAAAGCCGCGATGTCCTATCTTTAATTGTCTAGGAGATCGAGTAAAATGGAGAATAATAGATATTTGAAAATGTGATTTATAAACATTTTATTCGTTTGTTCGTTTATCAACTCCTGAGAGTAGACTTATAGAATTTATTTTATGTGAAATGAGGTGCTAAATCCACTGGTGAAAACCGCGATGTCCTATCTTTAATTGTCTAGGAGATCGAGTAAAATGGAAAATAATAGATATTTAAAAATGTGATATATAAACATTTTATTCGTTTGTACCTTTATCAACTCCTGAAAGTTGACTTATAGGACTTATTTTATGTAAAATGAGGTGCTAAATCCACTGGTGAAAGCCGCGATGTCCTATCTTTAACCGTTTAAGAGATTGAGTAAAATGGAGAATAAAAGATATTTGAAAATGTGATATATAAACATTTTATTCGTTTGTACCTTTATCAACTTTTGAGAGTAGACTTATAGGACTTATTTTATGTAAAAAGAGGGGCTAAATCTACTGGTGAAAACCGCGATGTCCTATCTGTAACCGTTTAGAAGATCGAGTAAAATGGAGAATAATAGATATTTGAAAATGTGATTTATAAACATTTTATTCGTTTGTACCTCTATCAATTCCTGAATGTAGACTTATAGGACTTTTTTATGTAAAATGAGGTGCTAAATCCACTGGTAAAAACCGCGATGTCCAATCTATAACCGTTTAGGAGATCGAGTAAATTGGAGAATAATAGATATTTGAAAATGTGAAATATAAACATTTTATTCGTTTGTACCTTTATCAACTCCTGAAAGTAGACTTATAGGACTTATTTTATGTAAAATGAGGTGCTAAATCCACTGGTGAAAGCCGCGATATCCTATCTTTAACCGTTTAGGAGATCGAGTAAAATGGAGAATAATAGATATTTGTAAATGTGATATATAAACATTTTATTCGTTTGTATCTTTATCAACTCCTGAAAGTTGACTTATAGGTCTTATTTTATGTAAAATGAGGTGCTAAATCCACTGGTGAAAGCCGCGATGTCCTATCTTTAACCGTTTAGGAGATCGAGTAAAATAAAGAATAATAGATATTTGTAAATGTGATATATAAACATTTTATTCGTTTGTACCTTTATCAACTCCTGAAAGTTGACTTATAGGACTTTTTAATGTAAAATGAGGTGCTAAATCCACTGGTGAAAACCGCGATGTCCTATCTGTAACTTATTAGGAGATCGAGTGAAATGGAGAATAATAGATATTTGTAAATGTGATATATAAACATTTTATTCGTTTGTATCTTTATCAACACTTAAGAGTTGACTTATAGGACTTTTTTTTATGTAAAATGAGGTGCTAAATCCACTAGTAAAAACCGCGATGTCCTATCTTTAACCGTTTAGGATATCGAGTAAAATGGAGAATAATAGATATTTGAAAATGTGGTATAAAAACATTTTATTCGTTTGTTCCTTTATCAACTCCTGAGAGTAGACTTATAGAATTTATTTTATGTGAAATGAGGTGCTAAATCCACTAGTGAAAACCGCGATGTCCTGTCTTTAATTGTCTAGGAGATCGAGTAAAATGGAAAATAATAGATATTTGAAAATGTGATATATAAACATTTTATTCGTTTGTATCTTTATAAACACTTGAGAGTTAACTTATAGGACTTTTTTTATGTAAAATGAGGTGCTAAATCCACTGGTGATAACCGCGATGTTTCATCTTTAACCGTTTAGGAGATCGAGTAAAATGGAGAATAATAGATATTTGAAAATGTGATATATAAACCTTTTATTCGTTTGTACCTTTATCAACTCTTGATAGTAGACTTATAGGACTTATTTTATGTAAAATGAGGTGCTAGATCCACTGGTGAAAACCGCGATGTCCTATCTTTAACCGTTTAGGAGATCGAGTAAAATGGAGAATAATAGATACCTGAAAATGTGATATACAAAAATTTTATTCGTTTGTACCTTTATCAACTCCTGAGAGTAGACTTATAGGACTTTTTTATGTAAAATGAGGTGCTAGATCCATCGGTAAAAACCGAGATGTTCTATCTTTAACCGTTTAGGAGATCGAGTAAAATGGAGAATAATAGATATTTGAAAATGTGATATATAAACCTTTTATTCGTTTGTACCTTTATCAACTCTTGATAGTAGACTTATAGGACTTATTTTATGTAAAATGAGGTGCTAGATCCACTGGTGAAAACCGCGATGTCCTATCTTTAACCGTTTAGGAGATCGAGTAAAATGGAGAATAATAGATACCTGAAAATGTGATATACAAACATTTTATTCGTGTGTACCTTTATCAACTCCTGAGAGTAGACTTATAGTACTTATTTTATGTAAAATGAGGTGCTAAATCCACTGGTAAAAACCGCGATGTCCTATCTTTAACCGTTTAGGTGATCGAGTAAAATGGAGAATAATAGATATTTGAAAATGTGATATATTAACCCTTTTATTCGTTTGTACCTTTATCAACTCTTGATAGTAGACTTATAGGACTTATTTTATGTAAAATGAGGTGCTAGATCCACTGGTGAAAACCGCGATGTCCTATCTTTAACCGTTTAGGTGATCGAGTAAAATGGAGAATAATAGATATTTGAAAATGTGATATATAAACCTTTTATTCGTTTGTACCTTTATCAACTCTTGATAGTAGACTTATAGGACTTATTTTATGTAAAATGAGGTGCTAAATCCACTGGTGGAAGCCGCGATGTCCTATCTTTAACCGTTTAGGAGATCGAGTAAAATAAAGAATAATAGATATTTGTAAATGTGATATATAAACATTTTATTCGTTTGTACCTTTATCAACTCCTGAAAGTTGACTTATAGGACTTATTTTATGTAAAATGAGGTGCTAAATCCACTGGTGAAAGCCGCGATGTCCTATCTTTAACCGTTTAAGAGATTGAGTAAAATGGAGAATAAAAGATATTTGAAAATGTGATATATAAACATTTTATTCGTTTGTATCTTTATAAACACTTGAGAGTTGACTTATAGGACTTTTTTATGTAAAATGAGGTGCTAAATCCACTGGTGAAAACCGCGATGTTCTATCTGTAACCGTTTAGGAGATTTTGTAAAATGGATAATAATAGATATTTGAAAATGTGATATATAAACATTTTATTCGTTTGTACTTTTATCAACTCCTGAGAGTAGACTTATAGGACTTATTTTATGTGAAATGAGGTGCTAAATCCACTGGTGAAAACCGCGATGTCCTATCTTTAATTGTCTAGGAGATCGAGTAAAATGGAGAATAATAGATATTTGAAAATGTGATTTATAAACATTTTATTCGTTTGTACCTCTATCAACTCCTGAATGTAGACTTATAGGACTTTTTTATGTAAAATGAGGTGCTAGATCTACTGGTAAAAACCGATATGTTCTATCTTTAACCGTTTAGGAGAACGATTAAAATGGAGAATAATAGATATTTGAAAATGTGATATATAAACATTTTATTCGTGTGTACCTTTATCAACTCCTGAGAGTAGACTTATAGGACTTATTTTATGTAAAATGAGGTGCTAAATCCACTGGTGAAATCCGCGATGTCCTATCTTTAACCGTTTAGGAGATCGAGTTAAATGGAGAATAATAGATATTTGAAAATGTGATATATAAACATTTTATTCGTCTGTACTTTTAACAACTCCTGAGAGTAGACTTATAGAATTTATTTTATGTGAAATGAGGTGCTAAATCCACTGATGAAATCCGCGATGTCCTATCTTTAATTGTCTAGGAGATCGAGTAAAATGGAAAATAATAGATATTTGAAAATGTGATATATAAACGTTTTATTCGTTTGTACCTTTATCAACTCCTGAGAGTAGATTTATAGGACTTATTTTATGTAAAATGAGGTGCAAATTCCACTGGTGAAAACCGCGATGTCCTATCTTTACCCGTTTAGGAGATCGAGTAAAATGGACAATAATAGATATTTGAAAAAATGATATATAAACATTTTATTCGTTTGTATCTTTATCAACTCCTGAAAGTTGACTTATAGGTCTTATTTTATGTAAAATGAGGTGCTAAATCTACTGGTGAAAACCGCGATGTCCTATCTGTAACCGTTTAGAAGATCGAGTAAAATGGAGAATAATAGATATTTGAAAATGTGATTTATAAACATTTTATTCGTTTGTACCTCTATCAATTCCTGAATGTAGACTTATAGGACTTTTTTATGTAAAATGAGGTGCTAAATCCACTGGTAAAAACCGCGATGTCCAATCTATAACCGTTTAGGTCATCGAGTAAATTGGAGAATAATAGATATTTGAAAATGTGAAATATAAACATTTTATTCGTTTGTACCTTTATCAACTTCTGAAAGTAGACTTATAGGACTTATTTTATGTAAAATGAGGTGCTAAATCCACTGGTGAAAGCCGCGATGTCCTATCTTTAACCGTTTAGGAGATCGAGTAAAATGGAGAATAATAGATATTTGTAAATGTGATATATAAACATTTTATTCGTTTGTATCTTTATCAACTCCTGAAAGTTGACTTATAGGTCTTATTTTATGTAAAATGAGGTGCTAAATCCACTGGTGAAAGCCGCGATGTCCTATCTTTAACCGTTTAGGAGATCGAGTAAAATAAAGAATAAAAGATATTTGTAAATGTGATATATAAACATTTTATTCGTTTGTACCTTTATCAACTCCTGAAAGTTGACTTATAGGACTTATTTTATGTAAAATGAGGTGCTAAATCCACTGGTGAAAGCCGCGATGTCCTATCTTTAACCGTTTAAGAGATTGAGTAAAATGGAGAATAAAACCCAGGCTGCACCCTGTCGTATTTTTGACGTGAGGATTTTTAAAAACATGACGTCGATTAATGACGTTATTGAGCTCCTCGGGTGACGTGAAAATGTCACAGGTCAGCGACGTCATATAGAAACCTCGAAATGACGTCGTAGTATCACCTCCCAGCCTGCACACTCCTGTCATTTTGACGTCATGTTTCGGAAAAACATGACGTCAGATGATGACGTTATTAAGATCTTCAAATGACGGGAAAATGTCACAGCCCAGCGACGTCATTTTGTAACGTCAAAATGACGTTCTACTATCACGTATATTGTCACATATAAAACGACTTTATGTCGTCATATTATCGTCAAATATGACGTTGATACAACGTCATGTTTAGTGATAAAATATACCTTAAAAAGTTCAAAAAAGGCGTTTTTAATTATTTTAATGTTGCATTTTTGACTTTTTTTACCAATTCTATAACTTTCTATGATACTTTTACCTTTATACTTTACTTTGCCTGCTATTATCCACTTCTTTTATTTCTGTGTCTCTTGGCCGGGGGTTCGAACCCGGGACCCCTTGCTTCCAAGGCCGTTCCTCTTATACTGTGCTATTACCACCTGGCAACGTATTCTATTTTTTTTAAATATAAGCTACAAATTTTAATCCAATTAAAAAGTAAATTTCTTATCTATTCGTGCTCGTAAGACTCCAAGTGTGTGACAATAAATGTTCAAAAAAAATTGGTTAATTATTTAAACATATTATATCATAGCCGTCGTAAAATGGTCTTAAATTGGTCATTAATTTGACGTCCGTTTTGGAGATTTTCAAAGACTTTAAGACTCAGGTCCCTTGATCGCAAAGGAATACAATAAACAATACATTTATTAATGCATTATAACTTTGAAAAATTATTTTGCTTATCAGATTTGTTTTAATGATTGCTCTTAAAACAATTTTAGTTTAAAAAATCGCTGCACAACTGTTTATAGAATTACATATTATTTAGTTACATAGAATGTTAAGAAATTTTGAAGTATTTTATAACTAATATCATACCACAAATGGAGGTCTAAAAGACGTCAATAGATTGTCGTCAAATTGAATCCCAAATTAGTTAGGGATTTTGACGACATTTTAATCGACGTCCTAATTTATACCAAAAACATCCGTCATATTGACGTCTGTTAAAAGCCGTCAAAATTTAGTGACAAAAATGTTCGTGATAGTCACGACATTTTTTCTAACGTCCTAATTTATACCAAAAACATCCGTCATATTGACGTCTGTTAAAAGCCGTAAAAATTTAGTGACAAAAATGTTCGTGATAGTCACGACATTTTTTCTAACGTCCTAATTTATACCAAAAACATCCGTCATATTGACGTCTGTTAAAAGCCGTAAAAATTTAGTGACAAAAATGTTCGTGATAGTGACGAAATTTTTTTTACGTCCTAATTTATACCAAAAAAATTCGTAATATCGACGTCTGTTAAAAGCCGTCAAAATTTAGTGACAAAAATGTTCGTGATAGTCACGACATTTTTTCTAACGTCCTAATTTATACCAAAAACATCCGTCATATTGACGTCTGTTAAAAGCCGTAAAAATTTAGTGACAAAAATGTTCGTGATAGTGACGAAATTTTTTTTACGTCCTAATTTATACCAAAAAAATTCGTAATATCGACGTCTGTTAAAAGCCGTCAAAATTTAGTGACAAAAATGTTCGTGATAGTCACGACATTTTTTCTAACGTCCTAATTTATACCAAAAACATCCGTCATATTGACGTCTATTAAAAGACGTTGAAATTTAGTGATGAGAATGTACGTGATAGTGACGACATTTTCTATGACGTTCTAATTTATACCAAAATTATGCGTCATTTTGACGTCTATTAAAAGACGTTGAAATTTAGTGACCAAAATGTACGTGATTATGACGTCTAAAGTTAGTCGACGACGTCGCCGACCAAATATGACTAAATAATCACCAAAAAATCACGTCAGCGTGCAGCCTGGGAAAGATATTTGAAAATGTGATATATAAACATTTTATTCGTTTGTATCTTTATAAACACTTGAGAGTTGACTTATAGGACTTTTTTATGTAAAATGAGGTGCTAAATCCACTGGTGAAAACCGCGATGTCCTATCTGTAACTTATTAGGAGATCGAGTGAAATGGAGAATAATAGATATTTGAAAATGTGATATATAAACATATTATTCGTTTGTACCTTTATCAACTCCTGAGATTAGACTTATAGGACTTATTTTATGTAAAATAAGGTGCTAAATCTACTGGTAAAAACCGCGATGTCCTATCTGTAACCGTTTAGGAGATCGAGTTAAATGGAGAATAATAGATATTTGAAAATGTGATATATAAACATTTTATTCGTCTGTACTTTTAACAACTCCTGAGAGTAGACTTATAGAATTTATTTTATGTAAAATGAGGTGCAAATTCCACTGGTGAAAACCGCGATGTCCTATCTTTACCCGTTTAGGAGATCGAGTAAAATGGACAATAATAGATATTTGAAAAAATGATATATAAACATTTTATTCGTTTGTACCTTTATCAACTCTTGAGAGTAGACTAATAGGTCTTATTTTATGTAAAATGAGGTGCTAAATCCACTGGTAAAAACCGCGATGTCCTATCTGTAACCGTTTAGGTGATCGAGTTAAATGGAAAATAATAGATATTTGAAAATGTGATATATAAACATTTTATTCGTCTGTACCTTTATCAACTCCTGAGAGTAGACTTATAGGACTTATTTTATGTAAAATGAGGTGCTAAATCCACTGGTGAAAACCGCGATGTCCTATCTTTAACTATTTAGGAGATCGAGTAAAATGGAAAATAATAGATATTTGAAAATGTGATATATAAACATTTTATTCGTTTGTACCTTTATCAACTTTTGAGAGTAGACTTATAGGACTTATTTTATGTAAAAAGAGGGGCTAAATCTACTGGTGAAAACCGCGATGTCCTATCTGTAACCGTTTAGAAGATCGAGTAAAATGGAGAATAATAGATATTTGAAAATGTGATTTATAAACATTTTATTCGTTTGTACCTCTATCAATTCCTGAATGTAGACTTATAGGACTTTTTTATGTAAAATGAGGTGCTAAATCCACTGGTAAAAACCGCGATGTCCAATCTATAACCGTTTAGGAGATCGAGTAAATTGGAGAATAATAGATATTTGAAAATGTGAAATATAAACATTTTATTCGTTTGTACCTTTATCAACTCCTGAAAGTAGACTTATAGGACTTATTTTATGTAAAATGAGGTGCTAAATCCACTGGTGAAAGCCGCGATATCCTATCTTTAACCGTTTAGGAGATCGAGTAAAATGGAGAATAATAGATATTTGTAAATGTGATATATAAACATTTTATTCGTTTGTATCTTTATCAACTCCTGAAAGTTGACTTATAGGTCTTATTTTATGTAAAATGAGGTGCTAAATCCACTGGTGAAAGCCGCGATGTCCTATCTTTAACCGTTTAGGAGATCGAGTAAAATAAAGAATAATAGATATTTGTAAATGTGATATATAAACATTTTATTCGTTTGTACCTTTATCAACTCCTGAAAGTTGACTTATAGGACTTTTTTATGTAAAATGAGGTGCTAAATCCACTGGTGAAAACCGCGATGTCCTATCTGTAACTTATTAGGAGATCGAGTGAAATGGAGAATAATAGATATTTGTAAATGTGATATATAAACATTTTATTCGTTTGTATCTTTATCAACACTTAAGAGTTGACTTATAGGACTTTTTTTTATGTAAAATGAGGTGCTAAATCCACTAGTAAAAACCGCGATGTCCTATCTTTAACCGTTTAGGATATCGAGTAAAATGGAGAATAATAGATATTTGAAAATGTGGTATAAAAACATTTTATTCGTTTGTTCCTTTATCAACTCCTGAGAGTAGACTTATAGAATTTATTTTATGTGAAATGAGGTGCTAAATCCACTAGTGAAAACCGCGATGTCCTGTCTTTAATTGTCTAGGAGATCGAGTAAAATGGAAAATAATAGATATTTGAAAATGTGATATATAAACATTTTATTCGTTTGTATCTTTATAAACACTTGAGAGTTAACTTATAGGACTTTTTTTATGTAAAATGAGGTGCTAAATCCACTGGTGATAACCGCGATGTTTCATCTTTAACCGTTTAGGAGATCGAGTAAAATGGAGAATAATAGATATTTGAAAATGTGATATATAAACCTTTTATTCGTTTGTACCTTTATCAACTCTTGATAGTAGACTTATAGGACTTATTTTATGTAAAATGAGGTGCTAGATCCACTGGTGAAAACCGCGATGTCCTATCTTTAACCGTTTAGGAGATCGAGTAAAATGGAGAATAATAGATACCTGAAAATGTGATATACAAAAATTTTATTCGTTTGTACCTTTATCAACTCCTGAGAGTAGACTTATAGGACTTTTTTATGTAAAATGAGGTGCTAGATCCATCGGTAAAAACCGAGATGTTCTATCTTTAACCGTTTAGGAGATCGAGTAAAATGGAGAATAATAGATATTTGAAAATGTGATATATAAACATTTTATTCGTGTGTACCTTTATCAACTCCTGAGAGTGGACTTATAGTACTTATTTTATGTAAAATGAGGTGCTAAATCCACTGGTAAAAACCGCGATGTCCTATCTTTAACCGTTTAGGTGATCGAGTAAAATGGAGAATAATAGATATTTGAAAATGTGATATAAAAACATTTTATTCGTTTGTTCCTTTATCAACTCCTGAGAGTAGACTTATAGAATTTATTTTATGTGAAATGAGGTGCTAAATCCACTGGTGAAAACCGCGATGTCCTATCTTTAATTGTCTAGGAGATCGAGTAAAATGGAAAATAATAGATATTTAAAAATGTGATATATAAACATTTTATTCGTTTGTACCTTTATCAACTCCTGAAAGTAGACTTATAGGACTTATCTTATGTAAAATGAGGTGCTAAATCCACTGGTGAAAGCCGCGATGTCCTATCTTTAACCGTTTAGGAGATCGAGTAAAATAAAGAATAATAGATATTTGTAAATGTGATATATAAACATTTTATTCGTTTGTACCTTTATCAACTCCTGAAAGTTGACTTATAGGACTTATTTTATGTAAAATGAGGTGCTAGATCCACTGGTGAAAACCGCGATGTCCTATCTTTAACCGTTTAGGAGATCGAGTAAAATGGAGAATAATAGATACCTGAAAATGTGATATACAAAAATTTTATTCGTTTGTACCTTTATCAACTCCTGAGAGTAGACTTATAGTACTAATTTTATGTAAAATGAGGTGCTCAATCTACTGGTAAAAATCGCGATGTCCTATCTGTAACCGTTTAGGAGATCGAGTTAAATGGAGAATAATAGATATTTGAAAATGTGATATATAAACATTTTATTCGTCTGTACCTTTATCAACTCCTGAGAGTAGACTTATAGAATTTATTTTATGTGAAATGAGGTGCTAAATCCACTGGTGAAAACCGCGATGTCCTATCTTTAACTATTTAGGAGATCGAGTAAAATGGAAAATAATAGATATTTGAAAATGTGATATATAAACATTTTATTCGTTTGTGCCTCTATCAACTCTTGAGAGTAGACTTATAGGACATATTTTATGTAAAATGAGGTGCTAAATCCACTGGTGAAAACCGCGATGTTCTATCTGTAACCGTTTAGGAGATTTTGTAAAATGGATAATAATAGATATTTGAAAATGTGATATATAAACATTTTATTCGTTTGTACTTTTATCAACTCCTGAGAGAAGACTTATAGGACTTATTTTATGTAAAATGAGGTGTTAAAGGTATTTGAAAATGTGATATATTTACATTTTATTCGTATCTTTATCAACTCTTGGAGAGTTGACTTATAGGACTTTTTTTATGTAAAATGAGGTGCTAGATCCATCGGTAAAAACCGAGATGTTCTATCTTTAACCGTTTAGGAGATCGAGTAAAATGGAGAATAATAGATATTTGAAAATGTGATATATAAACATTTTATTCGTGTGTACCTTTATCAACTCCTGAGAGTAGACTTATAGTACTTATTTTATGTAAAATGAGGTGCTAAATCCACTGGTAAAAACCGCGATGTCCTATCTTTAACCGTTTAGGTGATCGAGTAAAATGGAGAATAATAGATATTTGAAAATGTGATATATAAACCTTTTATTCGTTTGTACCTTTATCAACTCTTGATAGTAGACTTATAGGACTTATTTTATGTAAAATGAGGTGCTAGATCCACTGGTGAAAACCGCGATGTCCTATCTTTAACCGTTTAGGAGATCGAGTAAAATGGAGAATAATAGATACCTGAAAATGTGATATACAAACATTTTATTCGTGTGTACCTTTATCAACTCCTGAGAGTAGACTTATAGTACTTATTTTATGTAAAATGAGGTGCTAAATCCACTGGTAAAAACCGCGATGTCCTATCTTTAACCGTTTAGGTGATCGAGTAAAATGGAGAATAATAGATATTTGAAAATGTGATATATTAACCCTTTTATTCGTTTGTACCTTTATCAACTCTTGATAGTAGACTTATAGGACTTATTTTATGTAAAATGAGGTGCTAGATCCACTGGTGAAAACCGCGATGTCCTATCTTTAACCGTTTAGGTGATCGAGTAAAATGGAGAATAATAGATATTTGAAAATGTGATATATAAACCTTTTATTCGTTTGTACCTTTATCAACTCTTGATAGTAGACTTATAGGACTTATTTTATGTAAAATGAGGTGCTAAATCCACTGGTGGAAGCCGCGATGTCCTATCTTTAACCGTTTAGGAGATCGAGTAAAATAAAGAATAATAGATATTTGTAAATGTGATATATAAACATTTTATTCGTTTGTACCTTTATCAACTCCTGAAAGTTGACTTATAGGACTTATTTTATGTGAAATGAGGTGCTAAATCCACTGATGAAATCCGCGATGTCCTATCTTTAATTGTCTAGGAGATCGAGTAAAATGGAAAATAATAGATATTTGAAAATGTGATATATAAACGTTTTATTCGTTTGTACCTTTATCAACTCCTGAGAGTAGATTTATAGGACTTATTTTATGTAAAATGAGGTGCAAATTCCACTGGTGAAAACCGCGATGTCCTATCTTTACCCGTTTAGGAGATCGAGTAAAATGGACAATAATAGATATTTGAAAAAATGATATATAAACATTTTATTCGTTTGTATCTTTATCAACTCCTGAAAGTTGACTTATAGGTCTTATTTTATGTAAAATGAGGTGCTAAATCTACTGGTGAAAACCGCGATGTCCTATCTGTAACCGTTTAGAAGATCGAGTAAAATGGAGAATAATAGATATTTGAAAATGTGATTTATAAACATTTTATTCGTTTGTACCTCTATCAATTCCTGAATGTAGACTTATAGGACTTTTTTATGTAAAATGAGGTGCTAAATCCACTGGTAAAAACCGCGATGTCCAATCTATAACCGTTTAGGTCATCGAGTAAATTGGAGAATAATAGATATTTGAAAATGTGAAATATAAACATTTTATTCGTTTGTACCTTTATCAACTTCTGAAAGTAGACTTATAGGACTTATTTTATGTAAAATGAGGTGCTAAATCCACTGGTGAAAGCCGCGATGTCCTATCTTTAACCGTTTAGGAGATCGAGTAAAATGGAGAATAATAGATATTTGTAAATGTGATATATAAACATTTTATTCGTTTGTATCTTTATCAACTCCTGAAAGTTGACTTATAGGTCTTATTTTATGTAAAATGAGGTGCTAAATCCACTGGTGAAAGCCGCGATGTCCTATCTTTAACCGTTTAGGAGATCGAGTAAAATAAAGAATAAAAGATATTTGTAAATGTGATATATAAACATTTTATTCGTTTGTACCTTTATCAACTCCTGAAAGTTGACTTATAGGACTTATTTTATGTAAAATGAGGTGCTAAATCCACTGGTGAAAGCCGCGATGTCCTATCTTTAACCGTTTAAGAGATTGAGTAAAATGGAGAATAAAACCCAGGCTGCACCCTGTCGTATTTTTGACGTGAGGATTTTTAAAAACATGACGTCGATTAATGACGTTATTGAGCTCCTCGGGTGACGTGAAAATGTCACAGGTCAGCGACGTCATATAGAAACCTCGAAATGACGTCGTAGTATCACCTCCCAGCCTGCACACTCCTGTCATTTTGACGTCATGTTTCGGAAAAACATGACGTCAGATGATGACGTTATTAAGATCTTCAAATGACGGGAAAATGTCACAGCCCAGCGACGTCATTTTGTAACGTCAAAATGACGTTCTACTATCACGTATATTGTCACATATAAAACGACTTTATGTCGTCATATTATCGTCAAATATGACGTTGATACAACGTCATGTTTAGTGATAAAATATACCTTAAAAAGTTCAAAAAAGGCGTTTTTAATTATTTTAATGTTGCATTTTTGACTTTTTTTACCAATTCTATAACTTTCTATGATACTTTTACCTTTATACTTTACTTTGCCTGCTATTATCCACTTCTTTTATTTCTGTGTCTCTTGGCCGGGGGTTCGAACCCGGGACCCCTTGCTTCCAAGGCCGTTCCTCTTATACTGTGCTATTACCACCTGGCAACGTATTCTATTTTTTTTAAATATAAGCTACAAATTTTAATCCAATTAAAAAGTAAATTTCTTATCTATTCGTGCTCGTAAGACTCCAAGTGTGTGACAATAAATGTTCAAAAAAAATTGGTTAATTATTTAAACATATTATATCATAGCCGTCGTAAAATGGTCTTAAATTGGTCATTAATTTGACGTCCGTTTTGGAGATTTTCAAAGACTTTAAGACTCAGGTCCCTTGATCGCAAAGGAATACAATAAACAATACATTTATTAATGCATTATAACTTTGAAAAATTATTTTGCTTATCAGATTTGTTTTAATGATTGCTCTTAAAACAATTTTAGTTTAAAAAATCGCTGCACAACTGTTTATAGAATTACATATTATTTAGTTACATAGAATGTTAAGAAATTTTGAAGTATTTTATAACTAATATCATACCACAAATGGAGGTCTAAAAGACGTCAATAGATTGTCGTCAAATTGAATCCCAAATTAGTTAGGGATTTTGACGACATTTTAATCGACGTCCTAATTTATACCAAAAACATCCGTCATATTGACGTCTGTTAAAAGCCGTCAAAATTTAGTGACAAAAATGTTCGTGATAGTCACGACATTTTTTCTAACGTCCTAATTTATACCAAAAACATCCGTCATATTGACGTCTGTTAAAAGCCGTAAAAATTTAGTGACAAAAATGTTCGTGATAGTCACGACATTTTTTCTAACGTCCTAATTTATACCAAAAACATCCGTCATATTGACGTCTGTTAAAAGCCGTAAAAATTTAGTGACAAAAATGTTCGTGATAGTGACGAAATTTTTTTTACGTCCTAATTTATACCAAAAAAATTCGTAATATCGACGTCTGTTAAAAGCCGTCAAAATTTAGTGACAAAAATGTTCGTGATAGTCACGACATTTTTTCTAACGTCCTAATTTATACCAAAAACATCCGTCATATTGACGTCTGTTAAAAGCCGTAAAAATTTAGTGACAAAAATGTTCGTGATAGTGACGAAATTTTTTTTACGTCCTAATTTATACCAAAAAAATTCGTAATATCGACGTCTGTTAAAAGCCGTCAAAATTTAGTGACAAAAATGTTCGTGATAGTCACGACATTTTTTCTAACGTCCTAATTTATACCAAAAACATCCGTCATATTGACGTCTATTAAAAGACGTTGAAATTTAGTGATGAGAATGTACGTGATAGTGACGACATTTTCTATGACGTTCTAATTTATACCAAAATTATGCGTCATTTTGACGTCTATTAAAAGACGTTGAAATTTAGTGACCAAAATGTACGTGATTATGACGTCTAAAGTTAGTCGACGACGTCGCCGACCAAATATGACTAAATAATCACCAAAAAATCACGTCAGCGTGCAGCCTGGGAAAGATATTTGAAAATGTGATATATAAACATTTTATTCGTTTGTATCTTTATAAACACTTGAGAGTTGACTTATAGGACTTTTTTATGTAAAATGAGGTGCTAAATCCACTGGTGAAAACCGCGATGTCCTATCTGTAACTTATTAGGAGATCGAGTGAAATGGAGAATAATAGATATTTGAAAATGTGATATATAAACATATTATTCGTTTGTACCTTTATCAACTCCTGAGATTAGACTTATAGGACTTATTTTATGTAAAATAAGGTGCTAAATCTACTGGTAAAAACCGCGATGTCCTATCTGTAACCGTTTAGGAGATCGAGTTAAATGGAGAATAATAGATATTTGAAAATGTGATATATAAACATTTTATTCGTCTGTACTTTTAACAACTCCTGAGAGTAGACTTATAGAATTTATTTTATGTAAAATGAGGTGCAAATTCCACTGGTGAAAACCGCGATGTCCTATCTTTACCCGTTTAGGAGATCGAGTAAAATGGACAATAATAGATATTTGAAAAAATGATATATAAACATTTTATTCGTTTGTACCTTTATCAACTCTTGAGAGTAGACTAATAGGTCTTATTTTATGTAAAATGAGGTGCTAAATCCACTGGTAAAAACCGCGATGTCCTATCTGTAACCGTTTAGGTGATCGAGTTAAATGGAAAATAATAGATATTTGAAAATGTGATATATAAACATTTTATTCGTCTGTACCTTTATCAACTCCTGAGAGTAGACTTATAGGACTTATTTTATGTAAAATGAGGTGCTAAATCCACTGGTGAAAACCGCGATGTCCTATCTTTAACTATTTAGGAGATCGAGTAAAATGGAAAATAATAGATATTTGAAAATGTGATATATAAACATTTTATTCGTTTGTACCTTTATCAACTTTTGAGAGTAGACTTATAGGACTTATTTTATGTAAAAAGAGGGGCTAAATCTACTGGTGAAAACCGCGATGTCCTATCTGTAACCGTTTAGAAGATCGAGTAAAATGGAGAATAATAGATATTTGAAAATGTGATTTATAAACATTTTATTCGTTTGTACCTCTATCAATTCCTGAATGTAGACTTATAGGACTTTTTTATGTAAAATGAGGTGCTAAATCCACTGGTAAAAACCGCGATGTCCAATCTATAACCGTTTAGGAGATCGAGTAAATTGGAGAATAATAGATATTTGAAAATGTGAAATATAAACATTTTATTCGTTTGTACCTTTATCAACTCCTGAAAGTAGACTTATAGGACTTATTTTATGTAAAATGAGGTGCTAAATCCACTGGTGAAAGCCGCGATATCCTATCTTTAACCGTTTAGGAGATCGAGTAAAATGGAGAATAATAGATATTTGTAAATGTGATATATAAACATTTTATTCGTTTGTATCTTTATCAACTCCTGAAAGTTGACTTATAGGTCTTATTTTATGTAAAATGAGGTGCTAAATCCACTGGTGAAAGCCGCGATGTCCTATCTTTAACCGTTTAGGAGATCGAGTAAAATAAAGAATAATAGATATTTGTAAATGTGATATATAAACATTTTATTCGTTTGTACCTTTATCAACTCCTGAAAGTTGACTTATAGGACTTTTTTATGTAAAATGAGGTGCTAAATCCACTGGTGAAAACCGCGATGTCCTATCTGTAACTTATTAGGAGATCGAGTGAAATGGAGAATAATAGATATTTGTAAATGTGATATATAAACATTTTATTCGTTTGTATCTTTATCAACACTTAAGAGTTGACTTATAGGACTTTTTTTTATGTAAAATGAGGTGCTAAATCCACTAGTAAAAACCGCGATGTCCTATCTTTAACCGTTTAGGATATCGAGTAAAATGGAGAATAATAGATATTTGAAAATGTGGTATAAAAACATTTTATTCGTTTGTTCCTTTATCAACTCCTGAGAGTAGACTTATAGAATTTATTTTATGTGAAATGAGGTGCTAAATCCACTAGTGAAAACCGCGATGTCCTGTCTTTAATTGTCTAGGAGATCGAGTAAAATGGAAAATAATAGATATTTGAAAATGTGATATATAAACATTTTATTCGTTTGTATCTTTATAAACACTTGAGAGTTAACTTATAGGACTTTTTTTATGTAAAATGAGGTGCTAAATCCACTGGTGATAACCGCGATGTTTCATCTTTAACCGTTTAGGAGATCGAGTAAAATGGAGAATAATAGATATTTGAAAATGTGATATATAAACCTTTTATTCGTTTGTACCTTTATCAACTCTTGATAGTAGACTTATAGGACTTATTTTATGTAAAATGAGGTGCTAGATCCACTGGTGAAAACCGCGATGTCCTATCTTTAACCGTTTAGGAGATCGAGTAAAATGGAGAATAATAGATACCTGAAAATGTGATATACAAAAATTTTATTCGTTTGTACCTTTATCAACTCCTGAGAGTAGACTTATAGGACTTTTTTATGTAAAATGAGGTGCTAGATCCATCGGTAAAAACCGAGATGTTCTATCTTTAACCGTTTAGGAGATCGAGTAAAATGGAGAATAATAGATATTTGAAAATGTGATATATAAACATTTTATTCGTGTGTACCTTTATCAACTCCTGAGAGTGGACTTATAGTACTTATTTTATGTAAAATGAGGTGCTAAATCCACTGGTAAAAACCGCGATGTCCTATCTTTAACCGTTTAGGTGATCGAGTAAAATGGAGAATAATAGATATTTGAAAATGTGATATAAAAACATTTTATTCGTTTGTTCCTTTATCAACTCCTGAGAGTAGACTTATAGAATTTATTTTATGTGAAATGAGGTGCTAAATCCACTGGTGAAAACCGCGATGTCCTATCTTTAATTGTCTAGGAGATCGAGTAAAATGGAAAATAATAGATATTTAAAAATGTGATATATAAACATTTTATTCGTTTGTACCTTTATCAACTCCTGAAAGTAGACTTATAGGACTTATCTTATGTAAAATGAGGTGCTAAATCCACTGGTGAAAGCCGCGATGTCCTATCTTTAACCGTTTAGGAGATCGAGTAAAATAAAGAATAATAGATATTTGTAAATGTGATATATAAACATTTTATTCGTTTGTACCTTTATCAACTCCTGAAAGTTGACTTATAGGACTTATTTTATGTAAAATGAGGTGCTAGATCCACTGGTGAAAACCGCGATGTCCTATCTTTAACCGTTTAGGAGATCGAGTAAAATGGAGAATAATAGATACCTGAAAATGTGATATACAAAAATTTTATTCGTTTGTACCTTTATCAACTCCTGAGAGTAGACTTATAGTACTAATTTTATGTAAAATGAGGTGCTCAATCTACTGGTAAAAATCGCGATGTCCTATCTGTAACCGTTTAGGAGATCGAGTTAAATGGAGAATAATAGATATTTGAAAATGTGATATATAAACATTTTATTCGTCTGTACCTTTATCAACTCCTGAGAGTAGACTTATAGAATTTATTTTATGTGAAATGAGGTGCTAAATCCACTGGTGAAAACCGCGATGTCCTATCTTTAACTATTTAGGAGATCGAGTAAAATGGAAAATAATAGATATTTGAAAATGTGATATATAAACATTTTATTCGTTTGTGCCTCTATCAACTCTTGAGAGTAGACTTATAGGACATATTTTATGTAAAATGAGGTGCTAAATCCACTGGTGAAAACCGCGATGTTCTATCTGTAACCGTTTAGGAGATTTTGTAAAATGGATAATAATAGATATTTGAAAATGTGATATATAAACATTTTATTCGTTTGTACTTTTATCAACTCCTGAGAGAAGACTTATAGGACTTATTTTATGTAAAATGAGGTGTTAAAGGTATTTGAAAATGTGATATATTTACATTTTATTCGTATCTTTATCAACTCTTGGAGAGTTGACTTATAGGACTTTTTTTATGTAAAATGAGGTGCTAGATCCATCGGTAAAAACCGAGATGTTCTATCTTTAACCGTTTAGGAGATCGAGTAAAATGGAGAATAATAGATATTTGAAAATGTGATATATAAACATTTTATTCGTGTGTACCTTTATCAACTCCTGAGAGTAGACTTATAGTACTTATTTTATGTAAAATGAGGTGCTAAATCCACTGGTAAAAACCGCGATGTCCTATCTTTAACCGTTTAGGTGATCGAGTAAAATGGAGAATAATAGATATTTGAAAATGTGATATATAAACCTTTTATTCGTTTGTACCTTTATCAACTCTTGATAGTAGACTTATAGGACTTATTTTATGTAAAATGAGGTGCTAGATCCACTGGTGAAAACCGCGATGTCCTATCTTTAACCGTTTAGGAGATCGAGTAAAATGGAGAATAATAGATACCTGAAAATGTGATATACAAACATTTTATTCGTGTGTACCTTTATCAACTCCTGAGAGTAGACTTATAGTACTTATTTTATGTAAAATGAGGTGCTAAATCCACTGGTAAAAACCGCGATGTCCTATCTTTAACCGTTTAGGTGATCGAGTAAAATGGAGAATAATAGATATTTGAAAATGTGATATATTAACCCTTTTATTCGTTTGTACCTTTATCAACTCTTGATAGTAGACTTATAGGACTTATTTTATGTAAAATGAGGTGCTAGATCCACTGGTGAAAACCGCGATGTCCTATCTTTAACCGTTTAGGTGATCGAGTAAAATGGAGAATAATAGATATTTGAAAATGTGATATATAAACCTTTTATTCGTTTGTACCTTTATCAACTCTTGATAGTAGACTTATAGGACTTATTTTATGTAAAATGAGGTGCTAAATCCACTGGTGGAAGCCGCGATGTCCTATCTTTAACCGTTTAGGAGATCGAGTAAAATAAAGAATAATAGATATTTGTAAATGTGATATATAAACATTTTATTCGTTTGTACCTTTATCAACTCCTGAAAGTTGACTTATAGGACTTATTTTATGTAAAATGAGGTGCTAAATCCACTGGTGAAAGCCGCGATGTCCTATCTTTAACCGTTTAAGAGATTGAGTAAAATGGAGAATAAAAGATATTTGAAAATGTGATATATAAACATTTTATTCGTTTGTACCTTTATCAACTCCTGAAAGTTGACTTATAGGACTTTTTTTATGTAAAATGAGGTGCTAAATCCACTGGTGAAAGCCGCGATGTCCTATCTTTAACCGTTTAAGAGATTGAGTAAAATGGAGAATAAAAGATATTTGAAAATGTGATATATAAACATTTTATTCGTTTGTATCTTTATAAACACTTGAGAGTTGACTTATAGGACTTTTTTATGTAAAATGAGGTGCTAAATCCACTGGTGAAATCCGCGATGTCCTATCTGTAACTTATTAGGAGATCGAGTGAAATGGAGAATAATAGATATTTGTAAATGTGATATATAAACATTTTATTCGTTTGTATCTTTATCAACACTTAAGAGTTGACTTATAGGACTTTTTTTTATGTAAAATGAGGTGCTAAATCCACTAGTAAAAACCGCGATGTCCTATCTTTAACCGTTTAGGATATCGAGTAAAATGGAGAATAATAGATATTTGAAAATGTGGTATAAAAACATTTTATTCGTTTGTTCCTTTATCAACTCCTGAGAGTAGACTTATAGAATTTATTTTATGTGAAATGAGGTGCTAAATCCACTAGTGAAAACCGCGATGTCCTGTCTTTAATTGTCTAGGAGATCGAGTAAAATGGAAAATAATAGATATTTGAAAATGTGATATATAAACATTTTATTCGTTTGTATCTTTATAAACACTTGAGAGTTAACTTATAGGACTTTTTTTATGTAAAATGAGGTGCTAAATCCACTGGTGATAACCGCGATGTTTCATCTTTAACCGTTTAGGAGATCGAGTAAAATGGAGAATAATAGATATTTGAAAATGTGATATATAAACCTTTTATTCGTTTGTACCTTTATCAACTCTTGATAGTAGACTTATAGGACTTATTTTATGTAAAATGAGGTGCTAGATCCACTGGTGAAAACCGCGATGTCCTATCTTTAACCGTTTAGGAGATCGAGTAAAATGGAGAATAATAGATACCTGAAAATGTGATATACAAAAATTTTATTCGTTTGCACCTTTATCAACTCCTGAGAGTAGACTTATAGGACTTTTTTATGTAAAATGAGGTGCTAGATCCATCGGTAAAAACCGAGATGTTCTATCTTTAACCGTTTAGGAGATCGAGTAAAATGGAGAATAATAGATATTTGAAAATGTGATATATAAACATTTTATTCGTGTGTACCTTTATCAACTCCTGAGAGTGGACTTATAGTACTTATTTTATGTAAAATGAGGTGCTAAATCCACTGGTAAAAACCGCGATGTCCTATCTTTAACCGTTTAGGTGATCGAGTAAAATGGAGAATAATAGATATTTGAAAATGTGATATAAAAACATTTTATTCGTTTGTTCCTTTATCAACTCCTGAGAGTAGACTTATAGAATTTATTTTATGTGAAATGAGGTGCTAAATCCACTGGTGAAAACCGCGATGTCCTATCTTTAACCGTTTAGGAGATCGAGTAAAATAAAGAATAATAGATATTTGTAAATGTGATATATAAACATTTTATTCGTTTGTACCTTTATCAACTCCTGAAAGTTGACTTATAGGACTTATTTTATGTAAAATGAGGTGCTAAATCCACTGGTGAAAGCCGCGATGTCCTATCTTTAACCGTTTAAGAGATTGAGTAAAATGGAGAATAAAAGATATTTGAAAATGTGATATATAAACATTTTATTCGTTTGTATCTTTATAAACACTTGAGAGTTGACTTATAGGACTTTTTTATGTAAAATGAGGTGCTAAATCCACTGGTGAAAACCGCGATGTCCTATCTGTAACTTATTAGGAGATCGAGTGAAATGGAGAATAATAGATATTTGTAAATGTGATATATAAACATTTTATTCGTTTGTATCTTTATCAACACTTAAGAGTTGACTTATAGGACTTTTTTTTATGTAAAATGAGGTGCTAAATCCACTAGTAAAAACCGCGATGTCCTATCTTTAACCGTTTAGGATATCGAGTAAAATGGAGAATAATAGATATTTGAAAATGTGGTACAAAAACATTTTATTCGTTTGTTCCTTTATCAACTCCTGAGAGTAGACTTATAGAATTTATTTTATGTGAAATGAGGTGCTAAATCCACTAGTGAAAACCGCGATGTCCTGTCTTTAATTGTCTAGGAGATCGAGTAAAATGGAAAATAATAGATATTTGAAAATGTGATATATAAACATTTTATTCGTTTGTATCTTTATAAACACTTGAGAGTTAACTTATAGGACTTTTTTTATGTAAAATGAGGTGCTAAATCCACTGGTGATAACCGCGATGTTTCATCTTTAACCGTTTAGGAGATCGAGTAAAATGGAGAATAATAGATATTTGAAAATGTGATATATAAACCTTTTATTCGTTTGTACCTTTATCAACTCTTGATAGTAGACTTATAGGACTTATTTTATGTAAAATGAGGTGCTAGATGTCCTATCTTTAACCGTTTAGGAGATCGAGTAAAATGGAGAATAATAGATACCTGAAAATGTGATATACAAAAATTTTATTCGTTTGTACCTTTATCAACTCCTGAGAGTAGACTTATAGGACTTTTTTATGTAAAATGAGGTGCTAGATCCATCGGTAAAAACCGAGATGTTCTATCTTTAACCGTTTAGGAGATTGAGTAAAATGGAGAATAATAGATATTTGAAAATGTGATATATAAACATTTTATTCGTGTGTACCTTTATCAACTCCTGAGAGTGGACTTATAGTACTTATTTTATGTAAAATGAGGTGCTAAATCCACTGGTAAAAACCGCGATGTCCTATCTTTAACCGTTTAGGTGATCGAGTAAAATGGAGAATAATAGATATTTGAAAATGTGATATAAAAACATTTTATTCGTTTGTTCCTTTATTAACTCCTGAGAGTAGACTTATAGAATTTATTTTATGTGAAATGAGGTGCTAAATCCACTGGTGAAAACCGCGATGTCCTATCTTTAATTGTCTAGGAGATCGAGTAAAATGGAAAATAATAGATATTTAAAAATGTGATATATAAACATTTTATTCGTTTGTACCTTTATCAACTCCTGAAAGTAGACTTATAGGACTTATCTTATGTAAAATGAGGTGCTAAATCCACTGGTGAAAGCCGCGATGTCCTATCTTTAACCGTTTAGGAGATCGAGTAAAATAAAGAATAATAGATATTTGTAAATGTGATATATAAACATTTTATTCGTTTGTACCTTTATCAACTCCTGAAAGTTGACTTATAGGACTTATTTTATGTAAAATGAGGTGCTAGATCCACTGGTGAAAACCGCGATGTCCTATCTTTAACCGTTTAGGAGATCGAGTAAAATGGAGAATAATAGATACCTGAAAATGTGATATACAAAAATTTTATTCGTTTGTACCTTTATCAACTCCTGAGAGTAGACTTATAGTACTAATTTTATGTAAAATGAGGTGCTCAATCTACTGGTAAAAATCGCGATGTCCTATCTGTAACCGTTTAGGAGATCGAGTTAAATGGAGAATAATAGATATTTGAAAATGTGATATATAAACATTTTATTCGTCTGTACCTTTATCAACTCCTGAGAGTAGACATATAGAATTTATTTTATGTGAAATGAGGTGCTAAATCCACTGGTGAAAACCGCGATGTCCTATCTTTAACTATTTAGGAGATCGAGTAAAATGGAAAATAATAGATATTTGAAAATGTGATATATAAACATTTTATTCGTTTGTCCCTCTATCAACTCTTGAGAGTAGACTTATAGGACATATTTTATGTAAAATGAGGTGCTAAATCCACTGGTGAAAACCGCGATGTTCTATCTGTAACCGTTTAGGAGATTTTGTAAAATGGATAATAATAGATATTTGAAAATGTGATATATAAACATTTTATTCGTTTGTACTTTTATCAACTCCTGAGAGTAGACTTATAGGACTTATTTTATGTAAAATGAGGTGTTAAAGGTATTTGAAAATGTGATATATTTACATTTTATTCGTATCTTTATCAACTCTTGGAGAGTTGACTTATAGGACTTTTTTTATGTAAAATGAGGTGCTAGATCCATCGGTAAAAACCGAGATGTTCTATCTTTAACCGTTTAGGAGATCGAGTAAAATGGAGAATAATAGATATATGAAAATGTGATATATAAACATTTTATTCGTGTGTACCTTTATCAACTCCTGAGAGTAGACTTATAGTACTTATTTTATGTAAAATGAGGTGCTAAATCCACTGGTAAAAACCGCGATGTCCTATCTTTAACCGTTTAGGTGATCGAGTAAAATGGAGAATAATAGATATTTGAAAATGTGATATATAAACCTTTTATTCGTTTGTACATTTATCAACTCTTGATAGTAGACTTATAGGACTTATTTTATGTAAAATGAGGTGCTAGATCTACTGGTGAAAACCGCGATGTCCTATCTTTAACCGTTTAGGAGATCGAGTAAAATGGAGAATAATAGATACCTGAAAATGTGATATACAAAAATTTTATTCGTTTGTACCTTTATCAACTCCTGAGAGTAGACTTATAGTACTAATTTTATGTAAAATGAGGTGCTAAATCCACTGGTAAAAACCGCGATGTCCTATCTTTAACCGTTTAGGTGATCGAGTAAAATGGAGAATAATAGATATTTGAAAATGTGATATATAAACCTTTTATTCGTTTGTACCTTTATCAACTCTTGATAGTAGACTTATAGGACTTATTTTATGTAAAATGAGGTGCTAGATCCACTGGTGAAAACCGCGATGTCCTATCTTTAACCGTTTAGGAGATCGAGTAAAATGGAGAATAATAGATACCTGAAAATGTGATATACAAAAATTTTATTCGTGTGTACCTTTATCAACTCCTGAGAGTAGACTTATAGTACTTATTTTATGTAAAATGAGGTGCTAAATCCACTGGTAAAAACCGCGATGTCCTATCTTTAACCGTTTAGGTGATCGAGTAAAATGGAGAATAATAGATATTTGAAAATGTGATATAAAAACATTTTATTCGTTTGTTCCTTTATCAACTCCTGAGAGTAGACTTATAGAATTTATTTTATGTGAAATGAGGTGCTAAATCCACTGGTGAAAACCGCGATGTCTTATCTTTAATTGTCTGGGAGATCGAGTAAAATGGAAAATAATAGATATTTAAAAATGTGATATATAAACATTTTATTCGTTTGTACCTTTATCAACTCCTGAAAGTAGACTTATAGGACGTATCTTATGTAAAATGAGGTGCTAAATCCACTGGTGAAAGCCGCGATGTCCTATCTTTAACCGTTTAGGAGATCGAGTAAAATAAAGAATAATAGATATTTGTAAATGTGATATATAAACATTTTATTCGTTTGTACCTTTATCAACTCCTGAAAGTTGACTTATAGGACTTATTTTATGTAAAATGAGGTGCTAAATCCACTGGTGAAAGCCGCGATGTCCTATCTTTAACCGTTTAAGAGATTGAGTAAAATGGAGAATAAAAGATATTTGAAAATGTGATATATAAACATTTTATTCGTTTGTATCTTTATAAACACTTGAGAGTTGACTTATAGGACTTTTTTATGTAAAATGAGGTGCTAAATCCACTGGTGAAAACCGCGATGTCCTATCTGTAACTTATTAGGAGATCGAGTGAAATGGAGAATAATAGATATTTGTAAATGTGATATATAAACATTTTATTCGTTTGTATCTTTATCAACACTTAAGAGTTGACTTATAGGACTTTTTTTATGTAAAATGAGGTGCTAAATCCACTGGTGAAAACCGCGATGTCCAATCTTTAATTGTCTAGGAGATCGAGTAAAATGGAGAATAATAGATATTTGAAAATGTGATTTATAAACATTTTATTCGTTTGTACCTCTATCAACTCCTGAATGTAGACTTATAGGACTTTTTTATGTAAAATGAGGTGCTAGATCCACTGGTAAAAACCGATATGTTCTATCTTTAACCGTTTAGGAGAACGAGTAAAATGGAGAATAATAGATATTTGAAAATGTGATATATAAACATTTTATTCGTGTGTACCTTTATCAACTCCTGAGAGTAGACTTATAGGACTTATTTTATGTAAAATGAGGTGCTAAATCCACTGGTGAAATCCGCGATGTCCTATCTTTAACCGTTTAGGAGATCGAGTAAAATGGACAATAATAGATATTTGAAAATGTGATATATAAACATATTATTCGTTTGTACCTTTATCAACTCCTGAGAGTAGACTTATAGGACTTATTTTATGTAAAATAAGGTGCTAAATCTACTGGTAAAAACCGCGATGTCCTATCTGTAACCGTTTAGGAGATCGAGTTAAATGGAGAATAATAGATATTTGAAAATGTGATATATAAACATTTTATTCGTCTGTACTTTTAACAACTCCTGAGAGTAGACTTATAGAATTTATTTTATGTGAAATGAGGTGCTAAATCCACTGATGAAAACCGCGATGTCCTATCTTTAATTGTCTAGGAGATCGAGTAAAATGGAAAATAATAGATATTTGAAAATGTGATATATAAACGATTTATTCGTTTGTACCTTTATCAACTCCTGAGAGTAGATTTATAGGACTTATTTTATGTAAAATGAGGTGCAAATTCCACTGGTGAAAACCGCGATGTCCTATCTTTACCCGTTTAGGAGATCGAGTAAAATGGACAATAATAGATATTTGAAAATGTGATATATAAACGTTTTATTCGTTTGTACCTTTATCAACTCTTGAGAGTAGACTAATAGGTCTTATTTTATGTAAAATGAGGTGCTAGATCCACTGGTGAAAACCGCGATATCCTATCTTTAACCGTTTAGGAGATCGAGTAAAATGGAGAATAATAGATACCTGAAAATGTGATATACAAAAATTTTATTCGTTTGTACCTTTATCAACTCCTGAGAGTAGACTTATAGTACTAATTTTATGTACAATGAGGTGCTAAATCCACTGGTAAAAACCGCGATGTCCTATCTGTAACCGTTTAGGAGATCGAGTTAAATGGAGAATAATAGATATTTGAAAATGTGATATAAAAACATTTTATTCGTTTGTTCCTTTATCAACTCCTGAGAGTAGACTTATAGAATTTATTTTATGTGAAATGAGGTGCTAAATCCACTGGTGAAAACCGCGATGTCTTATCTTTAATTGTCTGGGAGATCGAGTAAAATGGAAAATAATAGATATTTAAAAATGTGATATATAAACATTTTATTCGTTTGTACCTTTATCAACTCCTGAAAGTAGACTTATAGGACGTATCTTATGTAAAATGAGGTGCTAAATCCACTGGTGAAAGCCGCGATGTCCTATCTTTAACCGTTTAGGAGATCGAGTAAAATAAAGAATAATAGATATTTGTAAATGTGATATATAAACATTTTATTCGTTTGTACCTTTATCAACTCCTGAAAGTTGACTTATAGGACTTATTTTATGTAAAATGAGGTGCTAAATCCACTGGTGAAAGCCGCGATGTCCTATCTTTAACCGTTTAAGAGATTGAGTAAAATGGAGAATAAAAGATATTTGAAAATGTGATATATAAACATTTTATTCGTTTGTATCTTTATAAACACTTGAGAGTTGACTTATAGGACTTTTTATGTAAAATGAGGTGCTAAATCCACTGGTGAAAACCGCGATGTCCTATCTGTAACTTATTAGGAGATCGAGTGAAATGGAGAATAATAGATATTTGTAAATGTGATATATAAACATTTTATTCGTTTGTATCTTTATCAACACTTAAGAGTTGACTTATAGGACTTTTTTTATGTAAAATGAGGTGCTAAATCCACTGGTGAAAACCGCGATGTCCAATCTTTAATTGTCTAGGAGATCGAGTAAAATGGAGAATAATAGATATTTGAAAATGTGATTTATAAACATTTTATTCGTTTGTACCTCTATCAACTCCTGAATGTAGACTTATAGGACTTTTTTATGTAAAATGAGGTGCTAGATCCACTGGTAAAAACCGATATGTTCTATCTTTAACCGTTTAGGAGAACGAGTAAAATGGAGAATAATAGATATTTGAAAATGTGATATATAAACATTTTATTCGTGTGTACCTTTATCAACTCCTGAGAGTAGACTTATAGGACTTATTTTATGTAAAATGAGGTGCTAAATCCACTGGTGAAATCCGCGATGTCCTATCTTTAACCGTTTAGGAGATCGAGTAAAATGGACAATAATAGATATTTGAAAATGTGATATATAAACATATTATTCGTTTGTACCTTTATCAACTCCTGAGAGTAGACTTATAGGACTTATTTTATGTAAAATAAGGTGCTAAATCTACTGGTAAAAACCGCGATGTCCTATCTGTAACCGTTTAGGAGATCGAGTTAAATGGAGAATAATAGATATTTGAAAATGTGATATATAAACATTTTATTCGTCTGTACTTTTAACAACTCCTGAGAGTAGACTTATAGAATTTATTTTATGTGAAATGAGGTGCTAAATCCACTGATGAAAACCGCGATGTCCTATCTTTAATTGTCTAGGAGATCGAGTAAAATGGAAAATAATAGATATTTGAAAATGTGATATATAAACGTTTTATTCGTTTGTACCTTTATCAACTCCTGAGAGTAGATTTATAGGACTTATTTTATGTAAAATGAGGTGTAAATTCCACTGGTGAAAACCGCGATGTCCTATCTTTACCCGTTTAGGAGATCGAGTAAAATGGACAATAATAGATATTTGAAAATGTGATATATAAACGTTTTATTCGTTTGTACCTTTATCAACTCTTGAGAGTAGACTAATAGGTCTTATTTTATGTAAAATGAGGTGCTAGATCCACTGGTAAAAAAAGCGATATCCTATCTTTAACCGTTTAGGAGATCGAGTAAAATGGAGAATAATAGATACCTGAAAATGTGATATACAAAAATTTTATTCGTTTGTACCTTTATCAACTCCTGAGAGTAGACTTATAGTACTAATTTTATGTAAAATGAGGTGCTAAATCCACTGGTAAAAACCGCGATGTCCTATCTGTAACCGTTTAGGAGATCGAGTTAAATGGAGAATAATAGATATTTGAAAATGTGATATATAAACATTTTATTCGTCTGTACTTTTATCAACTCCTGAGAGTAGACTTATAGAATTTATTTTATGTGAAATGAGGTGCTAAATCCACTGGTGAAAACCGCGATGTCCTATCTTTAACTATTTAGGAGATCGAGTAAAATGGAAAATAATAGATATTTGAAAATGTGATATATAAACATTTTATTCGTTTGTCCCTCTATCAACTCTTGAGAGTAGACTTATAGGACATATTTTATGTAAAATGAGGTGCTAAATCCACTGGTGAAAACCGCGATGTTCTATCTGTAACCGTTTAGGAGATTTTGTAAAATGGATAATAATAGATATTTGAAAATGTGTTATATAAACATTTTATTCGTCTGTACCTTTATCAACTCCTGAGAGTAGACTTATAGGACTTATTTTATGTAAAATGAGGTGCTAAATCCACTGGTGAAAACCGCGATGTCCTATCTTTAACTATTTTGGAGATCGAGTAAAATGGAAAATAATAGATATTTGAAAATGTGAAATATAAACATTTTATTCGTTTGTACCTTTATCAACTCTTGAGAGTAGACTTATAGGACTTATTTTATGTAAAAAGAGGGGCTAAATCTACTGGTGAAAACCGCGTTGTCCTATCTGTAACCGTTTAGAAGATCGAGTAAAATGGAGAATAATAGATATTTGAAAATGTGATTTATAAACATTTTATTCGTTTGTACCTCTATCAATTCCTGAATGTAGACTTATAGGACTTTTTTATGTAAAATGAGGTGCTAAATCCACTGGTAAAAACCGCGATGTCCAATCTATAACCGTTTAGGAGATCGAGTAAATTGGAGAATAATAGATATTTGAAAATGTGAAATATAAACATTTTATTCGTTTGTACCTTTATCAACTCCTGAAAGTAGACTTATAGGACTTATTTTATGTAAAATGAGGTGCTAAATCCACTGGTGAAAGCCGCGATGTCCTATCTTTAACCGTTTAGGAGATCGAGTAAAATGGAGAATAATAGATATTTGTAAATGTGATAGATAAACATTTTATTCGTTTGTACCTTTATCAACTCCTGAAAGTTGACTTATAGGTCTTATTTTATGTAAAATGAGGTGCTAAATCCACTGGTGAAAACCGCGATGTCCTATCTGTAACCGTTTAGGAGATCGAGTTAAATGGAGAATAATAGATATTTGAAAATGTGATATATAAACATTTTATTCGTCTGTACTTTTAACAACTCCTGAGAGTAGACTTATAGAATTTATTTAATGTGAAAAGAGGTGCTAAATCCACTGATGAAAACCGCGATGTCCTATCTTTAATTGTCTAGGAGATCGAGTAAAATGGAAAATAATAGATATTTGAAAATGTGATATATAAACGTTTTATTCGTTTGTACCTTTATCAACTCCTGAGAGTAGATTTATAGGACTTATTTTATGTAAAATGAGGTGCAAATTCCACTGGTGAAAACCGCGATGTCCTATCTTTACCCGTTTAGGAGATCGAGTAAAATGGACAATAATAGATATTTGAAAAAATGATATATAAACATTTTATTCGTTTGTACCTTTATCAACTCTTGAGAGTAGACTAATAGGTCTTATTTTATGTAAAATGAGGTGCTAAATCCACTGGTAAAAACCGCGATGTCCTATCTGTAACCGTTTAGGTGATCGAGTTAAATGGAGAATAATAGATATTTGAAAATGTGATATATAAACATTTTATTCGTCTGTACCTTTATCAACTCTTGAGAGTAGACTTATAGGACTTATTTTATGTAAAATGAGGTGCTAAATCCACTGGTGAAAACCGCGATGTCCTATCTTTAACTATTTAGGAGATCGAGTAAAATGGAAAATAATAGATATTTGAAAATGTGATATATAAACATTTTATTCGTTTGTACCTTTATCAACTCTTGAGAGTAGACTTATAGGACTTATTTTATGTAAAAAGAGGGGCTAAATCTACTGGTGAAAACCGCGATGTCCTATCTGTAACCGTTTAGAAGATCGAGTAAAATGGAGAATAATAGATATTTGAAAATGTGATTTATAAACATTTTATTCGTTTGTACCTCTATCAACTCCTGAATGTAGACTTATAGGACTTTTTTATGTAAAATGAGGTGCTAGATCCACTGGTAAAAACCGATATGTTCTATCTTTAACCGTTTAGGAGAACGAGTAAAATGGAGAATAATAGATATTTGAAAATGTGATATATAAACATATTATTCGTTTGTACCTTTATCAACTCCTGAGAGTAGACTTATAGGACTTATTTTATGTAAAATAAGGTGCTAAATCTACTGGTAAAAACCGCGATGTCCTATCTGTAACCGTTTAGGAGATCGAGTTAAATGGAGAATAATAGATATTTGAAAATGTGATATATAAACATTTTATTCGTCTGTACTTTTAACAACTCCTGAGAGTAGACTTATTGAATTTATTTTATGTGAAATGAGGTGCTAAATCCACTGATGAAAACCGCGATGTCCTATCTTTAATTGTCTAGGAGATCGAGTAAAATGGAAAATAATAGATATTTGAAAATGTGATATATAAACGTTTTATTCGTTTGTACCTTTATCAACTCCTGAGAGTAGATTTATAGGACTTATTTTATGTAAAATGAGGTGCAAATTCCACTGGTGAAATCCGCGATGTCCTATCTTTACCCGTTTAGGAGATCGAGTAAAATGGACAATAATAGATATTTGAAAAAATGATATATAAACATTTTATTCGTTTGTACCTTTATCAACTCTTGAGAGTAGACTAATAGGTCTCATTTTATGTAAAATGAGGTGCTAAATCCACTGGTGAAAACCGCGATGTCCTATCTGTAACTTATTAGGAGATCGAGTGAAATGGAGAATAATAGATATTTGTAAATGTGATATATAAACATTTTATTCGTTTGTATCTTTATCAACACTTAAGAGTTGACTTATAGGACTTTTTTATGTAAAATGAGGTGCTAAATCCACTGGTGAAAACCGCGATGTCCTATCTGTAACCGTTTAGGAGATCGAGTTAAATGGAGAATAATAGATATTTGAAAATGTGATATATAAACATTTTATTCGTCTGTACTTTTAACAACTCCTGAGAGTAGACTTATTGAATTTATTTTATGTGAAATGAGGTGCTAAATCCACTGATGAAAACCGCGATGTCCTATCTTTAATTGTCTAGGAGATCGAGTAAAATGGAAAATAATAGATATTTGAAAATGTGATATATAAACGTTTTATTCGTTTGTACCTTTATCAACTCCTGAGAGTAGATTTATAGGACTTATTTTATGTAAAATGAGGTGCAAATTCCACTGGTGAAAACCGTGATGTCCTATCTTTACCCATTTAGGAGATCGAGTAAAATGGACAAAAATAGATATTTGAAAAAATGATATATAAACATTTTATTCGTTTGTACCTTTATCAACTCTTGAGAGTAGACTAATAGGTCTTATTTTATGTAAAATGGGGTGCTAAATCCACTGGTAAAAACCGCGATGTCCTATCTGTAACCGTTTAGGTGATCGAGTTAAATGGAGAATAATAGATATTTGAAAATGTGATATATAAACATTTTATTCGTCTGTACCTTTATCAACCCCTGAGAGTAGACTTATAGGACTTATTTTATGTAAAATGAGGTGCTAAATCCACTGGTGAAAACCGCGATGTCCTATCTTTAACTATTTAGGAGATCGAGTAAAATGGAAAATAATAGATATTTGAAAATGTGATATATAAACATTTTATTCGTTTGTACCTTTATCAACTTTTGAGAGTAGACTTATAGGACTTATTTTATGTAAAAAGAGGGGCTAAATCTACTGGTGAAAACCGCGATGTCCTATCTGTAACCGTTTAGAAGATCGAGTAAAATGGAGAATAATAGATATTTGAAAATGTGATTTATAAACATTTTATTCGTTTGTACCTCTATCAATTCCTGAATGTAGACTTATAGGACTTTTTTATGTAAAATGAGGTGCTAAATCCACTGGTAAAAACCGCAATGTCCAATCTATAACCGTTTAGGAGATCGAGTAAATTGGAGAATAATAGATATTTGAAAATGTGAAATATAAATATTTTATTCGTTTGTACCTTTATCAACTCTTGAGAGTAGACTAATAGGTCTTATTTTATGTAAAATGAGGTGCTAAATCCACTGGTAAAAACCGCGATGTCCTATCTGTACCCGTTTAGGAGATCGAGTTAAATGGAGAATAATAGATATTTGAAAATGTGATATATAAACATTTTATTCGTCTGTACCTTTATCAACTCCTGAGAGTAGACTTATAGGACTTATTTTATGTAAAATGAGGGGCTAAATTTACTGGTGAAAACCGCGATGTCCTATCTGTAACCGTTTATGAGATTGAGTAAAATGGAGAATAAAAGGTATTTGAAAATGTGATATATTTACATTTTATTCGTTAGTATCTTTATCAACTCTTGGAGAGTTGACTTATAGGACTTTTTTTATGTAAAATGAGGTGCTAGATCCATCGGTAAAAACCGAGATGTTCTATCTTTAACCGTTTAGGAGATCGAGTAAAATGGAGAATAATAGATATTTGAAAATGTGATATATAAACATTTTATTCGTGTGTACCTTTATCAACTCCTGAGAGTAGACTTATAGGACTTATCTTATGTAAAATGAGGTGCTAAATCAACTGGTGAATGCCGCGATGTCCTATCTTTAATTGTCTAGGAGATCGAGTAAAATGGAAAATAATAGATATTTAAAAATGTGATATATAAACATTTTATTCGTTTGTACCTTTATCAACTCCTGAAAGTAGACTTATAGGACTTATCTTATGTAAAATGAGGTGCTAAATCAACTGGTAAATGCCGCGATGTCCTATCTTTAACCGTTTAAGAGATTGAGTAAAATGGAGAATAAAAGATATTTGAAAATGTGATATATAAACATTTTATTCGTTTGTATCTTTATAAACACTTGAGAGTTGACTTATAGGACATTTTTATGTAAAATGAGGTGCTAAATCCACTGGTGAAAACCGCGATGTCCTATCTGTAACTTATTAGGAGATCGAGTGAAATGGAGAATAATAGATATTTGTAAATGTGATATATAAACATTTTATTCGTTTGTATCTTTATCAACACTTAAGAGTTGACTTATAGGACTTTTTTTATGTAAAATGAGGTGCTAAATCCACTAGTAAAAACCGCGATGTCCTATCTTTAACCGTTTAGGAGATCGAGTAAAATGGAGAATAATAGATATTTGAAAATGTGTTATAAAAACATTTTATTCGTTTGTTCCTTTATCAACTCCTGAGAGTAGACTTATAGAATTTATTTTATGTGAAATGAGGTGCTAAATCCACTAGTGAAAACCGCGATGTCCTGTCTTTAATTGTCTAGGAGATCGAGTAAAATGGAAAATAATAGATATTTGAAAATGTGATATATAAACATTTTATTCGTTTGTATCTTTATAAACACTTGAGAGTTAACTTATAGGACTTTTTTTATGTAAAATTAGGTGCTAAATCCACTGGTGATAACCGCGATGTTTCATCTTTAACCGTTTAGGATGTAAAGGAATAGAAATAGGGTCTATGTACTTTTTAGTACATAGTTCTTTCAGATGTTCACTTGAAATTATTTCAAGGTTGCTGAAATTTGTCGTAACTGCACTTTTGCTTGTTGGATGTTTTTAAGAAACGCACTAAATGTTAGACGCATTTGTGTGACGACTTTAGTGGTGCGAATACCATATTAGAAGCTATACGAAGTGTTAAATATATATTGTTTTAATTTGTTACTTTGGTGAGTACAAATTTTTGAGTAATCTAATTTATAATTTATTGATTGCAATCATATTTAATATTGATTTTAAGTTCACAATATATTTTGTTATTTCATTCGCGATTTGAATGTTTAACAGTTGCAGAACATTTTATTCAATATTTTTAAATTTAGTCATTAGACACTTTATTGATTCAATATAAATAAGTATATTTGATATACTTATTGATTGACAATCTATTGGAATCCAGATGCAAACTTTTATTACATTAGTTTCAGTTAATAACACAATATCTTTTATATTTACCTTACAGCAAGTCTCGCACAAAGGGACCTGTATTGGTTAATTTTAATTACAATGATCCTTAACGGAGATTTGTTTATTGTTAGTATTAACTGACAACCTACTAGGACGCTAGTGGATGACACAATTAGGATACTGGTAGATTGAAAATCATTTATTTTATACTTAATATCTTATTGAGTTCTGTTACTTGTTAAAACATTACGTTTTAAATAAGTTTTAGTTTATTTGTGCTCACTTAGTCGCATAGACTAATGGCTCATTTTATTTCTTTTAGGTGGTCTACTTTCCCTGAACTTGGTCCAGTACAATCATGGTTTACTTTATTATAATTTTATAATATACCGGGGTTTGTACTATTACAGTGTGCCGTGACCATGTGGGGTAAAGTTTCAAAGACCACTTGAGAGATTTTATTTGAGTTATTTATTGAGGGTGTTTATGTTGTGAACATTTAAAAATATATTTTGCGTTTTAAAGTATTCGGTTCGTTTACAAGTGAATATTTTTTTTCTCTCTTTCTTATTTCAATGTTTACTTATGTGCAGATTTTATACAGAATACAATTTTTTTTAATCTTGGATTAAATAATTGTAATTAAATATGATTCTTTATTATTTTATACATTTCCTTATTTAAATAATTTTATTTCTGAAAATTTTATTGTTTAAACAAAATTTCAATTAATTGGATTTATTTAAACTTATTTTTCTAATATTTCAAGTTTTTGCGTTTAATAGTTTTCTCTTGAACAAAATATTTAAGTGTCACATGACTTTTACTGATAATTGCGTGCTGATTGAATATATGGATTTATTAACAGGATGTTTTGATGTTGGAAAAATGTATCGTAGAAAGGGATCCCGTTACTTGTAGAGATGAGAGTGTATGAGTGCTTTTTGTTTTTACTAATATGCTTAATAAATGTAAGTTGTTTGACACTGATATGAGTTTACGATGATCATTTTTTTTTATTTCTTCTCATTAAATTTTATAAATTCACAACGTAAAAATATTGTTATACTTATTGTAATAATTAGACGATCACATGAATAGATTGAATTTATTTTAATAGTAATTATTTTAATAATATTCACTTGACAATTAACTAATTTGAACGCATTATGAATTGTACACACCAAGTAAATTTTATTTACATTTTAAATTTGATTGTTTTTAATTCTTTTTCTTTCATAATTTATTTACAAATTTGAGAATAATTTAAACAATTAATTGATTACATCTGACTGGTGAGAGTGCATTTGCGACGTTTCGGAGACTTTACCTGTAAATTGCGGATTTTATTATTTATTATTTTGAATTAAATGATTTTTTTTTCTCTTTCGTAATTAATTTCGCAATACGGTGTACTCATTTAAATTAAGTGGAGTGAAAATATTCATTTGAATATATGTTTTCAGTGACTTTCGAGACGTGTTTGTGGCTAAATAATCACGTAAATACAATGAATGAGAAGTGTACTTCCCAAGAAAATTCTGTCATGAGTTGTTCAGAGTCAGTGGAAAATCCTGGACCATCTAGTAAGGGTAAAAGGCCTGTTCGTCGGAAAGTGAGTTTGGAAGAAAATCCAGAACTTTTTAAAAGGAAGACGGCGACTAGAAAATCGGCTAAGAAAACAAAACAAGATACTGAAATTCCACAATGGTTTTCTTTATATCTGGAACGACAAGCTGAAGAAAAATTAGAACAAGAGGCGCAATTACAGCAGAAATTTGATAATTTGCATACTTTAATATCAAATTCACTGCAAAATGCAACACATTCCACACGCACACCGACTGTTACAGAAATTGTACAACCAGAACCAAATTTGGCAACTCCTAGTACTTCAACTGCTTCTGTACCAGTTACAAATCCAGTAGAAACACATAGCTTAACACCAAATGTTGCAGATGCATCGTTATCACAAACGATAAACACCAATGACACAGATTTTCGACAATTATTATGGGGATTAGCACAAAACAATTCTACATTGCCGGAGAAACCATTCTTTAGAGGAACTACAGAAAATCCTGTCATTTTTCTTCATAAATTAGAAAATTATGGAAGTGCACTCTTATTGAATGATAATAAAATGTTAAACTTAGCTCAAGAATGTTTGAAAGGCTCAGCTCAAACATGGATCTCTATTTTTAAAGACAATTGGACAACGTTTGCTGATTTTAAAAGAGACTTTTTAGCGTCTTATTGGACTACTACTAAACAACGTGAAGTTCGTTATAAAATTACTAATGGTAAATATGAACCACGTGATGGAAAAACGATGTTAGCGTATTTTTCGTCTCTTGTGAATCAAGCTAAAATGTTGCAGCCCAGAATGCTAGATGATGATGTATTAGCAGAATTAGTTAGACATTTTTCACCTAATATACAAGCTCAATGGATTGGTCGTGAAAATAAAAACATTAAGACATTTGCACAATTTTTAATTGAACAGGAATCAATTCAACAAAACACAGGAACCAAAGCAACATTTTCAAAGTTTATACCAACATTTAACAATAAGGTACAATTTAGGAAACGGCCATATCAACAGCAAAATATTCAAACCACAGCAAAAACGAATCAGAACATTTCAAAGACAAATGAATCTGGAACAGCTTCTACTTCACAGCAGAATAAGGAGAAACTCACACAAGAATATAAAAAACCTTATAAAACAAGAGCAAATATGAAAACATCAAAGAAGGGAAACGAAAAATCGACGAATTTTCGGGCCTAATTCGTCGCTCTTCAAGTAAAGGCCCTCAACAGAAAATTTATTCATTAAAACCAGCTACATTTGTAAATACCAATAATAAAGACAATCCGAACATTAGAGGTCACAATTTGTTATGTAACTTAGGATGGAAACCTGGCACTGGTTTAGGAAAATCGGAACAAGGAATTTTAACACCAATTCTTCCTATTTTAAAAACACGTTCTTTACATAATGATTTAATTGATAGCAACATATTGTATTATAAAAATTTAGACCCTTCATATTTAAGATTGTTAGCTATTTCCCAGTTTACAACTGAACTGACAAATGAAAATTTAAGATTAATACCTGAAATAGACGTAAATATAGGCACTATCAAATTAATAGCATTATTAGATAGTGGTAGTGAAGTTAGTTGCATTAATGAAGATACATATAAGGCCGCAGTTGAGAAAAATCAAAATTTCCTTACATTGCCTGTTAAAGGAATGCATCTTAGAGGAGCACTTGGCCCTCGATCACCTAGAATAACATTACAAGTGTATGTACCTATTAAAATTGAAGAATCTACCTTTGAAGTGGCAGCTTTAGTGGTTAAGAATTTGATAAAGCCTTTAATTTTGGGTGCAGATTGGTTGTCATTATATAAAGCTACTATTTCTTATGAAAATGTTGAAATTACGTTAGTTCAAGATGATAACAGAATAACAATACCAATTACGACAGTACATAAAGTGCGAGATCAACAAGTACTTCCTGACACTCCAGATTGTGATTTATTAGTAAGTGTCGTTCAGGAAACATCCATTTCTAATAATATAGAAAATGCAAATAAAATAAAAGAAGCTGTTGATCGTACTTCTTTACTAGATGAACACAAAACTCAGTTATTTGCATTATTAACAAAACATAGTGCTGTTTTTGCTGAAAAACCTGGATTAACTCATATTTATCAACATCAAATTAAATTACATACTGAACAACCATTCATTAAAAGACAATATCCAATACCAGTATCTCTACGTTCAGCTGTGGAGAAAACGTTACGTGAAATGGAGGATGATGGAATAATTGAACGTGCCTCTTCTCCCTATGCGAGCCCGATTACAATTGTAAAAAAGAAAAATGGAAGTATACGAATATGTCTTGATGCAAGAAATGTGAATCAATTAATGTTAGCGGATTCTGAAGCACCTGAACATGTAAATGATTTGTTGCAAAGGTTTGTCGGGTGTAGGTATTTTTCCTTAATAGATTTACGATCATCATTTTGGCAGATTCCACTGCATCCGCAAAGTAGACAATACACCGCATTTTTATATAACGGAAAATCATATGTTTTCAAAGTAATGCCATTTGGGATTAAAACCGGTACCGCTTCATTTAGTCGCGCGATGGATTTAGTTCTTGGACCCGAAGTTAGGGAATATGCGGTTAATTATGTTGACGATCTTTTAGTGGCTTCACCGACTATTGAACAGCATTTTGATCATTTAGACAATGTTTTAACAAAAATACACAATGCTAATATGACAATTAACATTCAGAAAACCTCTTTTTGTAAAACTGAAATTAAGTTTCTCGGACACATCTTATCTGATAAAGGTCTTCAACCTGATCCTTCTAAAATAGAAGCAATTTGAAATTTTCCGCCTCCTCAAAACGTTAAACATTTGCGTATGTTTTTAGGATGTTGCAATTATTATAGAAAATTCCACCAATTGTTTAGTAATACCACACTTCCGTTAAATGCTTTGCTTAAGAAAAATGTACCATGGAAATGGACTTCAATAGAACAAATTGCTTTTGATCAAACTAAAAATCTTTTTCTTCAAAATGTTGTATTACAGTTTCCTGATTTTTCAAAGCCTTTTTATATACAAGCCGACAGTTCTGGCTATGCTATTGGAGCTGAATTATATCAGGAAGATGAAAATCATGAGCACTTGCCTATTTCATTTATTAGTAGATCATTAAGAGGTGCCGAACTTAATTATACAGTAACAGAAAAAGAATTACTTGCTGTAATTTATGCTCTTTCTAAATTTCGAACTATAATTTTGGGAAATTCTGTAATAATTCGTACCGATCATAAAGCGTTGGAATTTTTATATAAATGTAGATTTCATAATGAGCGAATTACGAGATGGATCTTGTTTCTAAATGGATTTGATTATTCTATTGAACATGTCAGAGGTAAGGATAACATAGTAGCAGATGCGCTTTCTCGTTTTCCTGCAGACAATACGGTATTTTCGGAAACGTCACAACCATTAGTTGCTCTGCTTCAAGTAAATGCTATTGCGGACTTAGTTATTTTTCAACCTTCTGAGGAGAGATCTGAAACTTTGAAACAAGCTTTACAAACGTTTGCTGATGCTCAAAAAGTAGATCCTATGCTTTCTCAAGTTCGAAATTATTTGTTATCAAAACAGCCTTTTATTGACAAGAGATTAAAAAAGCGTATTATGCGATATAGTCTTCATAACGATATTTTATTATATTGTGATGGACAAAATAATCAAAAATATAAATTGGCTGTTCCTGAAAAATTAATTCCTGATTTTTGTTGGTATTACCACGATGCATTAGGGCATTTTGGAACTTATAAGATTGTTGCAATTTTAAAAACATTTTTATATTGGCCGAATATGATTAATAGTTTAAAACATATTTTACGTGCATGTGATCTCTGTCAAAAGACAAAATATTCTAATCAGAAATTGGAAGGATATATGCATCCTATTGTTAGTACTAAACCAGGTGAACTTGTATGTATAGATTTTTACGGACCATTGCCACCTAGCAAAAGAGGTGTGTGTTATATTTTTGTTGTCATTGACAATTTTTCGAAATACTTGAAATTATATGCTTTGCGTTCTGCTACATCTAAATCTGCTGCATCCAAGTTGATAAACGATTATCACAAACTTATTCCCATATCAACAGTACTTAGTGATCACGGAAGTCAATTTACTTCTAAGTACTGGGCTCAGACATTGACTGCTGCAGGTATTCGCTATACGTTTTCTTCGATTCGGCACCCTGCTTCCAATCCGTGTGAGCGTGTAATGAGAGAAATTGGAAGAATTTTTCGTGCATATTGTAGTGTCAAAAATAGTAGTTGGGCGGTATATTTGTCTCACGTTGAGGAACTTTTTAATAAATTACCGCATACAAGTACTGGCTTTTCACCTCATCAGATTATTTTTAATATACAACCGTCTTTGCCATATGATCATTTTATTCATAAATATCTTCCTGCTTCTTCTACTTCTAGTGAATGTTCACTTGATGAATTACATGACATTGTTCGTAATAATTTAAAGAAAAATGCATTATTAAGAATGAAAACTCCTTCCAAAGTTTTTGAGTTGAATTTAAATGATTGGGTTCTTTTACGAGTACCTGCGGTATCTAAGGCCTCTGTACAAAAATATGCCAAATTTCAGCATTTATATGATGGTCCTTATAAAATTACTGGCAAGCCATATCCTAACGTATACACCCTTAGTTATGTTGACAAAGACCTTGTTAAAGGGAATTATAATCTTAATAATTTAAAATTATATGTTCGTTCTTAGTTTTAGTTAGTTTACTTTGTTTTCTTTTATATGTGTCTTTCTCTCAAAAGACAAATTTAATATTTTTGTTTGTTTTTGATTTTGTCATAAATCAATACGTTTCTTTTATTGATTTGAATTACATAATTTCAATGTAATTTTACTTATAGTTTATAATGTTTGTTGATACATTAAATAAATATTTTATTTTGTGTCTAATTCGTATTTTTTTTTCTCTCTTAATAATATTTCTTTCAGATTATTAAGATTTGCTTGTTGGAGATTTTATTTCCTCATTGTTATTTTTCGGAATTAAAATCTGGCGGGAGAATGTAAAGGAATAGAAATAGGGTCTATGTACTTTTTAGTACATAGTTCTTTCAGATGTTCACTTGAAATTATTTCAAGGTTGCTGAAATTTGTCGTAACTGCACTTTTGCTTGTTGGATGTTTTTAAGAAACGCACTAAATGTTAGACGCATTTGTGTGACGACTTTAGTGGTGCGAATACCATATTAGAAGCTATACGAAGTGTTAAATATATATTGTTTTAATTTGTTACTTTGGTGAGTACAAATTTTTGAGTAATCTAATTTATAATTTATTGATTGCAATCATATTTAATATTGATTTTAAGTTCACAATATATTTTGTTATTTCATTCGCGATTTGAATGTTTAACAGTTGCAGAACATTTTATTCAATATTTTTAAATTTAGTCATTAGACACTTTATTGATTCAATATAAATAAGTATATTTGATATACTTATTGATTGACAATCTATTGGAATCCAGATGCAAACTTTTATTACATTAGTTTCAGTTAATAACACAATATCTTTTATATTTACCTTACAGCAAGTCTCGCACAAAGGGACCTGTATTGGTTAATTTTAATTACAATGATCCTTAACGGAGATTTGTTTATTGTTAGTATTAACTGACAACCTACTAGGACGCTAGTGGATGACACAATTAGGATACTGGTAGATTGAAAATCATTTATTTTATACTTAATATCTTATTGAGTTCTGTTACTTGTTAAAACATTACGTTTTAAATAAGTTTTAGTTTATTTGTGCTCACTTAGTCGCATAGACTAATGGCTCATTTTATTTCTTTTAGGTGGTCTACTTTCCCTGAACTTGGTCCAGTACAATCATGGTTTACTTTATTATAATTTTATAATATACCGGGGTTTGTACTATTACAAGGAGATCGAGTAAAATGGAGAATAATAGATATTTGAAAATGTGATATATAAACCTTTTATTCGTTTGTACCTTTATCAACTCTTGATAGTAGACTTATAGGACTTATTTTATGTAAAATGAGGTGCTAGATCCACTGGTGAAAACCGCGATGTCCTATCATTAATTGTCAAGGAGATCGCGTAAAATGGAAAATAATAGATATTTGAAAATGTGATATATAAACATTTTATTCGTTTGTACCTTTATCAACTCTTGAGAGTAGACTTAGAGTACTTATTTTATGTAAAATGAGGTGCTAAATCCACTGGTGAAAACCGCGATGTTTTATCTGTAACCGTTTATGAGATTGAGTAAAATGGAGAATAAAAGATATTTGAAAATGTGATATATAAACATTTTATTCGTTTGTACCTTTATCAACTCTTGAGAGTAGACTAATAGGTCTTATTTTATGTAAAATGAGGTGCTAAATCCACTGGTAAAAACCGCGATGTCCTATCTGTAACCGTATAGGAGATCGAGTTAAATGGAGAATAATAGATATTTGAAAATGTGATATATAAACATTTTATTCGTCTGTACCTTTATCAACTCCTGAGAGTAGACTTATAGTACTTATTTTATGTAAAATGAGGTGCTAAATCCACTGGTAAAAACCACGATGTCCTATCTTTAACCGTTTAGGTGATCGAGTAAAATGGAGAATAATAGATATTTGAAAATGTGATATAAAAACATTTTATTCGTTTGTTCCTTTATCAACTCCTGAGAGTAGACTTATAGAATTTATTTTATGTGAAATGAGGTGCTAAATCCACTGGTGGAAACCGCGATGTCCTATCTTTAATTGTCTAGGAGATCGAGTAAAATGGAAAATAATAGATATTTAAAAATGTGATATATAAACATTTTATTCGTTTGTACCTTTATCAACTCCTGAGAGTAGATTTATAGGACTTATTTTATGTAAAATGAAGTGCTAAATCCACTGGTGAAAATCGCGATGTCCAATCTATAACCGTTTAGGAGATCGAGTAAATTGGAGAATAATAGATATTTGAAAATGTGATATATAAACATTTTATTCGTTTGTACCTTTATCAACTCCTGAAAGTAGACTTATAGGACTTATCTTATGTAAAATGAGGTGCTAAATCCACTGGTGAAAGCCGCGATGTCCTATCTTTAACCGTTTAGGAGATCGAGTAAAATGGAGAATAATAGATATTTGTAAATGTGATATATAAACATTTTATTCGTTTGTACCTTTATCAACTCTTGATAGTAGACTTATAGGACTTATTTTATGTAAAATGAGGTGCTAAATCCACTGGAGAAAACCGCGATGTTCTATCTGTAACAGTTTAGGAGATTTTGTAAAATTTATAACAATAGATATTTGAAAATGTGATATATAAACATATTATTCGTTTGTACCTTTATCAACTCTTGAGAGTAGACTTATAGGACATATTTTATGTAAAATGAGGTGCTAAATCCACTGGAGAAAACCGCGATGTTCTATCTGTAACCGTTTAGGAGATTTTGTAAAATTTATAATAATAGATATTTGAAAATGTGATATATAAACCTTTTATTCGTTTGTACCTTTATCAACTCTTGAGAGTAGACTTATAGGACATATTTTATGTAAAATGAGGTGCTAGATCCACTGGTGAAAACCGCGATGTCCTATCATTAATTGTCAAGGAGATCGCGTAAAATGGAAAATAATAGATATTTGAAAATGTGATATATAAACATTTTATTCGTTTGTACCTTTATCAACTCTTGAGAGTAGACTTAGAGTACTTATTTTATGTAAAATGAGGTGCTAAATCCACTGGTGAAAACCGCGATGTTTTATCTGTAACCGTTTATGAGATTGAGTAAAATGGAGAATAAAAGATATTTGAAAATGTGATATATAAACATTTTATTCGTTTGTACCTTTATTAACTCCTGAGAGTAGACTTATAGTACTTATTTTATGTAAAATGAGGTGCTAAATCCACTGGTAAAAACCGCGATGTCCTATCTTTAACCGTTTAGGTGATCGAGTAAATTGGAGAATAATAGATATTTGAAAATGTGATATATAAACATTTTATTCGTCTGTACCTTTATCAACTCCTGAGAGTAGACTTATAGAATTTATTTTATGTGAAATGAGGTGCTAAATCCACTGGTGAAAACCGCGATGTCCTATCTGTAACCGTTTAGGAGATCGAGTTAAATGGAGAATAATAGATATTTGAAAATGTGATATATAAACATTTTATTCGTCTGTACCTTTATCAACTCCTGAGAGTTAACTTATAGGACTTTTTTTATGTAAAATGAGGTGCTAAATCCACTGGTGATAACCGCGATGTTTCATCTTTAACCGTTTAGGAGATCGAGTAAAATGGAGAATAATAGATATTTGAAAATGTGATATATAAACATTTTATTCGTCTGTACCTTTATCAACTCCTGAGAGTAGACTTATAGAATTTATTTTATGTGAAATGAGGTGCTAAATCAACTGGTGAATGCCGCGATGTCCTATCTTTAATTGTCTAGGAGATCGAGTAAAATGGAAAATAATAGATATTTAAAAATGTGATATATAAACATTTTATTCGTTTGTACCTTTATCAACTCCTGAAAGTAGACTTATAGGACTTATCTTATGTAAAATGAGGTGCTAAATCAACTGGTGAATGCCGCGATGTCCTATCTTTAACCGTTTAAGAGATTGAGTAAAATGGAGAATAAAAGATATTTGAAAATGTGAAATATAAACATTTTATTCGTTTGTACCTTTATTAACTCCTGAGAGTAGACTTATAGGACATATTTTATGTAAAATGAGGTGCTAGATCCACTGGTGAAAACCGCGATGTCCTATCATTAATTGTCAAGGAGATCGCGTAAAATGGAAAATAATAGATATTTGAAAATGTGATATATAAACATTTTATTCGTTTGTACCTTTATCAACTCTTGAGAGTAGACTTAGAGTACTTATTTTATGTAAAATGAGGTGCTAAATCCACTGGTGAAAACCGCGATGTTTTATCTGTAACCGTTTATGAGATTGAGTAAAATGGAGAATAAAAGATATTTGAAAATGTGATATATAAACATTTTATTCGTTTGTACCTTTATTAACTCCTGAGAGTAGACTTATAGTACTTATTTTATGTAAAATGAGGTGCTAAATCCACTGGTAAAAACCGCGATGTCCTATCTTTAACCGTTTAGGTGATCGAGTAAATTGGAGAATAATAGATATTTGAAAATGTGATATATAAACATTTTATTCGTCTGTACCTTTATCAACTCCTGAGAGTAGACTTATAGAATTTATTTTATGTGAAATGAGGTGCTAAATCCACTGGTGAAAACCGCGATGTCCTATCTGTAACCGTTTAGGAGATCGAGTTAAATGGAGAATAATAGATATTTGAAAATGTGATATATAAACATTTTATTCGTCTGTACCTTTATCAACTCCTGAGAGTTAACTTATAGGACTTTTTTTATGTAAAATGAGGTGCTAAATCCACTGGTGATAACCGCGATGTTTCATCTTTAACCGTTTAGGAGATCGAGTAAAATGGAGAATAATAGATATTTGAAAATGTGATATATAAACATTTTATTCGTCTGTACCTTTATCAACTCCTGAGAGTAGACTTATAGAATTTATTTTATGTGAAATGAGGTGCTAAATCCACTGGTGAAAACCGCGATGTCCTTTCTTTAACTATTTAGGAGATCGAGTAAAATGGAAAATAATAGATATTTGAAAATGTGATATATAAACATTTTATTCGTTTGTCCCTCTATCAACTCTTGAGAGTAGACTTATAGGACATATTTTATGTAAAATGAGGTGCTAAATCCACTGGTGAAAACCGCGATGTTCTATCTGTAACCGTTTAGGAGATTTTGTAAAATGGATAATAATAGATATTTGAAAATGTGATATATAAACATTTTATTCGTCTGTACCTTTATCAACTCCTGAGAGTAGACTTATAGGACTTATTTTATGTAAAATGAGGTGCTAAATCCACTGGTGAAAACCGCGATGTCCTATCTTTAACTATTTAGGAGATCGAGTAAAATGGAAAATAATAGATATTTGAAAATGTGATATATAAACATTTTATTCGTTTGTACCTTTATCAACTCTTGAGAGTAGACTTATAGGACTTATTTTATGTAAAAAGAGGGGCTAAATCTACTGGTGAAAACCGCGATGTCCTATCTGTAACCGTTCAGAAGATCGAGTAAAATGGAGAATAATAGATATTTGAAAATGTGATTTATAAACATTTTATTCGTTTGTACCTCTATCAATTCCTGAATGTAGACTTATAGGACTTTTTTATGTAAAATGAGGTGCTAAATCCACTGGTAAAAACCGCGATGTCCAATCTATAACCGTTTAGGAGATCGAGTAAATTGGAGAATAACAGATATTTGAAAATGTGAAATATAAACATTTTATTCGTTTGTACCTTTATCAACTCCTGAAAGTAGACTTATAGGACTTTATTTATGTAAAATGAGGTGCTAAATCCACTAGTGAAAGCCGCGATGTCCTATCTTTAACCGTTTAGGAGATCGAGTAAAATGGAGAATAATAGATATTTGTAAATGTGATATATAAACATTTTATTCGTTTGTACCTTTATCAACTCCTGAAAGTTGACTTATAGGTCTTATTTTATGTAAAATGAGGTGCTAAATCCACTGGTGAAAGCCGCGATGTCCTATCTTTAATCGTTTAGGAGATCGAGTAAAATAAAGAATAATAGATATTTGTAAATGTGATATATAAACATTTTATTCGTTTGTACCTTTATCAACTCCTGAAAGTTGACTTATAGGACTTATTTTATGTAAAAAGAGGTGCTAAATCCACTGGTGAAAGCCGCGATGTCTTATCTTTAACCGTTTAAGAGATTGAGTAAAATGGAGAATAAAAGGTATTTGAAAATGTGATATATAAACATTTTATTCGTTTGTATCTTTATCAACACTTGAGAGTTGACTTATAGGACTTTTTTTATGTAAAATGAGGTGCAAATTCCACTGGTGAAAACCGCGATGTCCTATCTTTACCCGTTTAGGAGATCGAGTAAAATGGACAATAATAGATATTTGAAAATGTGACATATAAACATTTTATTCGTCTGTACTTTTAACAACTCCTGAGAGTAGACTTATTGAATTTATTTTATGTGAAATGAGGTGCTAAATCCACTGATGAAAACCGCGATGTCCTATCTTTAATTGTCTAGGAGATCGAGTAAAATGGAAAATAATAGATATTTGAAAATGTGATATATAAACGTTTTATTCGTTTGTACCTTTATCAACTCCTGAGAGTAGATTTATAGGACTTATTTTATGTAAAATGTGGTGCAAATTCCACTGGTGAAATCCGCGATGTCCTATCTTTACCCGTTTAGGAGATCGAGTAAAATGGACAATAATAGATATTTAAAAAAATGATATATAAACATTTTATTCGTTTGTACCTTTATCAACTCTTGAGAGTAGACTAATAGGTCTTATTTTATGTAAAATGAGGTGCTAAATCCACTGGTGAAAACCGCGATGTCCTATCTGTAACCGTTTAGGTGATCGAGTTAAATGGAGAATAATAGATATTTGAAAATGTGATATATAAACATTTTATTCGTCTGTACCTTTATCAACTCCTGAGAGTAGACTTATAGGACTTATTTTATGTAAAATGAGGTGCTAAATCCACTGGTGAAAACCGCGATGTCCTATCTTTAACTATTTAGGAGATCAAGTAAAATGGAAAATAATAGATATTTGAAAATGTGATATATAAACATTTTATTCGTTTGTACCTTTATCAACTTTTGAGAGTAGACTTATAGGACTTATTTTATGTAAAAAGAGGGGCTAAATCTACTGGTGAAAACCGCGATGTCCTATCTGTAACCGTTTAGAAGATCTAGTAAAATGGAGAATAATAGATGTTTGAAAATGTGATTTATAAACATTTTATTCGTTTGTACCTCTATCAATTCCTGAATGTAGACTTATAGGACTTTTTTATGTAAAATGAGGTGCTAAATCCACTGGTAAAAACCGCGATGTCCAATCTATAACCGTTTAGGAGATCGAGTAAATTGGAGAATAATAGATATTTGAAAATGTGAAATATAAACATTTTATTCGTTTGTACCTTTATCAACTCTTGAGAGTAGACTAATAGGTCTTATTTTATGTAAAATGAGGTGCTAAATCCACTGGTAAAAACCGCGATGTCCTATCTGTACCCGTTTAGGAGATCGTGTTAAATGGAGAATAATAGATATTTGAAAATGTGATATATAAACATTTTATTCGTCTGTACCTTTATCAAATCCTGAGAGTAGACTTATACGACTTATTTTATGTAAAATGAGGTGCTAAATCCACTGGTGAAAACCGCGATGTCCTATCTGTAACCGTTTATGAGATTGAGTAAAATGGAGAATAAAAGGTATTTGAAAATGTGATATATTTACATTTTATTCGTTAGTATCTTTATCAACTCTTGGAGAGTTGACTTATAGGACTTTTTTTATGTAAAATGAGGTGCTAGATCCATCGGTAAAAACCGAGATGTTCTATCTTTAACCGTTTAGGATATCGAGTAAAATGGAGAATAATAGATATTTGAAAATGTGATATATAAACATTTTATTCGTTTGTACCTTTATTAACTCCTGAGAGTAGACTTATAGTACTTATTTTATGTAAAATGAGGTGCTAAATCCACTGGTAAAAACCGCGATGTCCTATCTTTAACCGATTAGGTGATCGAGTAAATTGGAGAATAATAGATATTTGAAAATGTGATATATAAACATTTTATTCGTCTGTACCTTTATCAACTCCTGAGAGTAGACTTATAGAATTTATTTTATGTGAAATGAGGCGCTAAATCCACTGGTGAAAACCGCGATGTCCTATCTGTAACCGTTTAGGAGATCGAGTTAAATGGAGAATAAAAGATATTTGAAAATGTGATATATAAACATTTTATTCGTTTGTACCTTTATTAACTCCTGAGAGTAGACTTATAGTACTTATTTTATGTAAAATGAGGTGCTAAATCCACTGGTAAAAACCGCGATGTCCTATCTTTAACCGTTTAGGTGATCGAGTAAATTGGAGAATAATAGATATTTGAAAATGTGATATATAAACATTTTATTCGTCTGTACCTTTATCAACTCCTGAGAGTAGACTTATAGAATTTATTTTATGTGAAATGAGGTGCTAAATCCACTGGTGAAAACCGCGATGTCCTATCTGTAACCGTTTAGGAGATCGAGTTAAATGGAGAATAATAGATATTTGAAAATGTGATATATAAACATTTTATTCGTCTGTACCTTTATCAACTCCTGAGAGTTAACTTATAGGACTTTTTTTATGTAAAATGAGGTGCTAAATCCACTGGTGATAACCGCGATGTTTCATCTTTAACCGTTTAGGAGATCGAGTAAAATGGAGAATAATAGATATTTGAAAATGTGATATATAAACCTTTTATTCGTTTGTACCTTTATCAACTCTTGATAGTAGACTTATAGGACTTATTTTATGTAAAATGAGGTGCTAAATCCACTGGTGAAAACCGCGATGTCCTATCTTTAACCGTTTAGGAGATCGAGTAAAATGGAGAATATTAGATATTTGAAAATGAGATATAATCATTATTCGTTTGTACCTTTATCAACTCTTGAGAGTAGACTTATAGGACTTATTTTATGTAAAATGAGGTGCTAAATCCACTGGTGAAAACCGCGATGTCCTATCTTTATCCGTTTAGGAGATCGAGTAAAATGGGGAATATATGACATTTGAAAATGTGATATATAAACATTTTATTCGTTTGTACCTTTATAAACTCTTAAGAGTAGACTTATAGGACTTATTTTATGTAAAATTAGGTGCTAAATCCACTGGTGAAAACCGCGATGTCCTATCTTTATCCGTTTAGGAGATCGAGTAAAATGGGGAATATATGACATTTGAAAATGTGATATATAAACATTTTATTCGTTTGTAACTTTATAAACTCTTAAGAGTAGACTTATAGGACTTATTTTATGTAAAATTAGGTGCTAAATCCACTAATGAAAACCGCGATGTCCTATCTTTAACCGTTTAGGAGATCGAGTAAAATGAAGATTAATGGGTATTTGAAAATGTGATATATAAACATTTTATTCGTTTGTACATTTATCAACTCTTGAGTGTAGACTTATCGGACTTATTTTATGTAAAATGAGGTGCTAAATCCACTGGTAAAAACCACGATGTCCTATCTTTAACCGTTTAGGAGATCGAGTAAAATGAAGACTAATAGATATTTGAAAATGTGATATATAAACATTTTATTCGTTTGTACTCTTATCAAATCTTGAGAGTAGACTTATAGGACTTATTTTATGTAAAATGAGGTGCAAAATCCACTGATGAAAACCGCGATGACCTATCTTTAACCGTTTAGGAGATCGAGTGAAATGGAGAATATTAGATATTTGAAAATGTGATATATAAACAATTTCATTCGTTTGTACCTTTATCAACTCTTGAGAGTAGACTTATAGGACTTATTTTATGTAAAATTAGGTGCTTAATGCACTGCTGAAAACCGCAATGTCCTATCTTTAACCGTTTAGGTAATCGAGTGAAATGGAGAATAATAGATATTTGAAAATGTGATATATAAACAATTTTATTCGTTTGTACCTTTATCAACTCTTGAGAGTAAACTTATAGGACTTATTTTATGTAAAATGAGGTGCTAAATGCACTGGTGAAAACCGCGATGTCCTATCTTTAACCGTTTAGGAGATCGAGTAAAATGAAAAAAAAAATAGATATTTGAATATGTGATATATAAACATTTTATTCGTTTGTACCTTTATCAACTCTTGAGAGTAGACTTATAGGACTTATTTTATGTAAAATGAGGTGCTAAATCCACTAATAAAAACCGCGATGTCCTATCTTTAACCGTTTAGGAGATCGAGTAAAATGGAGAATAATAGTTGTTTGAAAATGTGATATATAAACATTTTATTCGTTTGTACCTTTATCAACTCTTGAGAGTAGACTTATAGGACTTATTTTATGTAAAATAAGGTGCTAAATCTACTGGTAAAAACCGCGATGTCCTATCTGTAACCGTTTAGGAGATCGAGTTAAATGGAGAATAATAGATATTTGAAAATGTGATATATAAACATTTTATTCGTTTGTACCTTTATCAACTCTTGAGAGTTGACTTATGAACTTATTTTACGTAAAATGAGGTGCTAAATCCACTGGTGAAAACCGCGATGTCCTATCTTTATCCGTTTAGGAGATCGAGTAAAATGGAGAATATATGATATTTGAAAATGTGATATATAAACATTTTATTCGTTTGTACCTTTATCAACTCTTGAGAGTAGACTTATAGGACTTATTTTATGTGAAATGAGGTGCTAAATCCACTAATGAAAACCGCGATGTCCTATCTTTAACCGTTTAGGAGATCGAGTAAAATGGAGAATAATAGTTGATTGAAAATGTGATATATAAACATTTTATTCGTTTGTACCTTTATCAACTCTTGAGTGTAGACTTATAGGACTTATTTTATGTAAAATGAGGTGCTAAATCCACTAATGAAAACCGCGATGTCCTATCTTTAACCGTTTAGGAGATCGAGTAAAATGGAGAATAATAGTTGTTTGAAAATGTGATATATAAACATTTTATTCGTTTGTACCTTTATCAACTCTTGAGAGTAGACTTATAGGACATATTTTATGTAAAATGAGGTGCTAAATCCACTGGTAAAAACCGCGATGTCCTATCTTTAACCGTTTAGGAGATCGAGTAAAATGGAGAATATATGATATTTGAAAATGTGATATATAAACATTTTATTCGTTTGTACCTTTATCAACTCTTGAGGGTTGACTTATACGACTTATTTTATGTAAAATAAGGTGCTAAATCCACTGGCAAAAACCGCGATATCCTATCTTTAACCGTTTAGGAGATCGAGTAAAATGAAGAATAATAGTTGTTTGAAAATGTGATATATAAACATTTAATTCGTATGTACCTTTATCAACTTTTAAGAGAAGACTTATAGGACTTATTTTATGTAAAATGAGGAGCTAAATCCACTGGTGAAAACCGCGATGTTCTATCTTTAACCGTTTAGGAGATCGAGTAAAATGGGGAATATATGATATTTGAAAATGTGATATATAAACATTTTATTCGTTTGTACCTTTATCAACTCTTGAGAGTAGACTTATAGGACCTATTTTATGTAAAATGAGGAGCTAAATCCACTGGTGAAGACCGCGATGTTCTATCTTTAACCGTTTAGGAGATCGAGTAAAATGGGGAATATATGATATTTGAAAATGTGATATATAAACATTTTATTCGTTTGTACCTATATCAACTCTTGAGAGTAGACTTATAGGACTTATTTTATGTAAAATGAGGAGCTAAATCCACTGGTGAAAACCGCGATGTTCTATCTTTAACCGTTTAGGAGATCGAGTAAAATGGGGAATATATGATATTTGAAAATGTGATATATAAACATTTTATTCGTTTGCACCTTTATCAACTCTTGAGAGTAGACTTATAGGACTTATTTTATGTAAAATGAGGTGCAAGATCCACTGGTGAAAACCGCGATGTCCTATCTTTAACCGTTTAGGAGATCGAGTAAAATGGACAATAATAGATATTTGAAAATGTGATATATAAACATATTATTCGTTTGTACCTTTATCAACTCCTGAGAGTAGACTTATAGTACTAATTTTATGTAAAATAAGGTGCTAAATCTATTGGTAAAAACCGCGATGTCCTATCTGTAACCGTTTAGGAGATCGAGTTAAATGGAGAATAATAGATATTTGAAAATGTGATATATAAACATTTTATTCGTCTGTACCTTTATCAACTCCTGAGAGTAGACTTATAGAATTTATTTTATGTGAAATGAGGTGCTAAATCCACTGGTGAAAACCGCGATGTCCTATCTTTAACTATTTAGGAGATCGAGTAAAATGGAAAATAATTGATATTTGAAAATGTGATATATAAACATTTTATTCGTTTGTCCCTCTATCAACTCTTGAGAGTAGACTTATAGGACATATTTTATGTAAAATGAGGTGCTAAATCCACTGGTGAAAACCGCGATGTTCTATCTGTAACCGTTTAGGAGATTTTGTAAAATGGAAAATAATAGATATTTGAAAATGTGATATATAAACATTTTATTCGATTGTACCTTTATCAACTCTTGAGAGTAGACTTATAGGACTTATTTTATGTAAAAAGAGGGGCTAAATCTACTGGTGAAAACCGCGATGTCCTATCTGTAACCGTTTAGAAGATCGAGTAAAATGGAGAATAATAGATATTTGAAAATGTGATTTATAAACATTTTATTCGTTTGTACCTCTATCAACTCCTGAATGTAGACTTATAGGACTTTTTTATGTAAAATGAGGTGCTAAATCCACTGGTGAAATCCGCGATGTCCTATCTTTAACCGTTTAGGAGATCGAGTAAAATGGACAATAATAGATATTTGAAAAAATGATATATAAACATTTTATTCGTTTGTACCTTTATCAACTCTTGAGAGTAGACTAATAGGTCTTATTTTATGTAAAATTAGGTGCTAAATCCACTGGTAAAAACCGCGATGTCCTATCTTTAATTGTCTAGGAGATCGAGTAAAATGGACAATAATAGATATTTGAAAAAATGATATATAAACATTTTATTCGTTTGTACCTTTATCAACTCTTGAGAGTAGACTAATAGGTCTTATTTTATGTAAAATTAGGTGCTAAATCCACTGGTAAAAACCGCGATGTCCTATCTGTAACCGTTTAGGTGATCGAGTTAAATGGAGAATAATAGATATTTGAAAATGTGATATATAAACATTTTATTCGTTTGTATCTTTATCAACACTTAAGAGTTGACTTATAGGACTTTTTTTATGTAAAATGAGGTGCTAAATCCACTAGTAAAAACCGCGATGTCCTATCTTTAACCGTTTAGGAGATCGAGTAAAATGGAGAATAATAGATATTTGAAAATGTGATATAAAAACATTTTATTCGTTTGTTCCTTTATCAACTCCTGAGAGTAGACTTATAGAATTTATTTTATGTGAAAAGAGGTGCTAAATCCACTAGTGAAAACCGCGATGTCCTGTCTTTAATTGTCTAGGAGATCGAGTAAAATGGAAAATAATAGATATTTGAAAATGTGATATATAAACATTTTATTCGTTTGTACCTTTATAAACACTTGAGAGTTAACTTATAGGACTTTTTTTATGTAAAATGAGGTGCTAAATCCACTGGTGATAACCGCGATGTTTCATCTTTAACCGTTTAGGAGATCGAGTAAAATGGAGAATAATAGGTATTTGAAAATGTGATATATAAACCTTTTATTCGTTTGTACCTTTATCAACTCTTGATAGTAGACTTATAGGACTTATTTTATGTAAAATGAGGTGCTAGATCCACTGGTGAAAACCGCGATGTCCTATCATTAATTGTCAAGGAGATCGCGTAAAATGGAAAATAATAGATATTTGAAAATGTGATATATAAACATTTTATTCGTTTGTACCTTTATCAACTCTTGAGAGTAGACTTAGAGTACTTATTTTATGTAAAATGAGGTGCTAAATCCACTGGTGAAAACCGCGATGTTTTATCTGTAACCGTTTATGAGATTGAGTAAAATGGAGAATAAAAGATATTTGAAAATGTGATATATAAACATTTTATTCGTTTGTACCTTTATTAACTCCTGAGAGTAGGCTTATAGTACTTATTTTATGTAAAATAAGGTGCTAAATCCACTGGTAAAAACCGCGATGTCCTATCTTTAACCGTTTAGGTGATCGAGTAAAATGGAGAATAATAGATATTTGAAAATGTGATATAAAAACATTTTATTCGTTTGTTCCTTTATCAACTCCTGAGAGTAGACTTATAGAATTTATTTTATGTGAAATGAGGTGCTAAATCCACTGGTTAAAACCGCGATGTCCTATCTTTAATTGTTTAGGAGATCGAGTAAAATGGAGAATAATAGATATTTGAATATGTGATATATAAACCTTTTATTCGTTTGTACCTTTATCAACTCTTGATAGTAGACTTATAGGACTTATTTTATGTAAAATGAGGTGCTAGATCCACTGGTGAAAACCGCGATGTCCTATCATTAATTGTCAAGGAGATCGCGTAAAATGGAAAATAATAGATATTTGAAAATGTGATATATAAACCTTTTAATCGTTTGTACCTTTATCAACTCTTGAGAGTAGACTTATAGGACATATTTTATGTAAAATGAGGTGCTAAATCCACTGGAGAGAACCGCGATGTTCTATCTGTAACCGTTTAGGAGATTTTGTAAAATTTATAATAATAGATATTTGAAAATGTGATATATAAACATATTATTCGTTTGTACCTTTATCAACTCCTGAGAGTAGACTTATTTTATGTAAAATGAGGTGCTAAATCTACTGGTGAAAACCGCGATGTCCTATCTGTAACCGTTTAGGAGATTTTGTAAAATTTATAATAATAGATATTTGAAAATGTGATATATAAACATTTTTTTCGTTTGTATCTTTATCAACTCTTGACAGTTGACTTATAGGACTTTTTTTATGTAAAATGAGGTGCTAGATCCACTGGTAAAAACCGAGATGTTCTATCTTTAACCGTTTATTAGATCGAGTCAAATGGAGAATAATAGATACTTGAAAATGTGATACACAAAAATTTTATTCGTTTGTACCTTTATCAACTCCTGAGAGTAGACTTATAGAATTTATTTTATATAAAATGAGGTGCTAAATCCACTGGTGAAAACCGCGATGTCCTATCTTTAATTGTCTAGGAGATCGAGTAAAATGGAGAATAATAGATATTTGTAAATGTGATATATAAACATTTAATTCGTTTGTACCTTTATCAACTCTTGAAAGTTGACTTATAGGACTTATTTTATGTAAAATGAGGTGCTAAATCCACTGGTGAAAGCCGCGATGTCCTATCTTTAACCGTTTAAGAGATTGAGTACAATGGAGAATAAAAGATATTTGAAAATGTGATATATAAACATTTTATTCGTTTGTATCTTTATCAACACTTGAGAGTTGACTTATAGGACTTTTTTTACGTAAAATGAGGTGCTAAATCCACTGGTGAAAACCGCGATGTCCTATCTGTAACTTATTAGGAGATCGAGTGAAATGGAAAATAATAGATATTTGTAAATGTGATATATAAACATTTTATTCGTTTGTATCTTTATCAACACTTGAGAGTTGACTTATAGGACTTTTTAATGTAAAATGAGGTGCTAAATCCACTGGTAAAAACCGCGATGTCCTATCTTTAACCGTTTAGGAGATCGAGTAAAATGGAGAATAATAGATATTTGAAAATGTGATATAAAAACATTTTATTCCTTTGTTCCTTTATCAACTCCTGAGAGTAGACTTATAGAATTTATTTTATGTGAAATGAGGTGCTAAATCCACTAGTGAAAACCGCGATGTCCTGTCTTTAATTGTCTGGGAGATCGAGTAAAATGGAAAATAATAGATATTTGAAAATGTGATATATAAACATTTTATTCGTTAGTATCTTTATCAACTCTTGGAGAGTTGACTTATAGGACTTTTTTTATGTAAAATGAGGTGCTAGATCCATCGGTAAAAACCGAGATGTTCTATCTTTAACCGTTAGGTGATCGAGTTAAATGGAGAATAATAGATATTTGAAAATGTGATATATAAACATTTTATTCGTCTGTACCTTTATCAACTCCTGAGAGTAGACTTATAGGACTTATTTTATGTAAAATGAGGTGCTAAATCCACTGGTGAAAACCGCGATGTCCTATCTGTAACCGTTTATGAGATTGAGTAAAATGGAGAATAAAAGGTATTTGAAAATGTGATATATTTACATTTTATTCGTTAGTATCTTTATCAACTCTTGGAGAGTTGACTTATAGGACTTTTTTTATGTAAAATGAGGTGCTAGATCCATCGGTAAAAACCGAGATGTTCTATCTTTAACCGTTAGGAGATCGAGTAAAATGGAGAATAATAGATATTTGAAAATGTGATATATAAACATTTTATTCGTGTGTACCTTTATCAACTCCTGAGAGTAGACTTATAGTACTTATTTTATGTAAAATAAGGTGCTAAATCCACTAGTAAAAACCGCGATGTCCTATGTTTAACCGTTTAGGAGATCGAGTAAAATGGAGAATAATAGATATTTGAAAATGTGGTATAAAAACATTTTATTCGTTTGTTCCTTTATCAACTCCTGAGAGTAGACTTATAGAATTTATTTTATGTGAAAAGAGGTGCTAAATCCACTAGTGAAAACCGCGATGTCCTGTCTTTAATTGTCTAGGAGATCGAGTAAAATGGAAAATAATAGATATTTGAAAATGTGATATATAAACATTTTATTCGTTTGTATCTTTATAAACACTTGAGAGTTAACTTATAGGACTTTTTTTATGTAAAATGAGGTGCTAAATCCACTGGTGATAACCGCGATGTTTCATCTTTAACCATTTAGGAGATCGAGTAAAATGGAGAATAATAGATATTTGAAAATGTGATATATAAACCTTTTATTCGTTTGTACCTTTATCAACTCTTGATAGTAGACTTATAGGACTTATTTTATGTAAAATGAGGTGCTAGATCCACTGGTGAAAACCGCGATGTCCTATCATTAATTGTCAAGGAGATCGCGTAAAATGGAAAATAATAGATATTTGAAAATGTGATATATAAACATTTTATTCGTTTGTACCTTTATCAACTCTTGAGAGTAGACTTAGAGTACTTATTTTATGTAAAATGAGGTGCTAAATCCACTGGTGAAATCCGCGATGTCCTATCTTTAACCGTTTAGGAGATCGAGTAAAATGGACAATAATAGATATTTGAAAATGTGATATATAAACATATTATTCGTTTGTACCTTTATCAACTCCTGAGAGTAGACTTATAGGACTTATTTTATGTAAAATAAGGTGCTAAATCTACTGGTAAAAACCGCGATGTCCTATCTGTAACCGTTTAGGAGATCGAGTTAAATGGAGAATAATAGATATTTGAAAATGTGATATATAAACATTTTATTCGTCTGTACTTTTAACAACTCCTGAGAGTAGGCTTATTGAATTTATTTTATGTGAAATGAGGTGCTAAATCCACTGATGAAAACCGCGATGTCCTATCTTTAATTGTCTAGGAGATCGAGTAAAATGGAAAATAATAGATATTTGAAAATGTGATATATAAACGTTTTATTCGTTTGTACCTTTATCAACTCCTGAGAGTAGATTTATAGGACTTATTTTATGTAAAATGAGGTGCAAATTCCACTGGTGAAAACCGCGATGTCCTATCTTTACCCGTTTAGGAGATCGAGTAAAATGGACAATAATAGATATTTGAAAAAATGATATATAAACATTTTATTCGTTTGTACCTTTATCAACTCTTGAGAGTAGACTAATAGGTCTTATTTTATGTAAAATTAGGTGCTAAATCCACTGGTAAAAACCGCGATGTCCTATCTGTAACCGTTTAGGTGATCGAGTTAAATGGAGAATAATAGATATTTGAAAATGTGATATATAAACATTTTATTCGTTTGTATCTTTATCAACACTTAAGAGTTGACTTATAGGACTTTTTTTATGTAAAATGAGGTGCTAAATCCACTAGTAAAAACCGCGATGTCCTATCTTTAACCGTTTAGGAGATCGAGTAAAATGGAGAATAATAGATATTTGAAAATGTGGTATAAAAACATTTTATTCGTTTGTTCCTTTATCAACTCCTGAGAGTAGACTTATAGAATTTATTTTATGTGAAAAGAGGTGCTAAATCCACTAGTGAAAACCGCGATGTCCTGTCTTTAATTGTCTAGGAGATCGAGTAAAATGGAAAATAATAGATATTTGAAAATGTGATATATAAACATTTTATTCGTTTGTATCTTTATAAACACTTGAGAGTTAACTTATAGGACTTTTTTTATGTAAAATGAGGTGCTAAATCCACTGGTGATAACCGCGATGTTTCATCTTTAACCGTTTAGGAGATCGAGTAAAATGGAGAATAATAGATATTTGAAAATGTGATATATAAACCTTTTATTCGTTTGTACCTTTATCAACTCTTGATAGTAGACTTATAGGACTTATTTTATGTAAAATGAGGTGCTAGATCCACTGGTGAAAACCGCGATGTCCTATCATTAATTGTCAAGGAGATCGCGTAAAATGGAAAATAATAGATATTTGAAAATGTGATATATAAACATTTTATTCGTTTGTACCTTTATCAACTCTTGAGAGTAGACTTAGAGTACTTATTTTATGTAAAATGAGGTGCTAAATCCACTGGTGAAAACCGCGATGTTTTATCTGTAACCGTTTATGAGATTGAGTAAAATGGAGAATAAAAGATATTTGAAAATGTGATATATAAACATTTTATTCGTTTGTACCTTTATTAACTCCTGAGAGTAGACTTATAGTACTTATTTTATGTAAAATAAGGTGCTAAATCCACTGGTAAAAACCGCGATGTCCTATTTTTAACCGTTTAGGTGATCGAGTAAAATGGAGAATAATAGATATTTGAAAATGTGATATAAAAACATTTTATTCGTTTGTTCCTTTATCAACTCCTGAGAGTAGACTTATAGAATTTATTTTATGTGAAATGAGGTGCTAAATCCACTGGTTAAAACCGCGATGTCCTATCTTTAATTGTTTAGGAGATCGAGTAAAATGGAGAATAATAGATATTTGAATATGTGATATATAAACCTTTTATTCGTTTGTACCTTTATCAACTCTTGATAGTAGACTTATAGGACTTATTTTATGTAAAATGAGGTGCTAGATCCACTGGTGAAAACCGCGATGTCCTATCATTAATTGTCAAGGAGATCGCGTAAAATGGAAAATAATAGATATTTGAAAATGTGATATATAAACCTTTTATTCGTTTGTACCTTTATCAACTCTTGAGAGTAGACTTATAGGACATATTTTATGTAAAATGAGGTGCTAAATCCACTGGAGAGAACCGCGATGTTCTATCTGTAACCGTTTAGGAGATTTTGTAAAATTTATAATAATAGATATTTGAAAATGTGATATATAAACATATTATTCGTTTGTACCTTTATCAACTCCTGAGAGTAGACTTATTTTATGTAAAATGAGGTGCTAAATCTACTGGTGAAAACCGCGATGTCCTATCTGTAACCGTTTAGGAGATTTTGTAAAATTTATAATAATAGATATTTGAAAATGTGATATATAAACATTTTTTTCGTTTGTATCTTTATCAACTCTTGACAGTTGACTTATAGGACTTTTTTTATGTAAAATGAGGTGCTAGATCCACTGGTAAAAACCGAGATGTTCTATCTTTAACCGTTTATTAGATCGAGTCAAATGGAGAATAATAGATACTTGAAAATGTGATACACAAAAATTTTATTCGTTTGTACCTTTATCAACTCCTGAGAGTAGACTTATAGAATTTATTTTATATAAAATGAGGTGCTAAATCCACTGGTGAAAACCGCGATGTCCTATCTTTAATTGTCTAGGAGATCGAGTAAAATGGAGAATAATAGATATTTGTAAATGTGATATATAAACATTTAATTCGTTTGTACCTTTATCAACTCTTGAAAGTTGACTTATAGGACTTATTTTATGTAAAATGAGGTGCTAAATTTACTGGTGAAAGCCGCGATGTCCTATCTTTAACCGTTTAAGAGATTGAGTACAATGGAGAATAAAAGATATTTGAAAATGTGATATATAAACATTTTATTCGTTTGTATCTTTATCAACACTTGAGAGTTGACTTATAGGACTTTTTTTACGTAAAATGAGGTGCTAAATCCACTGGTGAAAACCGCGATGTCCTATCTGTAACTTATTAGGAGATCGAGTGAAATGGAAAATAATAGATATTTGTAAATGTGATATATAAACATTTTATTCGTTTGTATCTTTATCAACACTTGAGAGTTGACTTATAGGACTTTTTAATGTAAAATGAGGTGCTAAATCCACTGGTAAAAACCGCGATGTCCTATCTTTAACCGTTTAGGAGATCGAGTAAAATGGAGAATAATAGATATTTGAAAATGTGATATAAAAACATTTTATTCCTTTGTTCCTTTATCAACTCCTGAGAGTAGACTTATAGAATTTATTTTATGTGAAATGAGGTGCTAAATCCACTAGTGAAAACCGCGATGTCCTGTCTTTAATTGTCTGGGAGATCGAGTAAAATGGAAAATAATAGATATTTGAAAATGTGATATATAAACATTTTATTCGTTAGTATCTTTATCAACTCTTGGAGAGTTGACTTATAGGACTTTTTTTATGTAAAATGAGGTGCTAGATCCATCGGTAAAAACCGAGATGTTCTATCTTTAACCGTTAGGTGATCGAGTTAAATGGAGAATAATAGATATTTGAAAATGTGATATATAAACATTTTATTCGTCTGTACCTTTATCAACTCCTGAGAGTAGACTTATAGGACTTATTTTATGTAAAATGAGGTGCTAAATCCACTGGTGAAAACCGCGATGTCCTATCTGTAACCGTTTATGAGATTGAGTAAAATGGAGAATAAAAGGTATTTGAAAATGTGATATATTTACATTTTATTCGTTAGTATCTTTATCAACTCTTGGAGAGTTGACTTATAGGACTTTTTTTATGTAAAATGAGGTGCTAGATCCATCGGTAAAAACCGAGATGTTCTATCTTTAACCGTTAGGAGATCGAGTAAAATGGAGAATAATAGATATTTGAAAATGTGATATATAAACATTTTATTCGTGTGTACCTTTATCAACTCCTGAGAGTAGACTTATAGTACTTATTTTATGTAAAATAAGGTGCTAAATCCACTAGTAAAAACCGCGATGTCCTATGTTTAACCGTTTAGGAGATCGAGTAAAATGGAGAATAATAGATATTTGAAAATGTGGTATAAAAACATTTTATTCGTTTGTTCCTTTATCAACTCCTGAGAGTAGACTTATAGAATTTATTTTATGTGAAAAGAGGTGCTAAATCCACTAGTGAAAACCGCGATGTCCTGTCTTTAATTGTCTAGGAGATCGAGTAAAATGGAAAATAATAGATATTTGAAAATGTGATATATAAACATTTTATTCGTTTGTATCTTTATAAACACTTGAGAGTTAACTTATAGGACTTTTTTTATGTAAAATGAGGTGCTAAATCCACTGGTGATAACCGCGATGTTTCATCTTTAACCGTTTAGGAGATCGAGTAAAATGGAGAATAATAGATATTTGAAAATGTGATATATAAACCTTTTATTCGTTTGTACCTTTATCAACTCTTGATAGTAGACTTATAGGACTTATTTTATGTAAAATGAGGTGCTAGATCCACTGGTGAAAACCGCGATGTCCTATCATTAATTGTCAAGGAGATCGCGTAAAATGGAAAATAATAGATATTTGAAAATGTGATATATAAACATTTTATTCGTTTGTACCTTTATCAACTCTTGAGAGTAGACTTAGAGTACTTATTTTATGTAAAATGAGGTGCTAAATCCACTGGTGAAAACCGCGATGTTTTATCTGTAACCGTTTATGAGATTGAGTAAAATGGAGAATAAAAGATATTTGAAAATGTGATATATAAACATTTTATTCGTTTGTACCTTTATTAACTCCTGAGAGTAGACTTATAGTACTTATTTTATGTAAAATAAGGTGCTAAATCCACTGGTAAAAACCGCGATGTCCTATCTTTAACCGTTTAGGTGATCGAGTAAAATGGAGAATAATAGATATTTGAAAATGTGATATAAAAACATTTTATTCGTTTGTTCCTTTATCAACTCCTGAGAGTAGACTTATAGAATTTATTTTATGTGAAATGAGGTGCTAAATCCACTGGTGAAAACCGCGATGTCCTATCTTTAATTGTCTAGGAGATCGAGTATAATGGAAAATAATAGATATTTAAAAATGTGATATATAAACATTTTATTCGTTTGTACCTTTATCAACTCCTGAGAGTAGATTTATAGGACTTATTTTATGTAAAATGAAGTGCTAAATCCACTGGTGAAAATCGCGATGTCCAATCTATAACCGTTTAGGAGATCGAGTAAATTGGAGAATAATAGATATTTGAAAATGTGATATATAAACATTTTATTCGTTTGTACCTTTATCAACTCCTGAAAGTAGACTTATAGGACTTATCTTATGTAAAATGAGGAGCTAAATCCACTGGTGAAAGCCGCGATGTCCTATCTTTAACCGTTTAGGAGATCGAGTAAAATGGAGAATAATAGATATTTGTAAATGTGATATATAAACATTTTATTCGTTTGTACCTTTATCAACTCTTGAAAGTTGACTTATAAAACTTATTTTATGTAAAATGAGGTGCTAAATCCACTGGTGAAAGCCGCGATGTCCTATCTTTAATCGTTTAAGAGATTGAGTACAATGGAGAATAAAAGATATTTGAAAATGTGATATATAAACATTTTATTCGTTTGTATCTTTATCAACACTTGAGAGTTGACTTATAGGACTTTTTTATGTAAAATGAGGTGCTAAATTCACTGGTGAAAACCGCGATGTCCTATCTGTAATTTATTAGGAGATCGAGTGAAATGGAGAATAATAGATATTTGTAAATGTGATATATAAACATTTTATTCGTTTGTACCTTTATCAACTCCTGAGAGTAGATTTATAGGACTTATTTTATGTAAAATGAGGTGCTAAATCCACTGGTAAAAACCGCGATGTCCTATCTGTAACCGTTTAGGAGATCGAGTTAAATGGAGAATAATAGATATTTGAAAATGTGATATATAAACATTTTATTCGTCTGTACCTTTATCAATTCCTGAGAGTAGACTTATAGAATTTATTTTATATAAAATGAGGTGCTAAATCCACTGGTGAAAACCGCGATGTCCTATCTTTAATTGTCTAGGAGATCGAGTAAAATGGAAAATAATAGATATTTGAAAATGTGATATATAAACATTTTATTCGTCTGTACCTTTATCAACTCCTGAGAGTAGACTTATAGAATTTATTTTATATAAAATGAGGTGCTAAATCCACTGGTGAAAACCGCGATGTCCTATCTTTAATTGTCTAGGAGATCGAGTAAAATGGAGAATAATAGATATTTGTAAATGTGATATATAAACATTTTATTCGTTTGTACCTTTATCAACTCCTGAAAGTAGACTTATAGGACTTATCTTATGTAAAATGAGGTGCTAAATCCACTGGTGAAAGCCGCGATGTCCTATCTTTAACCGTTTAGGAGATCGAGTAAAATGGAGAATAATAGATATTTGTAAATGTGATATATAAACATTTTATTCGTTTGTACCTTTATCAACTCTTGAAAGTTGACTTATAGGACTTATTTTATGTAAAATGAGGTGCTAAATCCACTGGTGAAAGCCGCGATGTCCTATCTTTAACCGTTTAAGAGATTGAGTACAATGGAAAATAAAAGATATTTGAAAATGTGATATATAAACATTTTATTCGTTTGTATCTTTATCAACACTTGAGAGTTGACTTATAGGACTTTTTTTATGTAAAATGAGGTGCTAAATCCACTGGTGAAAACCGCGATGTCCTATCTGTAACTTATTAGGAGATCGAGTGAAATGGAGAATAATAGATATTTGTAAATGTGATATATAAACATTTTATTCGTTTGTATCTTTATCAACACTTGAGAGTTGACTTATAGGACTTTTTTTATGTAAAATGAGGTGCTAAATCCACTGGTAAAAACCGCGATGTCCTATCTTTAACCGTTTAGGAGATCGAGTAAAATAAAGAATAATAGATATATGAAAATGTGATATAAAAACATTTTATTCGTTTGTTAATTTATCAACTCCTGAGAGTAGACTTATAGAATTTATTTTATGTGAAATGAGGTGCTAAATCCACTAGTGAAAACCGCGATGTCCTGTCTTTAATTGTCTAGGAGATCGAGTAAAATGGAAAATAATAGATATTTGAAAATGTGATATATAAACATTTTATTCGTTTGTATCTTTATCAACACTTGAGAGTTAACTTATAGGACTTTTTTTATGAAAAATGAGGTGCTAAATCCACTGGTGATAACCGCGATGTTTCATCTTTAACCGTTTAGGAGATCGAGTAAAATGGAGAATAATAGATATTTGAAAATGTGATATATAAACCTTTTATTCGTTTGTACCTTTATCAACTCTTGATAGTAGACTTATAGGACTTATTTTATGTAAAATGAGGTGCTAGATCCACTGGTGAAAACCGCGATGTCCTATCATTAATTGTCAAGGAGATCGCGTAAAATGGAAAATAATAGATATTTGAAAATGTGATATATAAACCTTTTATTCGTTTGTACCTTTATCAACTCTTGAGAGTAGACTTATAGGACATATTTTATGTAAAATGTGGTGCTAAATCCACTGGAGAAAACCGCGATGTTCTATCTGTAACCGTTTAGGAGATTTTGTAAAATTTATAATAATAGATATTTGAAAATGTGATATATAAACATATTATTCGTTTGTACCTTTATCAACTCCTGAGAGTAGACTTATTTTATGTAAAATGAGGTGCTAAATCTACTGGTGAAAACCGCGATGTCCTATCTGTAACCGTTTATGAGATTGAGTAAAATGAAGAATAAAAGATATTTGAAAATGTGATATATAAACATTTTATTCGTTTGTAACTTTATCAACTCTTGAGAGTAGACTTATAGGACCTATTTTATGTAAAATGAGGTGCTAAATCCATTGGTGAAAACCGCGATGTCCTATCTGTAACCGTTTAGAAAATCGAGTAAAATGGAGAATAATAGATATTTGAAAATGTGATAAATAATCATTTTATTCGTTTGTACCTTTATGAACTCCTCAGAGTAGACTTAAAGGACTTATTTTATGTAAAATGAAGTGCTAAATCCACTGGTGAAAACCGCGATGTCCTATCTTTAACCGTTTAGGAGATCGAGTAAAATAGAGAATAATAGATATTTGAAAATGTGATATATAAACAATTTATTCGTCTGTACCTTTATCAACTCCTGAGAGTAGACTTATAAGACTTATTTATCTAAAATAAGGTGCTAAATCCACTGGTAAAAACAGCGATGTCCTATCTTTAACCGTTTAGGAGATCGAGTAAAATGGAGAATAATAGATATTTGAAAAAGTGATATAAAAACATTTTATTCGTCTGTACCTTTATCAACTCCTGAGAGTAGACTTATAAGACTTATTTTATGTAAAATGAGGTGCTAATTGCACTGGTGAAAACCGCGATGTCCTATCTTTACCCGTTTAGGAGATCGAGTAAAATGGAGAATAATAGATATTTGAAAATGTGATATAAAAACATTTTATTCGTTTGTTCCTTTATCAACTCCTGAGAGTAGACATATAGAACTTATTTTATGTGAAATGAGGTGCTAAATCCACTGGTGAAAACCGCGATGTTCTTTCTGTAACCGTTTAGGAGATCGAGTAAAATGGAGAATAACAAATATTTGAAAATATGATATATAAACATTTTATTCGTTAATACCTTTATCAACTCCTGAGAGTAGACTTATAGGACTTATTTTATGTAAAATGAGGTGCTAAATCCACTGGTAAAACCTCGATGTCCTATCTTCAACCGTTTAGGAGATCGAGTAAAATGGAGAATAATTGATATTTGAAAATGTGATATATAAACATTTTATTCGTTTTTACCTTTATCAACTCTTGAGTGTAGACTTATAGCACTTATTATATGTAAAATGAGGTGCTAAATCCACTGGTAAAAACCACGATGTTCTATCCGTAACCGTTTAGGAGATTTTGTAAAATGGATAATAATAGATATTTGAAAATGTGATATATAAACATTTTATTTGTTTGTACCTTTATCAACTCCTGAGAGTAAACTTATAGGACTTATTTTATGTAAATTGAGGTGCTAAATCTACTGGTGAAAACTGCGATGTCCTATCTGTAACCGTTTATGAGATTGACTAAAATGGAAAATAAAAGTTATTTGAAAATGTGATATATAAACATTTTATTCGTTTGTACCTCTATCGACTCTTGAGAGTAAACTTATAGGACTTATTTTAAGTAAAATGAGGTGCTAAATCCACTGGTAAAAACCGCGATGTCCTATCCTTAACCGTTTAGGAGATCGAGTAAAATGGAGAATAATAGATATTTGAAATTGTGATATATAAACATTTTATTCGTCTGTACCTTTATCCAACTCCTGAGAGTAGACTTATAAGACCTATTTATCTAAAATGGGGTGCTAAATCCACTGGTAAAAACAGCGATGTCCTATCTTTAACCGTTTAGGAGATCGAGTAAAATGGAGGATAATAGATATTTGAAAATGTGATATATAAACATTTTATTCGTTTGTACCTTTATCAACCCTTGAGAGTAGACTTATAGGACTTATTTTATGTAAAATGAGGTGCTAAATCCTCTGGAGATAACCCCGATGTCCTATCTATAACCGTTTAGGAGATCGAGTAAAATGGAAAATAATAGATATTTGAAAATGTGATACATAAACATTTTATTCGTTTGAACCTTTATCAACCCTTGAGAGTAGACTTATAGGACTTATTTTATGTAAAATGAGGTGCTAAATCCTCTGGAGATAACCCCGATGTCCTATCTTTAACCGTTTAGGAGATCGAGTATAATGGAGAATAATAGATATTTGGAAATGTGATATATAAACATTTTATTCGTTAGTACCTTTATCAACTCTTGAGAGTAGACTTATAGGACTTATTTTATGTAAAATGAGGTGCTAATTGCACTGGTGAAAACCGCGATGTCCTATCTTTACCCGTTTAGGAGATCGAGTAAAATGGAGAATAATAGATATTTGAAAATGTGATATAAAAACATTTTATTCGTTTGTTCCTTTATCAACTCCTGAGAGTAGACATATAGAACTTATTTTATGTGAAATGAGGTGCTAAATCCACTGGTGAAAACCGCGATGTTCTTTCTGTAACCGTTTAGGAGATCGAGTAAAATGGAGAATAACAAATATTTGAAAATATGATATATAAACATTTTATTCGTTAATACCTTTATCAACTCCTGAGAGTAGACTTATAGGACTTATTTTATGTAAAATGAGGTGCTAAATCCACTGGTAAAACCTCGATGTCCTATCTTCAACCGTTTAGGAGATCGAGTAAAATGGAGAATAATTGATATTTGAAAATGTGATATATAAACATTTTATTCGTTTTTACCTTTATCAACTCTTGAGTGTAGACTTATAGCACTTATTATATGTAAAATGAGGTGCTAAATCCACTGGTAAAAACCACGATGTTCTATCCGTAACCGTTTAGGAGATTTTGTAAAATGGATAATAATAGATATTTGAAAATGTGATATATAAACATTTTATTTGTTTGTACCTTTATCAACTCCTGAGAGTAAACTTATAGGACTTATTTTATGTAAATTGAGGTGCTAAATCTACTGGTGAAAACTGCGATGTCCTATCTGTAACCGTTTATGAGATTGACTAAAATGGAAAATAAAAGTTATTTGAAAATGTGATATATAAACATTTTATTCGTTTGTACCTCTATCGACTCTTGAGAGTAAACTTATAGGACTTATTTTAAGTAAAATGAGGTGCTAAATCCACTGGTAAAAACCGCGATGTCCTATCCTTAACCGTTTAGGAGATCGAGTAAAATGGAGAATAATAGATATTTGAAATTGTGATATATAAACATTTTATTCGTCTGTACCTTTATCCAACTCCTGAGAGTAGACTTATAAGACCTATTTATCTAAAATGGGGTGCTAAATCCACTGGTAAAAACAGCGATGTCCTATCTTTAACCGTTTAGGAGATCGAGTAAAATGGAGGATAATAGATATTTGAAAATGTGATATATAAACATTTTATTCGTTTGTACCTTTATCAACCCTTGAGAGTAGACTTATAGGACTTATTTTATGTAAAATGAGGTGCTAAATCCTCTGGAGATAACCCCGATGTCCTATCTATAACCGTTTAGGAGATCGAGTAAAATGGAAAATAATAGATATTTGAAAATGTGATTCATAAACATTTTATTCGTTTTTACCTTTATCAACTCTTGAGAGTAGACTTATAGGACTTATTTTATGTAAAATGAGGTGCTAAATCCACTAATGAAAACCGCGATGTCCTATCTTTAAACGTTTAGGAGATTGAGTAAAATGAAGAATAATAGATATTTGAAAATGTGATATATAAACATTTTATTCGTTTGTACCTCTATCAACTCTTGAGAGTAGACTTATAGGACTTATTTTAAGTAAAATGAAGTGCTAAATCCACTGGTGAAAACCGCGATGTCCTGTCTTTAACCGTTTAGAAGATCGAGTAAAATGGAGAATAATAAATATTTGAAAATGTGCTACATAAACATTTTATTCGTTTGTACCTTTATCAACTCTTCAGAGTTGACTTATAGGACTTATTTTATGTAAAATAATGTGCTATATATACTGGTGAAAACCGCGATGTCCTATCTTTAACCGTTTAGGAGATCGAGTAAAATGGAAAATAATAGATATTTGAAAATGTGATTCATAAACATTTTATTCGTTTTTACCTTTATCAACTCTTGAGAGTAGACTTATAGGACTTATTTTATGTAAAATGAGGTGCTAAATCCACTAATGAAAACCGCGATGTCCTATCTTTAAACGTTTAGGAGATTGAGTAAAATGAAGAATAATAGATATTTGAAAATGTGATATATAAACATTTTATTCGTTTGTACCTCTATCAACTCTTGAGAGTAGACTTATAGGACTTATTTTATGTAAAATGAAGTGCTAAATCCACTGGTGAAAACCGCGATGTCCTATTTATAACCGTTTAGGAGATCGAGTAAAATGGAAAATAATAGATATTTGAAAATGTGATACATAAACATTTTATTCGTTTGAACCTTTATCAACCCTTGAGAGTAGACTTATAGGACTTATTTTATGTAAAATGAGGTGCTAAATCCTCTGGAGATAACCCCGATGTCCTATCTTTAACCGTTTAGGAGATCGAGTATAATGGAGAATAATAGATATTTGGAAATGTGATATATAAACATTTTATTCGTTAGTACCTTTATCAACTCTTGAGAGTAGACTTATAGGACTTATTTTATGTAAAATGAAGTGCTAAATCCACTGGTGAAAACCGCGATGTCCTATCTTTAACCGCTTAGGAGTTCGAGTAAAATGGAAAATAAAAGATATTTGAAAATGTGATACATAAACATTTTATTCGTTTGTACCTTTATCAACTCTTGAGAGTAGACTTATAGGACTTATTTTATGTAAAATGAGGTGCTAAATCCACTGGTGAAAACCCCGATGTCCTATCTTTAACCGTTTAGGAGATCGAGTAAAAAGGAGAATAATAGATATTTGAAAATGTGATATATAAACATTTTATTCGTTTGTACCTTTATCAACTCTTGAGAGTAGACTTATAGGACTTATTTTATGTAAAATGAGGTGCTACATCCACTGGTGAAAACCGCGATGTCCTATCTTTAACTGTTTAGGAGATCGAGTAAAATGGAAAATAATAGATATTTGAAAATGTGATACATAAACATTTTATTTGTTTTTACCTTTATCAACCCTTGAGAGTAGACTTATATTACTTATTTTATGTAAAATAATGTGCTATATATACTGGTGAAAACCGCGATGTCCTATCTTTAACCGTTAAGGAGATCGAGTAAAAAGGAAAATAATAGATATTTGAAAATGTGATAAATAAACATTTTATTCGTTTGTACCTTTATCAACCCTTGAGAGTAGACTTATAGGAATTATTTTATGTAAAATAACGTGCAATATATACTGGTTAAAACCGCGATGTCCTGTCTTTAATCGTTTAGGAGATCGAGTAAAATGGAGAATAATAGATATTTGAAAATGTGATATATAAACATTTTATTCGTGTGTACCTTTATCAACTCCTGAGAGTAGACTTATAGGACTTATTTTATGTAAAATGAGGTGCTAAATCCACTGGTGAAAACCCCGATGTTCTATCTTTAACTGTTTAGGAGATCGAGTAAAATGGAGAATAATTGATATTTGAAAATGTGATATATAAACATTTTATTCGTGTGTACCTTTATCAACTCCTGAGAGTAGACTTATAGGACTTATTTTATGTAAAATGAGGTGCTAGATCCACCGGTAAAAACCGAGATGTTCTATCTTTAACCGTTTAGGAGATCGAGTAAAATGGAGAATAATAGATATTTGAAAATGTGATATATAAACATTTTATTCGTGTGTACCTTTATCAACTCCTGAAAGTAGACTTATAGGACTTATTTTATGTAAAATGAGGTGCTAAATCCACTGGTGAAAGCCGCGATGTCCTGTCTGTAACCGTTTAGAAGATCGAGTAAAAAGGAGAATATTAAGTATTTGAAATTGTGATATATAAACATTTTATTAGCTTGTACCTTTATCAACTCTTGAGAGTAGACTTATAGGACTTATGTTATGTAAAATGAGGTGCTAAATCCACTGGTGAAAACCGCGATGTCCTATCTGTAACCGTTTAGAAAATCGAGTAAAATGGAAAATAATAGATATTTGAAATTGTGATATATAAACATTTTATTCGTTTGTACCTTTATCAACCCCTGAGAGTAGACTTATAGAACTTATTTTATGTAAAATGAGGTGCTAAATCCACTGGTGAAAGCCGCGATGTCCTATCTTTAATTGTCTAGAAGATCGAGTAAATTGGAAAATAATAGATATTTGAAAATGTGATATATAAACATTTAATTCGTTTGTACCTTTATCAACTCTTGAGAGTAGACTTATAGAGCTTATTTTATGTAAAATGAGGTGCTTAATCCACTGGTAAAAACCGCGATGTCCTATCTTTAACCGTTTAGGAGATCGAGTAAAATGGAGAATAATAGATATTTGAAAAAGTGATATAAAAACATTTTATTCGTCTGTACCTTTATCAACTCCTGAGAGTAGACTTATAAGACTTATTTATCTAAAATAAGGTGCTAAATCCACTGGTAAAAACAGCGATGTCCTATCTTTAACCGTTTAGGAGATCGAGTAAAATGGAGAATAATAGATATTTGAAAAAGTGATATAAAAACATTTTATTCGTCTGTACCTTTATCAACTCCTGAGAGTAGACTTATAAGATTTATTTTATGTAAAATGAGGTGCTAATTGCACTGGTGAAAACCGCGATGTCCTATCTTTACCCGTTTAGGAGATCGAGTAAAATGGAGAATAATAGATATTTGAAAATGTGATATAAAAACATTTTATTCGTTTGTTCCTTTATCAACTCCTGAGAGTAGACATATAGAACTTATTTTATGTGAAATGAGGTGCTAAATCCACTGGTGAAAACCGCGATGTTCTTTCTGTAACCGTTTAGGAGATCGAGTAAAATGGAGAATAACAAATATTTGAAAATATGATATATAAACATTTTATTCGTTAATACCTTTATCAACTCTTGAGTGTAGACTTATAGCACTTATTATATGTAAAATGAGGTGCTAAATCCACTGGTAAAAACCACGATGTTCTATCCGTAACCGTTTAGGAGATTTTGTAAAATGGATAATAATAGATATTTGAAAATGTGATATATAAACATTTTATTTGTTTGTACCTTTATCAACTCCTGAGAGTAAACTTATAGGACTTATTTTATGTAAATTGAGGTGCTAAATCTACTGGTGAAAACTGCGATGTCCTATCTGTAACCGTTTATGAGATTGACTAAAATGGAAAATAAAAGTTATTTGAAAATGTGATATATAAACATTTTATTCGTTTGTACCTCTATCAACTCTTGAGAGTAAACTTATAGGACTTATTTTAAGTAAAATGAGGTGCTAAATCCACTGGTAAAAACCGCGATGTCCTATCCTTAACCGTTTAGGAGATCGAGTAAAATGGAGAATAATAGATATTTGAAATTGTGATATATAAACATTTTATTCGTCTGTACCTTTATCCAACTCCCGAGAGTAGACTTATAAGACCTATTTATCTAAAATGGGGTGCTAAATCCACTGGTAAAAACCACGATGTTCTATCCGTAACCGTTTAGGAGATTTTGTAAAATGGATAATAATAGATATTTGAAAATGTGATATATAAACATTTTATTTGTTTGTACCTTTATCAACTCCTGAGAGTAAACTTATAGGACTTATTTTATGTAAATTGAGGTGCTAAATCTACTGGTGAAAACTGCGATGTCCTATCTGTAACCGTTTATGAGATTGACTAAAATGGAAAATAAAAGTTATTTGAAAATGTGATATATAAACATTTTATTCGTTTGTACCTTTATCAACTCCTGAAAGTAGACTTATAGGACTTTTTTATGTAAAATAAGGTGCTAAATCCACTGGTGAAAACTGCGATGTCTTATCTGTAACCGTTTAGGAGATCGAGTAAAATGGAAAATAATAGATATTTGAAAATGTGATATATAAACATTTTATTCATTTGCGTCTTTATCAATTCCTGAGAGTAGACTTATAGAACTTATTTTATGTAAAATGAGGTGCTAAATCCACTGGTGAAAACCGCGATGTTCTATCTGTAACCGTTTAGAAGATTTTGTAAAATTGATAATAATAGATATTTGGAAATGTGATATATAAACATTTTATTCGTTTGTGCCTTTATCAACTCCTGAGAGTAGACTTATAGAACTTATTTTATGTAAAATGAGGTGCTTAATCCACTGGTGAAAACCGCGATGTTCTATCTGTAACCGTTTAGGAGATTTTGTAAAATTGATATTAATAGATATTTGAAAATGTGATATATAAACCTTTTATTCGTTTGTGCCTTTGTCAACTCCTGAGAGTAGACTTATAAAACTTATTTTATGTGAAATGAGGTGCTAAATCCACTGGTGAAAACCGCGATGTTCTATCTGTAACCGTTTAGGAGATTTTGTAAAATTGATAATAATAGATATTTGAAAATGTGATATATAAACATTTTATTCGTTTGTGCCTTTATCAACTCCTGAGAGTAGACTTATAGAACTTATTTTATGTAAAATGAGGTGCTAAATCCACTGGTGAAAACCGCGATGTTCTATCTGTAGCCGTTAAGGAGATCGAGAAAAATGGAGAATAATAGATATTTGAAAATGTGATATATAAACATTTTATTCGTTTGTACCTTTATCAACTCCTGAAAGTAGACTTATAGGACTTATTTTATGTAAAATGAGGTGCTAAATTCACTGGTGAAAGCCGCGATGTTCTATCTTTAACCGTTTAGGAGGTCGAGTAAAATGGAGAATAATAGAATTTGAAAATGTGATATATAAACATTTTATTCGTTTGTAGCATTATCAACTCCTGAAAGTAGACTTATAGGACTTATTTTATGTAAAATGAGGTGCAAAATCCACTGGTGAAAGCCGCGATGTCCTATCTTTAACCGTTTAGGAGATCGAGTAAAATGGAAAATAATAGATATTTGAAAATGTGATATATAAACATTTTATTCGTTTGTAACTTTATCAACCCCTGAGAGTAGACTTACAGGACTTGTTTTATGTAAAATGAGGTGCTTAATCCACTGGTGAAAACTGCGATGTCCTATCTTTAACCGTTTAGGAGATCGAGTAAAATGGAGAATAATAGATATTTGAAAATGTGATATATAAACATTTTATTCGTTTGTAAATTTGTCAACTCTTGAGAGTAGACTTATAGGACTTATTTTATGTAAAATGAGGTGCTAAATCCACTGGTGAAAACCACGATGTCCTATCTTTAACCGTTTAGGAGATCGAGTAAAATAGAGAATAATAGATATTTGAAAATGTGATATATAAACATTTTATTCGTCTGTACCTTTATCAACTCCTGAGAGTAGACTTATAAGACTTATTTATCTAGAATGAGGTGCAAAATCCACTGGTAAAAACAGCGATGTCCTATCTTTATCCGTTTAGGAGATCGAGTAAAATAGAGAATAATAGATATTTGAAAATGTGATATATAAACATTTTTTCCGTCTGTACCTTTATCAACTCCTGAGAGTAGACTTATAAGACTTATTTATCTAAAATGAGGTGCTAAATCCACTGGTAAAAACCGCGATGTCCTATCTGTAGCCGTTTAGGAGATCGAGAAAAATGGAGAATAATAGATATTTGAAAATGTGATATATAAACATTTTATTCGATTGTACCTTTATCAACTCTTGAGAGTAGACTTATAGCACTTATTTTATGTAAAATGAGGTGCTAAATCCACTGATAAAAACCGCGATGTCCTATCTGTAACCGATTAGAAGATCGAGTAAAATGGAGAATAATAGATATTTGAAAATGTGATATATAAACATTTTATACGTTTGTACCTTTATCAACTCTTGAGAGTAGACTTATAGCACATATTCTATGTAAAATGAGGTGCTAAATCCACTGGTAAAAACCGCGATGTTCTATCTGTAACCGTTTAGGAGATTTTGTAAAATGGATAATAATAGATATTTGAAAATGTAATATGTAAACATTTTATTTGTTTGTACCTTTATCAACTCCTGAGAGTAGACTTATAGGACTTATTTTATGTAAAATGAGGTGCCTAACCTACAGGTGAAAACCGCGATGTCCTATCTTTAACCGTTTAGGAGATCGAGTAAAATGGAGAATAATAGATATTTGAAAATGTGATATATAAACATTTTATTCGTTTGTACCTTTATCAACTCTTGATAGTAGACTTATAGCACTTATTTTATGTAAAATGAGGTGCTAAATCCACTGGTAAAAACCGCGATGTTCTATCCGTAACCGTTTAGGAGATCGAGTAAAATGGAGACTAATAGATATTTGAAAATGTGATATATAAAGTATAATCATTTTATTCGTTTGTACCTTTATCAACTCCTGAGAGTAGAGTTATAGGACTTATTTTATGAAAAATGAGGTGCTAAATCCACTGGTGAAAATTGCGATGTCCTATCTTTAACCGTTTAGGAGATCGAGTAAGATGGAGAATAATAGATATTTGAAAATGTGATATATAAAGTATAAACATTTTATTCGTTTGTACCTTTATCAACTCCTGAGAGTAGAGTTATAGGACTTATTTTAAGTAAAATGAGGTGCTAAACCCACTGGTGAAAACCGCGATGTCCTATCTTTAACCGTTTAGGAGATCGAGTAAAATGGAGAATAATAGATATTTGAAAATGTGATATATAAAGTATAAACATTTTATTCGTTTATACCTTTATCAACTCTTGAGAGTAGACTTATAGGACTTTTTTAATGTAAAATGAGGTGCTAAATCCACTGGTGAAAACCGCGATGTTCTCTCTGTAACCGTTTAGGAGAATTTGTAAAATGGAGAACAATAGATATTTGAAAATGTGATATATAAACATTTTATTCGTTTGTACCTTTATCAGCTCTTAAGAGTAGACTTATAGGACTTATTTTATGTAAAATGAGGTGCTAAATCCACTGGTGAAAAGCGCGATGTCCTATCTGTAACCGTTTAGGAGATTTTGTAAAATGGATAAAAATAGATATTTGAAAATATGATATATAAACATTTTATCCGTTTGTACCTTTATCAACTCCTGAGAATAGACTTATAGGACTTATTTTATGTAAATTGAGGTGCTAAATCCACTGTAAAAAACCGCGATGTCATATCTGTAACCGATTAGGGGATTTTGTATAATGGATAATAATAGATATTTGAAAATGTGATATATAAACATTTTATTCGTTTGTACCTTTATCAACTCCTGAGAATAGACTTATAGGACTTATTTTATGTAAAATGAGGTGCTAAATCCACTGATAAAAACCGCGATGTCCTATCTGTAACCGATTAGAAGATCGAGTAAAATGGAGAATAATAGATATTTGAAAATGTGATATATAAACATTTTATTCGTTTGTACCTTTATCAACTTCTGAGAGTAGACTTATAGGACTTATTTAATGTAAAATGAGGTGATAAATCCACTGGTGAAAACCGCGATGTCCTATCTGTATCCGTTTAGGAGATCGAGTAAAATGGATAAAAATAGATATTTGAAAATGTGATATATAAACATTTTACTCGTCTGTACCTTTATTAACTCCTGAGAATAGACTTGTAGGACTTATCTTATGTAAAATGAGGTGCTAAATCCACTGGTGAAAACCGCGATGTCCTGTCTGTAACGGTTTAGGAGATTTTGTATAATGGATAATAATAGATATTTGAAAATGTGATCTATAAACATTTTATTCGTTTGTACCTTTATTAACTCCTGAGAGTAGACTTATAGGACTTATTTTATGTAAAATGAGGTGATAAATCCACTGGTGAAAACCGCGATGTCCTATCTGTATCCGTTTAGAAGATCGAGTAAAATGGAGAATAATAGATATTTGAAAATGTGATATATAAACATTTTATTCGTCTGTACCTTTATCAACTCCTGAGAGTAGACTTATAAGACTTATTTATCTAAAATGAGGTGCTAAATCCACTGGTAAAAACAGCGATGTCCTATCTTTAACCGTTTAGGAGATCGAGTAAAATGGAGAATAATAGATATTTGAAAATGTGATATATAAACATTTTATTCGTTTATACCTTTATCAACCCTTGAGAGTAGACTTATAGCACTTATTTTATGTAAAATGAGGTGCTCAATCCACTGGTAAAAACCGCGATGTTCCATCTGTAACCGTTTAGGAGATTTTGTAAAATGGATAATAATAGATATTTGAAAATGTAATATGTAAACATTTTATTTGTTTGTACCTTTATCAACTCCTGAGAGTAGACTTATAGGACTTATTTTATGTAAAATAAAGTGCTTAACCCACTGGTGAAAACCGCGATGTCCTATCTTTAACCGTTTAGGAGATCGGGTAAAATGGAGAATAATAGATATTTGAAAATGTGATATATAAAGTATAAACATTTTATTCGTTTGTACCTTTATCAACTCCAGAGAGTAGAGTTATAGGACTTATTTTATGTGAAATGAGGTGATAAATCCACTGGTGAAAATTGCGATGTCCTATCTTTAACCGTTTAGGAGATCGAGTAAAATGGAGAATAATAGATATTTGAAAATGTGATATATAAAGTATAAACATTTTATTCGTTTGTACCTTTATCATCTCCTGAGAGTAGAGTTATAGGACTTATTTTATGTAAAATGAGGTGCTAAACCCACTGGTGAAAACCGCGATGTCCTATCTTTAACCGTTTAGGAGATCGAGTAAAATGGAGAATAATAGATATTTGAAAATGTGATATATAAAGTATAAACATTTTATTCGTTTGTACCTTTATCAACTTTTGAGAGTAGACTTATAGGACTTTTTTAATGTAAAATGAGGTGCTAAATCCACTGGTGAAAACCGCGATGTTCTCTCTGTAACCGTTTAGGAGATTTTGTAAAATGGCGAATAATAGATATTTGAAAATGTGATATATAAACATTTTATTCGTTTGTACCTTTATCAACTCTTAAGAGTAGACTTATAGGACTTATTAGATGTAAAATGAGGTGCTAAATCCACTGGTGAAAAGCGCGATGTCCTATCTGTAACCGTTTAGGAGATTTTGTAAAATGGATAAAAATAGATATTTGAAAATGTGATATAAAAACATTTTATTCGTTTGTACCTTTATCAACTCCTGAGAATAGACTTATAGGACTTATTTTATGTAAATTGAGGTGCTAAATCCACTGTAAAAAACCGCGATGTCATATCTGTAACCGATTAGGGGATTTTGTGTAATGGATAATAATAGATATTTGAAAATGTGATCTATAAACATTTTATTCGTTTGTGCCTTTATCAACTCTTAAGAGTAGACTTATAGGACTTATTTTATGTAAAATGAGGTGCTAATTCCACTGGTGAAAACCGCGATGTCCTATCTGTAACCGTTTAGGAGATTTTGTAAAATGGATAAAAATAGATATTTGAAAATGTGATATATAAACATTTTATTCGTTTGTAAATTTATCAACTCCTGAGAATAGACTTATAGGACTTATTTTATGTAAAATGAGGTGCTAAATCCACTGATAAAAACCGCGATGTCCTATATGTAACCGATTAGAAGATCGAGTAAAATGGAGAATAATAGATATTTGAAAATGTGATATATAAACATTTTATTCGTCTGTACCTTTATTAACTCCTGAGAATAGACTTATAGGACTTATTTTATGTAAAATGAGGTGCGAAATCCACTGATAAAAACCGCGATGTCCTATCTGTAACCTTTTAGGAGATTTTGTATAATGGATAATAATAGATATTTGAAAATGTGATCTATAAACATTTTATTCGTCTGTACCTTTATCAACTCCTGAGAGTAGGACTTATAGGACTTATTTATGTAAAATGAGGTGATAAATCCATTGGTGAAAACCGCGATGTCCTATCTGTTTCCGTTTAGGAGATCGAGTAAAATGTAGAATAATAGATATTTGAATATGTGATATATAAACATTTTATTCGTTTGTACCTTTATCAACTCCTGAGAGTAGACTTATAGGACTTATTTATGTAAAATGAGGTGCTAAATCCACTGATAAAAACCGCGATGTCCTATCTGTAACCTATTAGAAGATCGAGTAAAATGGAGAATAATAGATATTTGAAAATGTGATATATAATCATTTTATTCGTTTGTACATTTATCAACTCCTGAGAGTAGACTTATAGGACTTATTTTTTGTAAAATGAAGTGATAAATCCACTGGTGAAAACCGCGATGTCCTGTCTGTAACCGTTTAGGAGATTTTGTATAATGGATAATAATAGATATTTGAAAATGTGATCTATAAACATTTTATTCGTTTGTACCTTTATTAACTCCTGAGACTAGACTTATAGGACTTATTTTATGTAAAATGAGGTGATAAATCCACTGGTGAAAACCGCTATGTCCTATCTGTAACCGTTTAGGAGATCGAGTAAAATGGAGAATAAAAGATATTTGAAAATGTGATATATAAACATTTTATTCGTTTGTACCTCTATCAACTCTTGAGAGTAGACTTATAGGACTTATTTTATGAAAATTGAGGTGCTTAATCCACTAATAAAAACCGCGATATCCTATCTTTAACCGTTTAGAAGATCGAGTAAAATGGAGAATAATAGATATTTGAAAATGTGATATATAAACATTTTATTCGTCTGTACCTTTATTAACTCCTGGGAGTAGACTTATAAGACTTATTTACCTAAAATGAGTTGCTAAATTCACTGGTAAAAACAGCGATGTCATATCTTTAACCGTTTAGAAGATCGAGTAAAATGGAGAATAAAAGATATTAGAAAATGTGATATATAAACATTTTATTCGTTTGTACCTTTATCAACTCTTGAGAGAAGACTTATAGCACTAATTTTATGTAAAATGAGGTGCTAAATCCACAGGTAAAAACCGCGATGTTCTATCTGTAATTGTTTAGGAGATTTTGTAAAATGGATAATAATAGATATTTGAAAATGTGATATATAAACATTTTATTTGTTTGTACCTTTATCAACTCCTGAGAGTAGACTTATAGGACTTTTTTTATGTAAAATGAGGTGCTAAATCCACTGGTGAACGTTTAGGAGATCGAGTAAAATGGAAAATAATAGATATTTGAAAATGTGATATGTAAACATTTTATTCGTTTGTACCTTTATCAACTCTTAAGAGTAGACTTATAGGACTTATTTTATGTAAAATGAGGTGCTAAATCCACTGGTGAAAAGCGCGATGTCCTATCTGTAACCGTTTAGGAGATTTTGTAAAATGGATAAAAATAGATATTTGAAAATGTGATATATAAACATTTTATTCGTTTGTACCTTTATCAACTCCTGAGAATAGACTTATAGGACTTATTTTATGTAAAATGAGGTGCTAAATCCACTGATAAAAACCGCGATGCCCTATCTGTAACCGATTAGGAGATTTTGTATAATGGATAATATTAGATATTTGAAAATGTGATCTATAAACATTTTATTCGTTTGTACCTTTATCAACTCTTAAGAGTAGACTTATAGGACTTATTTTATGTAAAATGAGGTGCTAAATCCACTGGTGAAAACCGCGATGTTCTATCTTTAACCGTTTAGGAGATCGAGTAAAATGGAGAATAATAGATATTTGAAAATATGATATATAAACATTTTATTCGTTTGTTCCTTTATCAAATCTTGAGAGTAGACTTATAGCACTTATTTTATGTAATATGAGGTGCTAAATCCACTGGTAAAAACCGCGATGTTCTATCTTTAACCGTTTAGGAGATCGAGTAAAATAGAGAATAATAGATATTTGAAAATGTGATATATAAACATTTTATTCGTTTGTTCCTTTATCAAATCTTGAGAGTAGACTTATAGCACTTATTTTATGTAATATGAGGTGCTAAATCCACTGGTAAAAACCGCGATGTTCAATCTTTAACCGTTTAGGAGATCGAGTAAAATAGAGAATAATAGATATTTGAAAATGTGATATATAAACATTTTATTCGTTTGTACCTTTATCAACTCTTAAGAGTAGACTTATAGGACTTATTTTATGTAAAATAAGGTGCTAAATCCACTGGATATTTGAAAATGTGATATATAAACATTTTATTCGTTTGTACCTTTATCAACTCCGGAAAATAAATTTATAGGACTTATTTTATGTAAAATAAGGTGCTAAATCCACTGGATATTTGAAAATGTGATATATAAACATTTTATTCGTTTGTACCTTTATCAACTCCGGAAAATAAATTTATAGGACTTATTTTATGTAAAATGAGGTGCTAAATCCACTGATAAAAACCGCGATGTCCTATCTGTAACCTATTAGAAGATCGAGTAAAATGGAGAATAATAGATATTTGAAAATGTGATATATAAACATTTTATTCGTTTGTACCTTTATCAACTCCTGAGAGTAGACTTATAGGACTTATTTATGTAAAATGAGGTGCTAAATCCACTGATAAAAACCGCGATGTCCTATCTGTAACCTATTAGAAGATCGAGTAAAATGGAGAATAATAGATATTTGAAAATGTGATATATAATCATTTTATTCGTTTGTACATTTATCAACTCCTGAGAGTAGACTTATAGGACTTATTTTTTGTAAAATGAGGTGATAAATCCACTGGTGAAAACCGCGATGTCATATCTGTAACCGATTAGGGGATTTTGTATAATGGATAATAATAGATATTTGAAAATGTGATATATAAACATTTTATTCGTTTGTACCTTTATCAACTCCTGAGAATAGACTTATAGGACTTATTTTATGTAAATTGAGGTGCTAAATCCACTGTAAAAAACCGCGATGTCATATCTGTAACCGATTAGGGGATTTTGTATAATGGATAATAATAGATATTTGAAAATGTGATATATAAACATTTTATTCGTTTGTACCTTTATCAACTCCTGAGAATAGACTTATAGGACTTATTTTATGTAAAATGAGGTGCTAAATCCACTGATAAAAACCGCGATGTCCTATCTGTAACCCATTAGAAGATCGAGTAAAATGGAGAATAATAGATATTTGAAAATGTGATATATAAACATTTTATTCGTTTGTACCTTTATCAACTTCTGAGAGTAGACTTATAGGACTTATTTTATGTAAAATGAGGTGATAAATCCACTGGTGAAAACCGCGATGTCCTATCTGTATCCGTTTAGGAGATCGAGTAAAATGGATAAAAATAGATATTTGAAAATGTGATACATAAACATTTTATACGTTTGTACCTTTATCAACTCTTGAGAGTAGACTTATAGCACTTATTTTATGTAAAATGAGGTGCTAAATCCACTGGTAAAAACCGCGATGTTCTATCCGTAACCGTTTAGGAGATCGGGTAAAATGGAGAATAATAGATATTTGAAAATGTATTATGTAAACATTTTATTTGTTTGTACCTTTATCAACTCCTGAGAGTAGACTTATAGGACTTATTTTATGTGAAATGAGGTGCCTAACCTACAGGTGAAATCCGCGATGTCCTATCTTTAACCGTTTAGGAGATCGAGTAAAATGGAGAATAATAGATATTTGAAAATGTGATATATAAACATTTTATTCGTTTGTACCTTTATCAACTCTTGAGAGTAGACTTATAGCACTTATTTTATGTAAAATGAGGTGCTAAATCCACTGGTAAAAACCGCGATGTTCTATCCGTAACCGTTTAGGAGATTTTGTAAAATGGATAATAATAGATATTTGAAAATGTATTATGTAAACATTTTATTTGTTTGTACCTTTATCAACTCCTGAGAGTAGACTTATAGGACTTATTTTATGTGAAATGAGGTGCCTAACCTACAGGTGAAATCCGCGATGTCCTATCTTTAACCGTTTAGGAGATCGAGTAAAATGGAGAATAATAGATATTTGAAAATGTGATATATAAACATTTTATTCGTTTGTACCTTTATCAACTCTTGAGAGTAGACTTATAGCACTTATTTTATGTAAAATGAGGTGCTAAATCCACTGGTAAAAACCGCGATGTTCTATCCGTAACCGTTTAGGAGATCGGGTAAAATGGAGAATAATAGATATTTGAAAATGTGATATATAAAGTATAAACATTTTATTCGTTTGTACCTTTATCAACTCCTGAGAGTAGAGTTATAGGACTTATTTTATGTAAAATGAGGTGCTAAATCCACTGGTGAAAATTGCGATGTCCTATCTTTAACCGTTTAGGAGATCGAGTAAGATGGAGAATAATAGATATTTGAAAATGTGATATATAAAGTATAAACATTTTATTCGTTTGTACCTTTATCAACTCCTAAGAGTAGAGTTTTAGGACTTATTTTAAGTAAAATGAGGTGCTAAACCCACTGGTGAAAACCGCGATGTCCTATCTTTAACCGTTTAGGAGATCGAGTAAAATGGAGAATAATAGATATTTGAAAATGTGATATATAAAGTATAAACATTTTATTCGTTTATACCTTTATCAACTCTTGAGAGTAGACTAATAGGACTTTTTTAATGTAAAATGAGGTGCTAAATCTACTGGTGAAAACCGCGATGTTCTCTCTGTAACCGTTTAGGAGAATTTGTAAAATGGAGAATAATAGATATTTGAAAATGTGATATATAAACATTTTATTCGTTTGTACCTTTATCAGCTCTTAAGAGTAGACTTATAGGACTTATTTTATGTAAAATGAGGTGCTAAATCCACTGGTGAAAAGCGCGATGTCCTATCTGTAACCGTTTAGGAGATTTTGTGAAATGGATAAAAATAGATATTTGAAAATATGATATATAAACATTTTATCCGTTTGTACCTTTATCAACTCCTGAGAATAGACTTATAGGACTTATTTTATGTAAATTGAGGTGCTAAATCCACTGTAAAAATCCGCGATGTCATATCTGTAACCGATTAGGGGATTTTGTATAATGGATAATAATAGATATTTGAAAATGTGATATATAAACATTTTATTCGTTTGTACCTTTATCAACTCCTGAGAATAGACTTATAGGACTTATTTTATGTAAAATGAGGTGCTAAATCCACTGATAAAAACCGCGATGTCCTATCTGTAACCGATTAGAAGATCGAGTAAAATGGAGAATAATAGATATTTGAAAATGTGATATATAAACATTTTACTCGTCTGTACCTTTATTAACTCCTGAGAATAGACTTGTAGGACTTATCTTATGTAAAATGAGGTGCTAAATCCACTGGTGAAAACCGCGATGTCCTGTCTGTAACGGTTTAGGAGATTTTGTATAATGGATAATAATAGATATTTGAAAATGTGATCTATAAACATTTTATTCGTTTGTACCTTTATTAACTCCTGAGAGTAGACTTATAGTACTTATTTTATGTAAAATGAGGTGATAAATCCACTGGTGAAAACCGCGATGTCCTATCTGTAACCGGTTAGAAGATCGAGTAAAATGGAGAATAATAGATATTTGAAAATGTGATATATAAACATTTTATTCGTCTGTACCTTTATCAACTCCTGAGAGTAGACTTATAAGACTTATTTATCTAAAATGAGGTGCTAAATCGACTGGTAAAAACAGCGATGTCCTATCTTTAACCGTTTAGGAGATCGAGTAAAATGGAGAATAATAGATATTTGAAAATGTGATATATAAACATTTTATTCGTTTGTACCTTTATCAACTCTTGAGAGTAGACTTATAGCACTTATTTTATGTAAAATGAGGTGCTAAATCCACTGGTGAAAATTGCGATGTCCTATCTTTAACCGATTAGGAGATCGGGTAAAATGGAGAATAATAGATATTTGAAAATGTGATATATAAAGTATAAACATTTTATTCGTTTGTACCTTTATCAACTCTTGAGAGTAGACTTATAGCACTTATTTTATGTAAAATGAGGTGCTAAATCCACTGGTAAAAACCGCGATGTTTCATCTGTAACCGTTTAGGAGATTTTGTAAAATGGATAATAATAGATATTTGAAAATGTAATATGTAAACATTTTATTTGTTTGTACCTTTATCAACTCCTGAGAGTAGACTTATAGGACTTATTTTATGTAAAATAAAGTGCTTAACCCACTGGTGAAAACCGCGATGTCCTATCTTTAACCGTTTAGGAGATCGAGTAAAATGGAGAATAATAGATATTTGAAAATGTGATATATAAACATTTTATTCGTTTGTACCTTTATCAACTCCTGAGAGTAGAGTTATAGGACTTATTTTATGTAAAATGAGGTGCTAAATCCACTGGTGAAAATTGCGATGTCCTATCTTTAACCGATTAGGAGATCGGGTAAAATGGAGAATAATAGATATTTGAAAATGTGATATATAAAGTATAAACATTTTATTCGTTTGTACCTTTATTAGCTCCAGAGAGTAGAGTTATAGGACTTATTTTATGTAAAATGAGGTGCTAAATCCACTGGTGAAAATTGCGATGTCCTATCTTTAACCGTTTAGGAGATCGAGTAAAATGGAGAATAATAGATATTTGAAAATGTGATATATAAAGTATAAACATTTTATTCGTTTGAACCTTTATCATCTCCTGAGAGTAGAGTTATAGGACTTATTTTATGTAAAATGAGGTGCTAAACCCACTGGTGAAAACCGCGATGTCCTATCTTTAACCGTTTAGGAGATCGAGTAAAATGGAGAATAATAGATATTTGAAAATGTGATATATAAAGTATAAACATTTTATTCGTTTGTACCTTTATCAACTTTTGAGAGTAGACTTATAGGACTTTTTTAATGTAAAATGAGGTGCTAAATCCACTGGTGAAAACCGCGATGTTCTCTCTGTAACCGATTAGGAGATTTTGTATAATGGATAATAATAGATATTTGAAAATGTGATATATAAACATTTTATTCGTTTGTACCTTTATCAACTCCTGAGAATAGACTTATAGGACTTATTTTATGTAAAATGAGGTGCGAAATCCACTGATAAAAACCGCGATGTCCTATATGTAACCTTTTAGGAGATTTTGTATAATGGATAATAATAGATATTTGAAAATGTGATATATAAACATTTTATTCGTCTGTACCTTTATTAACTCCTGAGAATAGACTTATAGGACTTATTTTATGTAAAATGAGGTGCGAAATCCACTGATAAAAACCGCGATGTCATATCTGTAACCTTTTAGGAGATTTTGTATAATGGATAATAATAGATATTTGAAAATGTGATCTATAAACATTTTATTCGTCTGTACCTTTATCAACTCCTGAGAGTAGGACTTATAGGACTTATTTATGTAAAATGAGGTGCTAAATCCACTGATAAAAACCGCGATGTCCTATCTGTAACCTATTAGAAGATCGAGTAAAATGGAGAATAATAGATATTTGAAAATGTGATATATAATCATTTTATTCGTTTGTACATTTATCAACTCCTGAGAGTAGACTTATAGGACTTATTTTTTGTAAAATGAGGTGATAAATCCACTGGTGAAAACCGCGATGTCCTGTCTGTAACCGTTTAGGAGATTTTGTATAATGGATAATAATAGATATTTGAAAATGTGATCTATAAACATTTTATTCGTTTGTACCTTTATTAACTCCTGAGACTAGACTTATAGGACTTATTTTATGTAAAATGAGGTGATAAATCCACTGGTGAAAACCGCTATGTCCTATCTGTAACCGTTTAGGAGATCGAGTAAAATGGAGAATAAAAGATATTTGAAAATGTGATATATAAACATTTTATTCGTTTGTACCTCTATCAACTCTTGAGAGTAGACTTATAGGACTTATTTTATGAAAATTGAGGTGCTTAATCCACTAATAAAAACCGCGATATCCTATCTTTAACCGTTTAGAAGATCGAGTAAAATGGAGAATAATAGATATTTGAAAATGTGATATATAAACATTTTATTCGTCTGTACCTTTATTAACTCCTGGGAGTAGACTTATAAGACTTATTTACCTAAAATGAGGTGCTAAATTCACTGGTAAAAACAGCGATGTCATATCTTTAACCGTTTAGGAGATCGAGTAAAATGGAGAATAAAAGATATTAGAAAATGTGATATATAAACATTTTATTCGTTTGTACCTTTATCAACTCTTGAGAGAAGACTTATAGCACTAATTTTATGTAAAATGAGGTGCTAAATCTACAGGTAAAAACCGCGATGTTCTATCTGTAATTGTTTAGGAGATTTTGTAAAATGGATAATAATAGATATTTGAAAATGTGATATATAAACATTTTATTTGTTTGTACCTTTATCAACTCCTGAGAGTAGACTTATAGGACTTTTTTAATGTAAAATGAGGTGCTAAATCCACTGGTGAAAACCGCGATGTTCTATCTTTAACCGTTTAGGAGATCGAGTAAAATGGAAAATAATAGATATTTGAAAATGTGATATATAAACATTTTATTCGTTTGTACCTTTATCAACTCTTAAGAGTAGACTTATAGGACTTATTTTATGTAAAATGAGGTGCTAAATCCACTGGTGAAAAGCGCGATGTCCTATCTGTAACCGTTTAGGAGATTTTGTAAAATGGATAAAAATAGATATTTGAAAATGTGATATATAAACATTTTATTCGTTTGTACCTTTATCAACTCCTGAGAATAGACTTATAGGACTTATTTTATGTAAAATGAGGTGCTAAATCCACTGATAAAAACCGCGATGCCCTATCTGTAACCGATTAGGAGATTTTGTATAATGGATAATAATAGATATTTGAAAATGTGATCTATAAACATTTTATTCGTTTGTACCTTTATCAACTCTTAAGAGTAGACTTATAGGACTTATTTTATGTAAAATGAGGTGCTAAATCCACTGGTGAAAACCGCGATGTTCTATCTTTAACCCTTTAGGAGATCGAGTAAAATGGAGAATAATAGATATTTGAAAATATGATATATAAACATTTTATTCGTTTGTTCCTTTATCAAATCTTGAGAGTAGACTTATAGCACTTATTTTATGTAATATGAGGTGCTAAATCCACTGGTAAAAACCGCGATGTTCTATCTTTAACCGTTTAGGAGATCGAGTAAAATGGAGAATAATAGATATTTGAATATGTGGTATATAAACATTTTATTTGTTTGTACCTTTATCAACTCCTAAGAGTAGACTTATAGGGCTTATTTTATGTAAAATGAGGTGCTAAATCTACTGGTGAAAACTGCGATGTCCTATCTGTAACCGTTTATGAGATTGAGTAAATTGGAAAATAAAAGATATTTGAAAATGTGATGTATAAACATTTTACTCGTGTGTACCTTTATCAACTCCTGAGAGTAGACTTATAGGACTTATTTTATGTAAAATGAGGTGCTAAACCCACTGGTGAAAACCGCGATGTCCTATCTTTAACCGTTTAGGAGATCGAGTAAAATGGAGAATAATAGATATTTGAATATGTGATATATAAACATTTTATTCGTTTGTACCTTTATCAACTCCTGAGAGTAGAGTTATAGGACTTATTTTATGTAAGATGAGGTGCTTAATCCACTGGTGAAAACCGAGATGTCCTATCTTTAACCGTTTAGGAGATCGAGTAAAATAAAGAATAATTGATATTTGAAAATGTGATATATAAAGTATAAACATTTTATTTGTTTGTTCCTTTATCAACTCTTGAGAGTAGACTTATAGGAATTTTTTAATGTAAAATGAGGTGCTAAATCCACTGGTGAAAACCGCGATGTTCTATCTTTAACCGTTTAGGAGGTCGAGTAAAATGGAGAATAATAGATATTTGAAAATGTGATATATAAACATTTTATTCGTTTGTACCTTTATCAACTCTTAAGAGTAGACTTATAGGACTTATTTTATGTAAAATGAGGTGCTTAATCCACTGGTGAAAAGCGCGATGTCCTATCTGTAACCGTTTAGGAGATTTTGTAAAATGGATAAAAATAGATATTTGAAAATGTGATATATAAACATTTTATTCGTTTGTACCTTTATCAACTCCTGAGAATAGACTTATAGGACTTATTTTATGTAAAATGAGGTGCTAAATCCACTGATAATAACCGCGATGTTCTATCTGTAACCGATTAGGAGATTTTGTATAATGGATAATAATAGATATTTGAAAATGTGATCTATAAACATTTTATTCGTTTGTACCTTTATCAACTCTTAAGAGTAGACTTATAGGACTTATTTTATGTAAAATGAGGTGCTAAATCCACTGGTGAAAACCGCGATGTTCTATCTTTAACCCTTTAGGAGATCGAGTAAAATGGAGAATAATAGATATTTGAAAATATGATATATAAACATTTTATTCGTTTGTTCCTTTATCAAATCTTGAGAGTAGACTTATAGCACTTATTTTATGTAATATGAGGTGCTAAATCCACTGGTAAAAACCGCGATGTTCTATCTTTAACCGTTTAGGAGATCGAGTAAAATGGAGAATAATAGATATTTGAATATGTGTTATATAAACATTTTATTTGTTTGTACCTTTATCAACTCCTAAGAGTAGACTTATAGGGCTTATTTTATGTAAAATGAGGTGCTAAATCTACTGGTGAAAACTGCGATGTCCTATCTGTAACCGTTTATGAGATTGAGTAAATTGGAAAATAAAAGATATTTGAAAATGTGATGTATAAACATTTTACTCGTGTGTACCTTTATCAACTCCTGAGAGTAGACTTATAGGACTTATTTTATGTAAAATGAGGTGCTAAATCCACTGGTAAAAACCGCGATGTTCTATCTTTAACCGTTTAGGAGATCGAGTAAAATGGAGAATAATAGATATTTGAATATGTGGTATATAAACATTTTATTTGTTTGTACCTTTATCAACTCCTAAGAGTAGACTTATAGGACTTATTTATTTAAAATGAGGTGATAAATCCATTGGTGAAAACCGCGGTGTCCTATCTGTTTCCGTTTAGGAGATCGAGTAAAATGTAGAATAATAGATATTTGAATATGTGATATATAAACATTTTATTCGTTTGTACCTTTATCAACTCCTGAGAGTAGACTTATAGGACTTATTTATGTAAAATGAGGTGCTAAATCCACTGATAAAAACCGCGATGTCCTATCTGTAACCTATTAGAAGATCGAGTAAAATGGAGAATAATAGATATTTGAAAATGTGATATATAATCATTTTATTCGTTTGTACATTTATCAACTCCTGAGAGTAGACTTATAGGACTTATTTTTTGTAAAATGAGGTGATAAATCCACTGGTGAAAACCGCGATGTCCTGTCTGTAACCGTTTAGGAGATTTTGTATAATGGATAATAATACATATTTGAAAATGTGATCTATAAACATTTTATTCGTTTGTACCTTTATTAACTCCTGACACTAGACTTATAGGACTTATTTTATGTAAAATGAGGTGATAAATCCACTGGTGAAAACCGCTATGTCCTATCTGTAACCGTTTAGGAGATCGAGTAAAACGGAGAATAAAAGATATTTGAAAATGTGATATATAAACATTTTATTCGTTTGTACCTCTATCAACTCTTGAGAGTAGACTTATAGGACTTATTTTATGAAAATTGAGGTGCTTAATCCACTAATAAAAACCGCGATATCCTATCTTTAACCGTTTAGAAGATCGAGTAAAATGGAGAATAATAGATATTTGAAAATGTGATATATAAACATTTTATTCGTCTGTACCTTTATTAACTCCTGGGAGTAGACTTATAAGACTTATTTACCTAAAATGAGGTGCTAAATTCACTGGTAAAAACAGCGATGTCATATCTTTAACCGTTTAGGAGATCGAGTAAAATGGAGAATAAAAGATATTAGAAAATGTGATATATAAACATTTTATTCGTTTGTACCTTTATCAACTCTTGAGAGAAGACTTATAGCACTAATTTTATGTAAAATGAGGTGCTAAATCCACAGGTAAAAACCGCGATGTTCTATCTGTAATTGTTTAGGAGATTTTGTAAAATGGATAATAATAGATATTTGAAAATGTGATATATAAACATTTTATTTGTTTGTACCTTTATCAACTCCTGAGAGTAGACTTATAGGACTTTTTTAATGTAAAATGAGGTGCTAAATCCACTGGTGAAAACCGCGATGTTCTATCTTTAACCGTTTAGGAGATCGAGTAAAATGGAAAATAATAGATATTTGAAAATGTGATATATAAACATTTTATTCGTTTGTACCTTTATCAACTCTTAAGAGTAGACTTATAGGACTTATTTTATGTAAAATGAGGTGCTAAATCCACTGGTGAAAAGCGCGATGTTCTATCTGTAACCGTTTAGAAGATCGAGTAAAACGGATAATAATAGATATTTGAAAATGTGATATATAAACATTTTATTCGTTTGCACCTTTATCAACTCCTGAGAGTAGACTTATATGACTTATTGTATGTAAAATGAGGTGCTAAATCCCCTGGTGAAATCCGCGATGTCCTATCTTTAACCGTTTAGGAGATCGAGTAAAATGGAGAATAGTAGATATTTGAAAATGTGAAATTTAACACTTTATTCGTTTGTTCCTTTATCAACTCCTGAGAGTAGACTTATAGAACTTATTTTATGTAAAATGAGGTGCTTTATCCACTGGTGAAAACCGCGATGTCCTATCCTCAACCGTTTAGGAGATCGCGTAAAATGGAGAATAATAGATATTTGAAAATGTGATATATAAACAATTTTATTCGTTTGTACCTTTATCAACTCTTGAGAGTAGACTTATAGGACTTATTTTATGTAAAATGAGGTGCTAAATCCACTGGTAAATACCGCGATGTCCAATCTTTAACCGTTTAGGAGATCGAGTAAAATGGAGAATAATAGATATTTGAAAATGTGATATATAAACATTTTATTCGTTTGTACCTTTATCAACTCTTGAGAGTAGACTTATAGGACTTATTTTATGTAAAATGAGGTGCTAAATCCACTGGTGAAAACCGAGATGTCCTATCTTAAACCGTTTAGGAGATCGAGTGAAATGGAGAATAATAGATATTTGAAATTGTGATATATAAACATTTTATTCGTTTGTGCCTTTATCAACTCCTGAGAGTAGACTTATAGGACTTATTTTATGTAAAATGAGGTGCTAAATCCACTGGTGAAAACCGCGATGTCCTATCTTTAACCGTTTAAGAGATCGAGTAAAATGGAGAATAATAGATATTTGAAAATGTGAAATTTAACACTTTATTCGTTTGTACCTTTATCAACTCCTGAGAGTAGACTTATAGAACATATTTCATGTAAAATGAGGTGCTAAATCTACTGGTGAAAACCGCGATGTCCTATCTGTAACCGTTTAGGAGATTTTGTAAAATGGATATTAATAGATATTTGAAAATGTGATATATACACATTTAATTCGTTTGTACCTTTATCAACTCCTGAGAGTAGGACTTATAGGACTTATTTTTTGTAAAATGAGGTGCTAAATCCACTGGTGAAAACCGCGATGTCCTATCTGTAACCGTTTAGGAGATTTTGTAAAATGGATATTAATAGATATTTGAAAATGTGATATATAAACATTTTATTCGTTTGTACCTTTAACAACTCCTGAGATTAGACTTATAGGACTTATTTTATGAAAAATGAGGTGCTAAATCCACTGGTAAAAATCGCGATGTCCTATCTGTAACCGTTTAGAAGATCGAGTATAACGGATAATAATAGATATTTGAAAATGTGATATATAAACATTTTATTCGTTTGCACCTTTATCAACTCCTGAGAGTAGACTTATATGACTTATTGTATGTAAAATGAGGTGCTAAATCCCCTGGTGAAATCCGCGATGTCCTATCTTTAACCGTTTAGGAGATCGAGTAAAATGGAGAATAGTAGATATTTGAAAATGTGAAATTTAACACTTTATTCGTTTGTTCCTTTATCAACTCCTGAGAGTAGACTTATAGAACTTATTTTATGTAAAATGAGGTGCTTTATCCACTGGTGAAAACCGCGATGTCCTATCCTCAACCGTTTAGGAGATCGCGTAAAATGGAGAATAATAGATATTTGAAAATGTGATATATAAACAATTTTATTCGTTTGTACCTTTATCAACTCTTGAGAGTAGACTTATAGGACTTATTTTATGTAAAATGAGGTGCTAAATCCACTGGTAAATACCGCGATGTCCAATCTTTAACCGTTTAGGAGATCGAGTAAAATGGAGAATAATAGATATTTGAAAATGTGATATATAAACATTTTATTCGTTTGTACCTTTATCAACTCTTGAGAGTAGACTTATAGGACTTATTTTATGTAAAATGAGGTGCTAAATCCACTGGTAAAAACCGAGATGTCCTATCTTAAACCGTTTAGGAGATCGAGTGAAATGGAGAATAATAGATATTTGAAATTGTGATATATAAACATTTTATTCGTTTGTACCTTTATCAACTTTTGATAGTAGACTCATAGGACTTGTTTTATGTGAAATGCGGTGCTAAATCCACTGTTAAAAACCGCGATGTCATATCTGTAACCGTTTAGAAGATCGAGTAAAATGGATAATAATAGATATTTGAACATGTGATATATAAACATTATATCCGTTTGTACCTTTATCAACTTTTGAGAGTAGACTCATAGGACTTGTTTTATGTGAAATGAGGTGCTAAATCCACTGGCAAAAACCGCGATGTCCTATCTGTAACCGTTTAGAAGATCGAGTAAAACGGATAATAATAGATATTTGAAAATGTGATATATAAACATTTTATACTTTTGTACCTTTATCAACTCCTGAGAGTAGACTTATAGAACTTATTGTATGTAAAATGAGGTGCTAAATCCACTGGTGAAAACCGCGATGTCCTATCTTTAACCGTTTAGGAGATCGAGTAAAATGGAGAATAATAGATATTTGAAAATGTGAAATTTTACACTTTATTCGTTTGTACCTTTATCAACTCCTGAGAGTAGACTTATAGAACATATTTTATGTAAAATGAGGTGCTAAATCCACTGGTGAAAACCGCGATGTCCTATCTTTAACCGTTTAAGAGATCGAGTAAAATGGAGAATAATAGATATTTGAAAATGTGAAATTTTACACTTTATTCGTTTGTACCTTTATCAACTCCTGAGAGTAGACTTATAGAACATATTTTATGTAAAATGAGGTGCTAAATGAACTGGTGAAAACCGCGATGTCCTATCTGTAACCGTTTAGGAGATTTTGTAAAATGGATATTAATAGATATTTGAAAATGTGATATATACACATTTAATTCGTTTGTACCTTTATCAACTCCTGAGAGTAGGACTTATAGGACTTATTTTTTGTAAAATGAGGTGCTAAATCCACTGGTGAAAACCGCGATGTCCTATCTGTAACCGTTTAGGAGATTTTGTAAAATGGATAATAATAGATATTTGAAAATGTGATATATAAACATTTTATTCGTTTGTACCTTTATCAACTCCTGAGAGTAAACTTATAGGACTTATTTTATGTAAAATGAGGTGCTATATCCACTGGTAAAAACCACGATGTCCTATCTTTAACCGTTTAGGAGATCGAGTAAAATGGAAAATAATAGATATTTGAAAATGTGACATATAAACATTTTATTCGTTTGTACCTTTATCAACTCCTGAGAGTAGACTTATAGGACTTATTTTATGTAAAATGAGGTGCTAAATCCACTGGTGAAAACCGCGATGTCCTATCTGTAACCGTTTAGGAGATCGAGTAAAATGGAAAATAATAGATATTTGAAAATGTGATATATAAACATTAAATCCGTTTGTACCTTTATCAACTTTTGAGAGTAGAATCATAGGACTTGTTTTATGTGAAATGAGGTGCTAAATCCACTGGTGAAAACCGCGATGTCCTATCTGTAACCGTTTAGGAGATCGAGTAAAATGGAAAATAATAGATATTTGAAAATGTGATATATAAATATTTTATTCGTTTGTACCTTTATCAACTCCTGAGAGTAGACTTATAGGACTTATTTTATGAAAAATGAGGTGCTAAATCCACTGGTGAAAACCGCGATGTCCCATCTGTAACCGTTTAGGAGATTTTGTAAAATGGATAAAAATAAATATTTGAAAATGTGATATATAAATATTTTATTCGTTTGTACCTTTAACAACTCCTGAGATTAGACTTATAGGACTTATTTTATGAAAAATGAGGTGCTAAATCCACTGGTGAAAACCGCGATATCCTATCTGTAACCGTTTATGAGATTGAGTAAAATGAAGAATAAAAGATATTTGAAAATGTGATATATAAACATTTTATTCGTTTGTAACTTTATCAACTCTTGAGAGTAGACTTATAAGACTTTTTTAATGTAAAATGAGGTGCTAAATCCACTGGTGAAAACCGCAATGTTCTATCTTCAACCGTTTAGGAGATCGAGTAAAATGGAGAATAAAAGATATTTGAAAATGTGATATATAAACATTATATCCGTTTGTACCTTTATCAACTTTTGAGAGTAGACTCATGGGACTTGTTTAATGTAAAATGAGGTGCTAAATCCACTGGTAAAAACCGCGATGTCCTATCTTTAACCGTTTAGGAGATCGAGTAAAATGGAAAATAATAGATATTTGAAAATGTGACATATAAACATTTTATTCGTTTGTACCTTTATCAACTCCTGAGAGTAGACTTATAGGACTTATTTTATGTAAAATGAGGTGCTAAATCCACTGGTGAAAACCGCGATGTCCTATCTGTAACCGTTTAGGAGATCGAGTAAAATGGAAAATAATAGATATTTGAAAATGTGATATAAAAACATTTTATTCGTTTGTACCTTTATCAACTCCTGAGAGTAGACTTGTAGGACTTATTTTATGTAAAATGAGGTGCTAAATCCACTGGTGAAAACCGCGATGTCCTATCTTTAACCGTTTAGGAGATTGAGTAAAATGGAGAATAAAAGATATTTGAAAATGTGATATATAAACATTATATCCGTTTGTACCTTTATCAACTCTTGAGAGTAGACTTATAGAACTTATTTTATGTAAAATGAGGTGCTAAATCCACTGGTGAAAACCGCGATGTCCCATCTGTAACCGTTTAGGAGATTATGTAAAATGGATAAAAATTGATATTTGAAAATGTGATATATAAACATTTTATTCGTTTGTACCTTTAACAACTCCTGAGATTAGACTTATAGGATTTATTTTATGAAAAATGAGGTGCTAAATCCACTGGTAAAAATCGCGATGTCCTATCTGTAACCGTTTAGAAGATCGAGTAAAACGGATAATAATAGATATTTGAAAATGTGATATATAAACATTTTATTCGTTTGCACCTTTATCAACTCCTGAGAGTAGACTTATAGGACTTATTGTATGTAAAATGAGGTGCTAAATCCCCTGGTGAAATCCGCGATGTCCTATCTTTAACCGTTTAGGAGATCTAGTAAAATGGAGAATAGTAGATATTTGAAAATGTGAAATTTAACACTTTATTCGTTTGTTTCTTTATCAACTCCTGAGAGTAGACTTATAGAACTTATTTTATGTAAAATGAGGTGCTTTATCCACTGGTGAAAACCGCGATGTCCTATCCTCAACCGTTTAGGAGATCGTGTAAAATGGAGAATAATAGATATTTGAAAATGTGATATTTAAACAATTTTATTCGTTTGTACCTTTATCAACTCTTGAGAGAAGACTTATAGGACTTATTTTATGTAAAATGAGGTGCTAAATCCACTGGTAAATACCGCGATGTCCAATCTTTAACCGTTTAGGAGATCGAGTAAGATGGAGAATAATAGATATTTGAAAATGTGATATATAAACATTTTATTCGTTTGTACCTTTATCAACTCTTGAGAGTAGACTTATAGGACTTATTTTATGTAAAATGAGGTGCTAAATCCACTGGTGAAAACCGAGATGTCCTATCTTAAACCGTTTAGGAGATCGAGTGAAATGGAGAATAATAGATATTTGAAATTGTGATATATAAACATTATATTCGTTTGTACCTTTATCAAATCTTGAGAGTAGACTTATAGGACTTATTTTATGTAAAATGAGGTGCTAAATCCACTGGTGAAAACCGAGATGTCCTATCTTTAACCGTTTAGGAGATCGAGTAAAATGGAGAATAATAGATATTTGAAAATAAGATATACAAACATTTTATTCGTTTGTACCTTTATCAACTCTTGAGAGTAGACTTATAGGACTCTTTTTATGTAAAATGAGGTGCTAAATCCACTGGTGAAAACCGCGATGTCCTATCTTTAACCGTTTAGGAGATCGAGTAAAATGGAGAATAATAGATATTTGAAAATGTGATATATAAACATTTTATTCGTTTGTACCTTTATCAACTCCTGAGAATAGACTTGTAGGACTTATCTTATGTAAAATGAGGTGCTAAATCCACTGGTGAAAACTGCGATGTCCTATCTTTAACCGTTTAGGAGAACGAGTAAAATGGATAATAATAGATATTTGAAAATGTGATGTATAAACATTTTATTCGTGTGTACCTTTATCAACTCCTGAGAGTAGACTTATAGGACTTATTTTATGTAAAATGAGGTGCAAAATCTACTGGTGAAAATTGCGATGTCCTATCTGTAACCTTTTATGAGATTGAGTAAATTGGAAAATAAAAGATATTTGAAAATGTGATGTATAAACATTTTATTCGTGTGTACCTTTATCAACTCCTGAGAGTAGACTTATAGGACTTATTTTATGTAAAATGAGGTGCTAAACCCACTGGTGAAAACCGCGATGTCCCATCTGTAACCGTTTAGGAGATTATGTAAAATGGATAAAAATAGATATTTGAAAATGTGATGTATAAACATTTTATTCGTTTGTACCTTTAACAACTCCTGAGATTAGACTTATAGGACTTATTTTATGAAAAATGAGGTGCTAAATCCACTGGTAAAAATCGCGATGTCCTATCTGTAACCGTTTAGAAGATCGAGTTAAACGGATAATAATAGATATTTGAAAATGTGATATATAAACATTTTATTCGTTTGCACCTTTATCAACTCCTGAGAGTAGACTTATATGACTTATTGTATGTAAAATGAGGTGCTAAATCCCCTGGTGAAATCCGCGATGTCCTATCTTTAACCGTTTAGGAGATCGAGTAAAATGGAGAATAGTAGATATTTGAAAATGTGAAATTTAACACTTTATTCGTTTGTTCCTTTATCAACTCCTGAGAGTAGACTTATAGAACTTATTTTATGTAAAATGAGGTGCTTTATCCACTGGTGAAAACCGCGATGTCCTATCCTCAACCGTTTAGGAGATCGCGTAAAATGGAGAATAATAGATATTTGAAAATGTGATATATAAACAATTTTATTCGTTTGTTCCTTTATCAACTCCTGAGAGTAGACTTATAGAACTTATTTTATGTAAAATGAGGTGCTTTATCCACTGGTGAAAACCGCGATGTCCTATCCTCAACCGTTTAGGAGATCGCGTAAAATGGAGAATAATAGATATTTGAAAATGTGATATATAAACAATTTTATTCGTTTGTACCTTTATCAACTCTTGAGAGTAGACTTATAGGACTTATTTTATGTAAAATGAGGTGCTAAATCCACTGGTAAATACCGCGATGTCCAATCTTTAACCGTTTAGGAGATCGAGTAAAATGGAGAATAATAGATATTTGAAAATGTGATATATAAACATTTTATTCGTTTGTACCTTTATCAACTCTTGAGAGTAGACTTATAGGACTTATTTTATGTAAAATGAGGTGCTAAATCCACTGGTGAAAACCGAGATGTCCTATCTTAAACCGTTTAGGAGATCGAGTGAAATGGAGAATAATAGATATTTGAAATTGTGATATATAAACATTTTATTCGTTTGTACCTTTATCAACTCCTGAGAGTAGATTTATAGGACTTATTTTATGTAAAATGAGGTGCTAAATCCACTGGTGAAAACCGCGATGTCCTATCTTTAACCGTTTAAGAGATCGAGTAAAATGGAGAATAATAGATATTTGAAAATGTGAAATTTAACACTTTATTCGTTTGTACCTTTATCAACTCCTGAGAGTAGACTTATAGGACTTATTTTTTGTAAAATGAGGTGCTAAATCCACTGGCGAAAACCGCGATGTCTTATCTGTAACCGTTTAGAAGATCGAGTAAAATGTAGAATAATAGATATTTGAAAATGTGATATATAAACATTTTGTTCGTTTGTACCTTTATCAACACTTGAGAGTAGACTTATAGGTCTTATTTTATGAAAATGAGGTGCTAAATCCACTGGTGAAAACCGCGATGTCCTATCTGTAACCGTTTAGGAGATCGAGTAAAATGGAGAATAAAAGATATTTGAAAATGTGATATATAAACATTATATCCGTTTGTACCTTTATCAACTTTTGAGAGTAGACTCATGGGACTTGTTTTATGTAAAATGAGGTGCTAAATCCACTGGTAAAAACCGCGATGTCCTATCTTTACCCGTTTAGGAGATCGAGTAAAATGGAGAATAATAGATATTTGAAAATGTGATATAAAAACATTTTATTCGTTTGTTCCTTTATCAACTCCTGAGAGTAGACATATAGAACTTATTTTATGTGAAATGAGGTGCTAAATCCACTGGTGAAAACCGCGATGTTCTTTCTGTAACCGTTTAGGAGATCGAGTAAAATGGAGAATAACAAATATTTGAAAATATGATATATAAACATTTTATTCGTTAATACCTTTATCAACTCCTGAGAGTAGACTTATAGGACTTATTTTATGTAAAATGAGGTGCTAAATCCACTGGTAAAACCTCGATGTCCTATCTTCAACCGTTTAGGAGATCGAGTAAAATGGAGAATAATTGATATTTGAAAATGTGATATATAAACATTTTATTCGTTTTTACCTTTATCAACTCTTGAGTGTAGACTTATAGCACTTATTATATGTAAAATGAGGTGCTAAATCCACTGGTAAAAACCACGATGTTCTATCCGTAACCGTTTAGGAGATTTTGTAAAATGGATAATAATAGATATTTGAAAATGTGATATATAAACATTTTATTTGTTTGTACCTTTATCAACTCCTGAGAGTAAACTTATAGGACTTATTTTATGTAAATTGAGGTGCTAAATCTACTGGTGAAAACTGCGATGTCCTATCTGTAACCGTTTATGAGATTGACTAAAATGGAAAATAAAAGTTATTTGAAAATGTGATATATAAACATTTTATTCGTTTGTACCTCTATCGACTCTTGAGAGTAAACTTATAGGACTTATTTTAAGTAAAATGAGGTGCTAAATCCACTGGTAAAAACCGCGATGTCCTATCCTTAACCGTTTAGGAGATCGAGTAAAATGGAGAATAATAGATATTTGAAATTGTGATATATAAACATTTTATTCGTCTGTACCTTTATCCAACTCCTGAGAGTAGACTTATAAGACCTATTTATCTAAAATGGGGTGCTAAATCCACTGGTAAAAACAGCGATGTCCTATCTTTAAAAGTTTAGGAGATCGAGTAAAATGGAGGATAATAGATATTTGAAAATGTGATATATAAACATTTTATTCGTTTGTACCTTTATCAACCCTTAAGAGTAGACTTATAGGACTTATTTTATGTAAAATGAGGTGCTAAATCCTCTGGAGATAACCCCGATGTCCTATCTATAACCGTTTAGGAGATCGAGTAAAATGGAAAATAATAGATATTTGAAAATGTGATACATAAACATTTTATTCGTTTGAACCTTTATCAACCCTTGAGAGTAGACTTATAGGACTTATTTTATGTAAAATGAGGTGCTAAATCCTCTGGAGATAACCCCGATGTCCTATCTTTAACCGTTTAGGAGATCGAGTATAATGGAGAATAATAGATATTTGGAAATGTGATATATAAACATTTTATTCGTTAGTACCTTTATCAACTCTTGAGAGTAGACTTATAGGACTTATTTTATGTAAAATGAGGTGCTAATTGCACTGGTGAAAACCGCGATGTCCTATCTTTACCCGTTTAGGAGATCGAGTAAAATGGAGAATAATAGATATTTGAAAATGTGATATAAAAACATTTTATTCGTTTGTTCCTTTATCAACTCCTGAGAGTAGACATATAGAACTTATTTTATGTGAAATGAGGTGCTAAATCCACTGGTGAAAACCGCGATGTTCTTTCTGTAACCGTTTAGGAGATCGAGTAAAATGGAGAATAACAAATATTTGAAAATATGATATATAAACATTTTATTCGTTAATACCTTTATCAACTCCTGAGAGTAGACTTATAGGACTTATTTTATGTAAAATGAGGTGCTAAATCCACTGGTAAAACCTCGATGTCCTATCTTCAACCGTTTAGGAGATCGAGTAAAATGGAGAATAATTGATATTTGAAAATGTGATATATAAACATTTTATTCGTTTTTACCTTTATCAACTCTTGAGTGTAGACTTATAGCACTTATTATATGTAAAATGAGGTGCTAAATCCACTGGTAAAAACCACGATGTTCTATCCGTAACCGTTTAGGAGATTTTGTAAAATGGATAATAATAGATATTTGAAAATGTGATATATAAACATTTTATTTGTTTGTACCTTTATCAACTCCTGAGAGTAAACTTATAGGACTTATTTTATGTAAATTGAGGTGCTAAATCTACTGGTGAAAACTGCGATGTCCTATCTGTAACCGTTTATGAGATTGACTAAAATGGAAAATAAAAGTTATTTGAAAATGTGATATATAAACATTTTATTCGTTTGTACCTCTATCGACTCTTGAGAGTAAACTTATAGGACTTATTTTAAGTAAAATGAGGTGCTAAATCCACTGGTAAAAACCGCGATGTCCTATCCTTAACCGTTTAGGAGATCGAGTAAAATGGAGAATAATAGATATTTGAAATTGTGATATATAAACATTTTATTCGTCTGTACCTTTATCCAACTCCTGAGAGTAGACTTATAAGACCTATTTATCTAAAATAAGGTGCTAAATCCACTGGTAAAAACAGCGATGTCCTATCTTTAACCGTTTAGGAGATCGAGTAAAATGGAGGATAATAGATATTTGAAAATGTGATATATAAACATTTTATTCGTTTGTACCTTTATCAACCCTTGAGAGTAGACTTATAGGACTTATTTTATGTAAAATGAGGTGCTAAATCCTCTGGAGATAACCCCGATGTCCTATCTTTAACCGTTTAGGAGATCGAGTATAATGGAGAATAATAGATATTTGGAAATGTGATATATAAACATTTTATTCGTTAGTACCTTTATCAACTCTTGAGAGTAGACTTATAGGACTTATTTTATGTAAAATGAAGTGCTAAATCCACTGGTGAAAACCGCGATGTCCTATCTTTAACCGTTTAGGAGTTCGAGTAAAATGGAAAATAAAAGATATTTGAAAATGTGATACATAAACATTTTATTCGTTTGTACCTTTATCAACTCTTGAGAGTAGACTTATAGGACTTATTTTATGTAAAATGAGGTGCTAAATCCACTGGTGAAAACCCCGATGTCCTATCTTTAACCGTTTAGGAGATCGAGTAAAAAGGAGAATAATAGATATTTGAAAATGTGATATATAAACATTTTATTCGTTTGTACCTTTATCAACTCTTGAGAGTAGACTTATAGGACTTATTTTATGTAAAATGAAGTGCTAAATCCACTGATGAAAACAGCGATGTCCTGTCTTTAACCGTTTAGAAGATCGAGTAAAATGGAGAATAATAAATATTTGAAAATGTGCTACATAAACATTTTATTCGTTTGTACCTTTATCAACTCTTCAGAGTTGACTTATAGGACTTATTTTATGTAAAATAATGTGCTATATATACTGGTGAAAACCGCGATGTCCTATCTTTAACCGTTTAGGAGATCGAGTAAAATGGAAAATAATAGATATTTGAAAATGTGATACATAAACATTTTATTCGTTTTTACCTTTATCAACTCTTGAGAGTAGACTTATAGGACTTATTTTATGTAAAATGAGGTGCTAAATCCACTAATGAAAACCGCGATGTCCTATCTTTAAACGTTTAGGAGATTGAGTAAAATGAAGAATAATAGATATTTGAAAATGTGATATATAAACATTTTATTCGTTTGTACCTCTATCAACTCTTGAGAGTAGACTTATAGGACTTATTTTATGTAAAATGAGGTGCTAAATCCTCTGGAGATAACCCCGATGTCCTATCTTTAACCGTTTAGGAGATCGAGTATAATGGAGAATAATAGATATTTGGAAATGTGATATATAAACATTTTATTCGTTAGTACCTTTATCAACTCTTGAGAGTAGACTTATAGGACTTATTTTATGTAAAATGAAGTGCTAAATCCACTGGTGAAAACCGCGATGTCCTATCTTTAACCGTTTAGGAGTTCGAGTAAAATGGAAAATAAAAGATATTTGAAAATGTGATACATAAACATTTTATTCGTTTGTACCTTTATCAACTCTTGAGAGTAGACTTATAGGACTTATTTTATGTAAAATGAGGTGCTAAATCCACTGGTGAAAACCCCGATGTCCTATCTTTAACCGTTTAGGAGATCGAGTAAAAAGGAGAATAATAGATATTTGAAAATGTGATATATAAACATTTTATTCGTTTGTACCTTTATCAACTCTTGAGAGTAGACTTATAGGACTTATTTTATGTAAAATGAGGTGCTACATCCACTGGTGAAAACCGCGATGTCCTATCTTTAACTGTTTAGGAGATCGAGTAAAATGGAAAATAATAGATATTTGAAAATGTGATACATAAACATTTTATTTGTTTTTACCTTTATCAACCCTTGAGAGTAGACTTATAGGACTTATTTTATGTAAAATAATGTGCTATATATACTGGTGAAAACCGCGATGTCCTATCTTTAACCGTTAAGGAGATCGAGTAAAAAGGAAAATAATAGATATTTGAAAATGTGATATATAAACATTTTATTCGTTTGTACCTTTATCAACCCTTGAGAGTAGACTTATAGGAATTATTTTATGTAAAATAACGTGCAATATATACTGGTTAAAACCGCGATGTCCTGTCTTTAATCGTTTAGGAGATCGAGTAAAATGGAGAATAATAGATATTTGAAAATGTGATATATAAACATTTTATTCGTGTGTACCTTTATCAACTCCTGAGAGTAGACTTATAGGACTTATTTTATGTAAAATGAGGTGCTAAATCCACTGGTGAAAACCCCGATGTTCTATCTTTAACCGTTTAGGAGATCGAGTAAAATGGAGAATAATAGATATTTGAAAATGTGATATATAAACATTTTATTCGTGTGTACCTTTATCAACTCCTGAGAGTAGACTTATAGGACTTATTTTATGTAAAATGAGGTGCTAGATCCACCGGTAAAAACCGAGATGTTCTATCTTTAACCGTTTAGGAGATCGAGTAAAATGGAGAATAATAGATATTTGAAAATGTGATATATAAACATTTTATTCGTGTGTACCTTTATCAACTCCTGAAAGTAGACTTATTGGACTTATTTTATGTAAAATGAGGTGCTAAATCCACTGGTGAAAGCCGCGATGTCCTGTCTGTAACCGTTTAGAAGATCGAGTAAAAAGGAGAATATTAAGTATTTGAAATTGTGATATATAAACATTTTATTAGCTTGTACCTTTATCAACTCTTGAGAGTAGACTTATAGGACTTATGTTATGTAAAATGAGGTGCTAAATCCACTGGTGAAAACCGCGATGTCCTATCTGTAACCGTTTAGAAAATCGAGTAAAATGGAAAATAATAGATATTTGAAATTGTGATATATAAACATTTTATTCGTTTGTACCTTTATCAACCCCTGAGAGTAGACTTATAGAACTTATTTTATGTAAAATGAGGTGCTAAATCCACTGGTGAAAGCCGCGATGTCCTATCTTTAATTGTCTAGAAGATCGAGTAAATTGGAAAATAATAGATATTTGAAAATGTGATATATAAACATTTAATTCGTTTGTACCTTTATCAACTCTTGAGAGTAGACTTATAGAGCTTATTTTATGTAAAATGAGGTGCTTAATCCACTGGTAAAAACCGCGATGTCCTATCTTTAACCGTTTAGGAGATCGAGTAAAATGGAGAATAATAGATATTTGAAAAAGTGATATAAAAACATTTTATTCGTCTGTACCTTTATCAACTCCTGAGAGTAGACTTATAAGACTTATTTATCTAAAATAAGGTGCTAAATCCACTGGTAAAAACAGCGATGTCCTATCTTTAACCGTTTAGGAGATCGAGTAAAATGGAGAATAATAGATATTTGAAAAAGTGATATAAAAACATTTTATTCGTCTGTACCTTTATCAACTCCTGAGAGTAGACTTATAAGACTTATTTTATGTAAAATGAGGTGCTAATTGCACTGGTGAAAACCGCGATGTCCTATCTTTACCCGTTTAGGAGATCGAGTAAAATGGAGAATAATAGATATTTGAAAATGTGATATAAAAACATTTTATTCGTTTGTTCCTTTATCAACTCCTGAGAGTAGACATATAGAACTTATTTTATGTGAAATGAGGTGCTAAATCCACTGGTGAAAACCGCGATGTTCTTTCTGTAACCGTTTAGGAGATCGAGTAAAATGGAGAATAACAAATATTTGAAAATATGATATATAAACATTTTATTTGTTTGTACCTTTATCAACTCCTGAGAGTAAACTTATAGGACTTATTTTATGTAAATTGAGGTGCTAAATCTACTGGTGAAAACTGCGATGTCCTATCTGTAACCGTTTATGAGATTGACTAAAATGGAAAATAAAAGTTATTTGAAAATGTGATATATAAACATTTTATTCGTTTGTACCTCTATCAACTCTTGAGAGTAAACTTATAGGACTTATTTTAAGTAAAATGAGGTGCTAAATCCACTGGTAAAAACCGCGATGTCCAATCCTTAACCGTTTAGGAGATCGAGTAAAATGGAGAATAATAGATATTTGAAATTGTGATATATAAACATTTTATTCGTCTGTACCTTTATCCAACTCCCGAGAGTAGACTTATAAGACCTATTTATCTAAAATGGGGTGCTAAATCCACTGGTAAAAACAGCGATGTCCTATCTTTAACCGTTTAGGAGATCGAGTAAAATGGAGGATAATAGATATTTGAAAATGTGATATATAAACATTTTATTCGTTTGTACCTTTATCAACTCTTGAGAGTAGACTTATAGGACTTATCTTATGTAAAATGAGGTGCTAAATCCACTAGTGAAAACCACGATGTCCTATCTTTAACCGTTTAGGAGATAGAGTAAAATGGAGAATAAAAGATATTTGAAAATGTGATCTATAAACATTTTATTCGTTTGTACCTTTATCAACTCTTGAGTAGACTTATAGGTCTTATTTTATGTAAAATGAGGTGCTAACTCCACTGGTAAAAACCGCGATGTCCTATCTGTAACCGTTTAGGAGATCGAGTTAAATGGAGAATAATTGATATTTGAAAATGTGATATATAAACATTTTATTCGTTTTTACCTTTATCAACTCTTGAGTGTAGACTTATAGCACTTATTATATGTAAAATGAGGTGCTAAATCCACTGGTAAAAACCACGATGTTCTATCCGTAACCGTTTAGGAGATTTTGTAAAATGGATAATAATAGATATTTGAAAATGTGATATATAAACATTTTATTTGTTTGTACCTTTATCAACTCCTGAGAGTAAACTTATAGGACTTATTTTATGTAAATTGAGGTGCTAAATCTACTGGTGAAAACTGCGATGTCCTATCTGTAACCGTTTATGAGATTGACTAAAATGGAAAATAAAAGTTATTTGAAAATGTGATATATAAACATTTTATTCGTTTGTACCTCTATCAACTCTTGAGAGTAAACTTATAGGACTTATTTTAAGTAAAATGAGGTGCTAAATCCACTGGTAAAAACAGCGATGTCCTATCTGTAACCGTTTAGGAGATCGAGTTAAATGGAGAATAATTGATATTTGAAAATGTGATATATAAACATTTTATTCGTTTGTACCTTTATCAACTCTTGAGTAGACTTATAGGTCTTATTTTATGTAAAATGAGGTGCTAACTCCACTGGTAAAAACCGCGATGTCCTATCTGTAACCGTTTAGGAGATCGAGTTAAATGGAGAATAATTGATATTTGAAAATGTGATATATAAACATTTTATTCGTTTGTACCTTTATCAACTCCTGAAAGTAGACTTATAGGACTTTTTTATGTAAAATGAGGTGCTAAATCCACTGGTGAAAACTGCGATGTCTTATCTGTAACCGTTTAGGAGATCGAGTAAAATGGAAAATAATAGATATTTGAAAATGTGATATATAAACATTTTATTCATTTGCGTCTTTATCAATTCCTGAGAGTAGACTTATAGAACTTATTTTATGTAAAATGAGGTGCTAAATCCACTGGTGAAAACCGCGATGTTCTATCTGTAACCGTTTAGAAGATTTTGTAAAATTGATAATAATAGATATTTGGAAATGTGATATATAAACATTTTATTCGTTTGTGCCTTTATCAACTCCTGAGAGTAGACTTATAGAACTTATTTTATGTAAAATGAGGTGCTTAATCCACTGGTGAAAACCGCGATGTTCTATCTGTAACCGTTTAGGAGATTTTGTAAAATTGATATTAATAGATATTTGAAAATGTGATATATAAACCTTTTATTCGTTTGTGCCTTTGTCAACTCCTGAGAGTAGACTTATAAAACTTATTTTATGTGAAATGAGGTGCTAAATCCACTGGTGAAAACCGCGATGTTCTATCTGTAACCGTTTAGGAGATTTTGTAAAATTGATAATAATAGATATTTGAAAATGTGATATATAAACATTTTATTCGTTTGTGCCTTTATCAACTCCTGAGAGTAGACTTATAGAACTTATTTTATGTAAAATGAGGTGCTAAATCCACTGGTGAAAACCGCGATGTTCTATCTGTAGCCGTTAAGGAGATCGAGAAAAATGGAGAATAATAGATATTTGAAAATGTGATATATAAACATTTTATTCGTTTGTACCTTTATCAACTCCTGAAAGTAGACTTATAGGACTTATTTTATGTAAAATGAGGTGCTAAATTCACTGGTGAAAGCCGCGATGTTCTATCTTTAACCGTTTAGGAGGTCGAGTAAAATGGAGAATAATAGAATTTGAAAATGTGATATATAAACATTTTATTCGTTTGTAGCTTTATCAACTCCTGAAAGTAGACTTATAGGACTTATTTTATGTAAAATGAGGTGCAAAATCCACTGGTGAAAGCCGCGATGTCCTATCTTTAACCGTTTAGGAGATCGAGTAAAATGGAAAATAATAGATATTTGAAAATGTGATATATAAACATTTTATTCGTTTGTAACTTTATCAACCCCTGAGAGTAGACTTACAGGACTTGTTTTATGTAAAATGAGGTGCTTAATCCACTGGTGAAAACTGCGATGTCCTATCTTTAACCGTTTAGGAGATCGAGTAAAATGGAGAATAATAGATATTTGAAAATGTGATATATAAACATTTTATTCGTTTGTACCTTTGTCAACTCTTGAGAGTAGACTTATAGGACTTATTTTATGTAAAATGAGGTGCTAAATCCACTGGTGAAAACCACGATGTCCTATCTTTAACCGTTTAGGAGATCGAGTAAAATAGAGAATAATAGATATTTGAAAATGTGATATATAAACATTTTATTCGTCTGTACCTTTATCAACTCCTGAGAGTAGACTTATAAGACTTATTTATCTAGAATGAGGTGCAAAATCCACTGGTAAAAACAGCGATGTCCTATCTTTAACCGTTTAGGAGATCGAGTAAAATAGAGAATAATAGATATTTGAAAATGTGATATATAAACATTTTATTCGTCTGTACCTTTATCAACTCCTGAGAGTAGACTTATAAGACTTATTTATCTAAAATGAGGTGCTAAATCCACTGGTAAAAACCGCGATGTCCTATCTGTAGCCGTTTAGGAGATCGAGAAAAATGGAGAATAATAGATATTTGAAAATGTGATATATAAACATTTTATTCGATTGTACCTTTATCAACTCTTGAGAGTAGACTTATAGCACTTATTTTATGTAAAATGAGGTGCTAAATCCACTGATAAAAACCGCGATGTCCTATCTGTAACCGATTAGAAGATCGAGTAAAATGGAGAATAATAGATATTTGAAAATGTGATATATAAACATTTTATACGTTTGTACCTTTATCAACTCTTGAGAGTAGACTTATAGCACATATTCTATGTAAAATGAGGTGCTAAATCCACTGGTAAAAACCGCGATGTTCTATCTGTAACCGTTTAGGAGATTTTGTAAAATGGATAATAATAGATATTTGAAAATGTAATATGTAAACATTTTATTTGTTTGTACCTTTATCAACTCCTGAGAGTAGACTTATAGGACTTATTTTATGTAAAATGAGGTGCCTAACCTACAGGTGAAAACCGCGATGTCCTATCTTTAACCGTTTAGGAGATCGAGTAAAATGGAGAATAATAGATATTTGAAAATGTGATATATAAACATTTTATTCGTTTGTACCTTTATCAACTCTTGATAGTAGACTTATAGCACTTATTTTATGTAAAATGAGGTGCTAAATCCACTGGTAAAAACCGCGATGTTCTATCCGTAACCGTTTAGGAGATCGAGTAAAATGGAGACTAATAGATATTTGAAAATGTGATATATAAAGTATAATCATTTTATCCGTTTGTACCTTTATCAACTCCTGAGAGTAGAGTTATAGGACTTATTTTATGAAAAATGAGGTGCTAAATCCACTGGTGAAAATTGCGATGTCCTATCTTTAACCGTTTAGGAGATCGAGTAAGATGGAGAATAATAGATATTTGAAAATGTGATATATAAAGTATAAACATTTTATTCGTTTGTACCTTTATCAACTCCTGAGAGTAGAGTTATAGGACTTATTTTAAGTAAAATGAGGTGCTAAACCCACTGGTGAAAACCGCGATGTCCTATCTTTAACCGTTTAGGAGATCGAGTAAAATGGAGAATAATAGATATTTGAAAATGTGATATATAAAGTATAAACATTTTATTCGTTTATACCTTTATCAACTCTTGAGAGTAGACTTATAGGACTTTTTTATTGTAAAATGAGGTGCTAAATCCACTGGTGAAAACCGCGATGTTCTCTCTGTAACCGTTTAGGAGAATTTGTAAAATGGAGAACAATAGATATTTGAAAATGTGATATATAAACATTTTATTCGTTTGTACCTTTATCAGCTCTTAAGAGTAGACTTATAGGACTTATTTTATGTAAAATGAGGTGCTAAATCCACTGGTGAAAAGCGCGATGTCCTATCTGTAACCGTTTAGGAGATTTTGTAAAATGGATAAAAATAGATATTTGAAAATATGATATATAAACATTTTATCCGTTTGTACCTTTATCAACTCCTGAGAATAGACTTATAGGACTTATTTTATGTAAATTGAGGTGCTAAATCCACTGTAAAAAACCGCGATGTCATATCTGTAACCGATTAGGGGATTTTGTATAATGGATAATAATAGATATTTGAAAATGTGATATATAAACATTTTATTCGTTTGTACCTTTATCAACTCCTGAGAATAGACTTATAGGACTTATTTTATGTAAAATGAGGTGCTAAATCCACTGATAAAAACCGCGATGTCCTATCTGTAACCGATTAGAAGATCGAGTAAAATGGAGAATAATAGATATTTGAAAATGTGATATATAAACATTTTATTCGTTTGTACCTTTATCAACTTCTGAGAGTAGACTTATAGGACTTATTTAATGTAAAATGAGGTGATAAATCCACTGGTGAAAACCGCGATGTCCTATCTGTATCCGTTTAGGAGATCGAGTAAAATGGATAAAAATAGATATTTGAAAATGTGATATATAAACATTTTACTCGTCTGTACCTTTATTAACTCCTGAGAATAGACTTGTAGGACTTATCTTATGTAAAATGAGGTGCTAAATCCACTGGTGAAAACCGCGATGTCCTGTCTGTAACGGTTTAGGAGATTTTGTATAATGGATAATAATAGATATTTGAAAATGTGATCTATAAACATTTTATTCGTTTGTACCTTTATTAACTCCTGAGAGTAGACTTATAGGACTTATTTTATGTAAAATGAGGTGATAAATCCACTGGTGAAAACCGCGATGTCCTATCTGTATCCGTTTAGAAGATCGAGTAAAATGGAGAATAATAGATATTTGAAAATGTGATATATAAACATTTTATTCGTCTGTACCTTTATCAACTCCTGAGAGTAGACTTATAAGACTTATTTATCTAAAATGAGGTGCTAAATCCACTGGTAAAAACAGCGATGTCCTATCTTTAACCGTTTAGGAGATCGAGTAAAATGGAGAATAATAGATATTTGAAAATGTGATATATAAACATTTTATTCGTTTATACCTTTATCAACCCTTGAGAGTAGACTTATAGCACTTATTTTATGTAAAATGAGGTGCTCAATCCACTGGTAAAAACCGCGATGTTCCATCTGTAACCGTTTAGGAGATTTTGTAAAATGGATAATAATAGATATTTGAAAATGTAATATGTAAACATTTTATTTGTTTGTACCTTTATCAACTCCTGAGAGTAGACTTATAGGACTTATTTTATGTAAAATAAAGTGCTTAACCCACTGGTGAAAACCGCGATGTCCTATCTTTAACCGTTTAGGAGATCGAGTAAAATGGAGAATAATAGATATTTGAAAATGTGATATATAAACATTTTATTCGTTTGTACCTTTATCAACTCCTGAGAGTAGAGTTATAGGACTTATTTAATGTAAAATGAGGTGCTAAATCCACTGGTGAAAATTGCGATGTCCTATCTTTAACCGATTAGGAGATCGGGTAAAATGGAGAATAATAGATATTTGAAAATGTGATATATAAAGTATAAACATTTTATTCGTTTGTACCTTTATCAACTCCAGAGAGTAGAGTTATAGGACTTATTTTATGTGAAATGAGGTGATAAATCCACTGGTGAAAATTGCGATGTCCTATCTTTAACCGTTTAGGAGATCGAGTAAAATGGAGAATAATAGATATTTGAAAATGTGATATATAAAGTATAAACATTTTATTCGTTTGTACCTTTATCATCTCCTGAGAGTAGAGTTATAGGACTTATTTTATGTAAAATGAGGTGCTAAACCCACTGGTGAAAACCGCGATGTCCTATCTTTAACCGTTTAGGAGATCGAGTAAAATGGAGAATAATAGATATTTGAAAATGTGATATATAAAGTATAAACATTTTATTCGTTTGTACCTTTATCAACTTTTGAGAGTAGACTTATAGGACTTTTTTAATGTAAAATGAGGTGCTAAATCCACTGGTGAAAACCGCGATGTTCTCTCTGTAACCGTTTAGGAGATTTTGTAAAATGGCGAATAATAGATATTTGAAAATGTGATATATAAACATTTTATTCGTTTGTACCTTTATCAACTCTTAAGAGTAGACTTATAGGACTTATTAGATGTAAAATGAGGTGCTAAATCCACTGGTGAAAAGCGCGATGTCCTATCTGTAACCGTTTAGGAGATTTTGTAAAATGGATAAAAATAGATATTTGAAAATGTGATATATAAACATTTTATTCGTTTGTACCTTTATCAACTCCTGAGAATAGACTTATAGGACTTATTTTATGTAAATTGAGGTGCTAAATCCACTGTAAAAAACCGCGATGTCATATCTGTAACCGATTAGGGGATTTTGTGTAATGGATAATAATAGATATTTGAAAATGTGATCTATAAACATTTTATTCGTTTGTGCCTTTATCAACTCTTAAGAGTAGACTTATAGGACTTATTTTATGTAAAATGAGGTGCTAATTCCACTGGTGAAAACCGCGATGTCCTATCTGTAACCGTTTAGGAGATTTTGTAAAATGGATAAAAATAGATATTTGAAAATGTGATATATAAACATTTTATTCGTTTGTAAATTTATCAACTCCTGAGAATAGACTTATAGGACTTATTTTATGTAAAATGAGGTGCTAAATCCACTGATAAAAACCGCGATGTCCTATATGTAACCGATTAGAAGATCGAGTAAAATGGAGAATAATAGATATTTGAAAATGTGATATATAAACATTTTATTCGTCTGTACCTTTATTAACTCCTGAGAATAGACTTATAGGACTTATTTTATGTAAAATGAGGTGCGAAATCCACTGATAAAAACCGCGATGTCCTATCTGTAACCTTTTAGGAGATTTTGTATAATGGATAATAATAGATATTTGAAAATGTGATCTATAAACATTTTATTCGTCTGTACCTTTATCAACTCCTGAGAGTAGGACTTATAGGACTTATTTATGTAAAATGAGGTGATAAATCCATTGGTGAAAACCGCGATGTCCTATCTGTTTCCGTTTAGGAGATCGAGTAAAATGTAGAATAATAGATATTTGAATATGTGATATATAAACATTTTATTCGTTTGTACCTTTATCAACTCCTGAGAGTAGACTTATAGGACTTATTTATGTAAAATGAGGTGCTAAATCCACTGATAAAAACCGCGATGTCCTATCTGTAACCTATTAGAAGATCGAGTAAAATGGAGAATAATAGATATTTGAAAATGTGATATATAATCATTTTATTCGTTTGTACATTTATCAACTCCTGAGAGTAGACTTATAGGACTTATTTTTTGTAAAATGAGGTGATAAATCCACTGGTGAAAACCGCGATGTCCTGTCTGTAACCGTTTAGGAGATTTTGTATAATGGATAATAATAGATATTTGAAAATGTGATCTATAAACATTTTATTCGTTTGTACCTTTATTAACTCCTGAGACTAGACTTATAGGACTTATTTTATGTAAAATGAGGTGATAAATCCACTGGTGAAAACCGCTATGTCCTATCTGTAACCGTTTAGGAGATCGAGTAAAATGGAGAATAAAAGATATTTGAAAATGTGATATATAAACATTTTATTCGTTTGTACCTCTATCAACTCTTGAGAGTAGACTTATAGGACTTATTTTATGAAAATTGAGGTGCTTAATCCACTAATAAAAACCGCGATATCCTATCTTTAACCGTTTAGAAGATCGAGTAAAATGGAGAATAATAGATATTTGAAAATGTGATATATAAACATTTTATTCGTCTGTACCTTTATTAACTCCTGGGAGTAGACTTATAAGACTTATTTACCTAAAATGAGTTGCTAAATTCACTGGTAAAAACAGCGATGTCATATCTTTAACCGTTTAGAAGATCGAGTAAAATGGAGAATAAAAGATATTAGAAAATGTGATATATAAACATTTTATTCGTTTGTACCTTTATCAACTCTTGAGAGAAGACTTATAGCACTAATTTTATGTAAAATGAGGTGCTAAATCCACAGGTAAAAACCGCGATGTTCTATCTGTAATTGTTTAGGAGATTTTGTAAAATGGATAATAATAGATATTTGAAAATGTGATATATAAACATTTTATTTGTTTGTACCTTTATCAACTCCTGAGAGTAGACTTATAGGACTTTTTTTATGTAAAATGAGGTGCTAAATCCACTGGTGAACGTTTAGGAGATCGAGTAAAATGGAAAATAATAGATATTTGAAAATGTGATATGTAAACATTTTATTCGTTTGTACCTTTATCAACTCTTAAGAGTAGACTTATAGGACTTATTTTATGTAAAATGAGGTGCTAAATCCACTGGTGAAAAGCGCGATGTCCTATCTGTAACCGTTTAGGAGATTTTGTAAAATGGATAAAAATAGATATTTGAAAATGTGATATATAAACATTTTATTCGTTTGTACCTTTATCAACTCCTGAGAATAGACTTATAGGACTTATTTTATGTAAAATGAGGTGCTAAATCCACTGATAAAAACCGCGATGCCCTATCTGTAACCGATTAGGAGATTTTGTATAATGGATAATATTAGATATTTGAAAATGTGATCTATAAACATTTTATTCGTTTGTACCTTTATCAACTCTTAAGAGTAGACTTATAGGACTTATTTTATGTAAAATGAGGTGCTAAATCCACTGGTGAAAACCGCGATGTTCTATCTTTAACCGTTTAGGAGATCGAGTAAAATGGAGAATAATAGATATTTGAAAATATGATATATAAACATTTTATTCGTTTGTTCCTTTATCAAATCTTGAGAGTAGACTTATAGCACTTATTTTATGTAATATGAGGTGCTAAATCCACTGGTAAAAACCGCGATGTTCTATCTTTAACCGTTTAGGAGATCGAGTAAAATAGAGAATAATAGATATTTGAAAATGTGATATATAAACATTTTATTCGTTTGTTCCTTTATCAAATCTTGAGAGTAGACTTATAGCACTTATTTTATGTAATATGAGGTGCTAAATCCACTGGTAAAAACCGCGATGTTCAATCTTTAACCGTTTAGGAGATCGAGTAAAATAGAGAATAATAGATATTTGAAAATGTGATATATAAACATTTTATTCGTTTGTACCTTTATCAACTCTTAAGAGTAGACTTATAGGACTTATTTTATGTAAAATAAGGTGCTAAATCCACTGGATATTTGAAAATGTGATATATAAACATTTTATTCGTTTGTACCTTTATCAACTCCGGAAAATAAATTTATAGGACTTATTTTATGTAAAATAAGGTGCTAAATCCACTGGATATTTGAAAATGTGATATATAAACATTTTATTCGTTTGTACCTTTATCAACTCCGGAAAATAAATTTATAGGACTTATTTTATGTAAAATGAGGTGCTAAATCCACTGATAAAAACCGCGATGTCCTATCTGTAACCTATTAGAAGATCGAGTAAAATGGAGAATAATAGATATTTGAAAATGTGATATATAAACATTTTATTCGTTTGTACCTTTATCAACTCCTGAGAGTAGACTTATAGGACTTATTTATGTAAAATGAGGTGCTAAATCCACTGATAAAAACCGCGATGTCCTATCTGTAACCTATTAGAAGATCGAGTAAAATGGAGAATAATAGATATTTGAAAATGTGATATATAATCATTTTATTCGTTTGTACATTTATCAACTCCTGAGAGTAGACTTATAGGACTTATTTTTTGTAAAATGAGGTGATAAATCCACTGGTGAAAACCGCGATGTCATATCTGTAACCGATTAGGGGATTTTGTATAATGGATAATAATAGATATTTGAAAATGTGATATATAAACATTTTATTCGTTTGTACCTTTATCAACTCCTGAGAATAGACTTATAGGACTTATTTTATGTAAATTGAGGTGCTAAATCCACTGTAAAAAACCGCGATGTCATATCTGTAACCGATTAGGGGATTTTGTATAATGGATAATAATAGATATTTGAAAATGTGATATATAAACATTTTATTCGTTTGTACCTTTATCAACTCCTGAGAATAGACTTATAGGACTTATTTTATGTAAAATGAGGTGCTAAATCCACTGATAAAAACCGCGATGTCCTATCTGTAACCCATTAGAAGATCGAGTAAAATGGAGAATAATAGATATTTGAAAATGTGATATATAAACATTTTATTCGTTTGTACCTTTATCAACTTCTGAGAGTAGACTTATAGGACTTATTTTATGTAAAATGAGGTGATAAATCCACTGGTGAAAACCGCGATGTCCTATCTGTATCCGTTTAGGAGATCGAGTAAAATGGATAAAAATAGATATTTGAAAATGTGATACATAAACATTTTATACGTTTGTACCTTTATCAACTCTTGAGAGTAGACTTATAGCACATATTCTATGTAAAATGAGGTGCTAAATCCACTGGTAAAAACCGCGATGTTCTATCTGTAACCGTTTAGGAGATTTTGTAAAATGGATAATAATAGATATTTGAAAATGTATTATGTAAACATTTTATTTGTTTGTACCTTTATCAACTCCTGAGAGTAGACTTATAGGACTTATTTTATGTGAAATGAGGTGCCTAACCTACAGGTGAAATCCGCGATGTCCTATCTTTAACCGTTTAGGAGATCGAGTAAAATGGAGAATAATAGATATTTGAAAATGTGATATATAAACATTTTATTCGTTTGTACCTTTATCAACTCTTGAGAGTAGACTTATAGCACTTATTTTATGTAAAATGAGGTGCTAAATCCACTGGTAAAAACCGCGATGTTCTATCCGTAACCGTTTAGGAGATCGGGTAAAATGGAGAATAATAGATATTTGAAAATGTGATATATAAAGTATAAACATTTTATTCGTTTGTACCTTTATCAACTCCTGAGAGTAGAGTTATAGGACTTATTTTATGTAAAATGAGGTGCTAAATCCACTGGTGAAAATTGCGATGTCCTATCTTTAACCGTTTAGGAGATCGAGTAAGATGGAGAATAATAGATATTTGAAAATGTGATATATAAAGTATAAACATTTTATTCGTTTGTACCTTTATCAACTCCTAAGAGTAGAGTTTTAGGACTTATTTTAAGTAAAATGAGGTGCTAAACCCACTGGTGAAAACCGCGATGTCCTATCTTTAACCGTTTAGGAGATCGAGTAAAATGGAGAATAATAGATATTTGAAAATGTGATATATAAAGTATAAACATTTTATTCGTTTATACCTTTATCAACTCTTGAGAGTAGACTAATAGGACTTTTTTAATGTAAAATGAGGTGCTAAATCTACTGGTGAAAACCGCGATGTTCTCTCTGTAACCGTTTAGGAGAATTTGTAAAATGGAGAATAATAGATATTTGAAAATGTGATATATAAACATTTTATTCGTTTGTACCTTTATCAGCTCTTAAGAGTAGACTTATAGGACTTATTTTATGTAAAATGAGGTGCTAAATCCACTGGTGAAAAGCGCGATGTCCTATCTGTAACCGTTTAGGAGATTTTGTGAAATGGATAAAAATAGATATTTGAAAATATGATATATAAACATTTTATCCGTTTGTACCTTTATCAACTCCTGAGAATAGACTTATAGGACTTATTTTATGTAAATTGAGGTGCTAAATCCACTGTAAAAATCCGCGATGTCATATCTGTAACCGATTAGGGGATTTTGTATAATGGATAATAATAGATATTTGAAAATGTGATATATAAACATTTTATTCGTTTGTACCTTTATCAACTCCTGAGAATAGACTTATAGGACTTATTTTATGTAAAATGAGGTGCTAAATCCACTGATAAAAACCGCGATGTCCTATCTGTAACCGATTAGAAGATCGAGTAAAATGGAGAATAATAGATATTTGAAAATGTGATATATAAACATTTTATTCGTTTGTACCTTTATCAACTTCTGAGAGTAGACTTATAGGACTTATTTTATGTAAAATGAGGTGATAAATCCACTGGTGAAAACCGCGATGTCCTATCTGTATCCGTTTAGGAGATCGAGTAAAATGGATAAAAATAGATATTTGAAAATGTGATATATAAACATTTTACTCGTCTGTACCTTTATTAACTCCTGAGAATAGACTTGTAGGACTTATCTTATGTAAAATGAGGTGCTAAATCCACTGGTGAAAACCGCGATGTCCTGTCTGTAACGGTTTAGGAGATTTTGTATAATGGATAATAATAGATATTTGAAAATGTGATCTATAAACATTTTATTCGTTTGTACCTTTATTAACTCCTGAGAGTAGACTTATAGTACTTATTTTATGTAAAATGAGGTGATAAATCCACTGGTGAAAACCGCGATGTCCTATCTGTAACCGGTTAGAAGATCGAGTAAAATGGAGAATAATAGATATTTGAAAATGTGATATATAAACATTTTATTCGTCTGTACCTTTATCAACTCCTGAGAGTAGACTTATAAGACTTATTTATCTAAAATGAGGTGCTAAATCGACTGGTAAAAACAGCGATGTCCTATCTTTAACCGTTTAGGAGATCGAGTAAAATGGAGAATAATAGATATTTGAAAATGTGATATATAAACATTTTATTCGTTTGTACCTTTATCAACTCTTGAGAGTAGACTTATAGCACTTATTTTATGTAAAATGAGGTGCTAAATCCACTGGTGAAAATTGCGATGTCCTATCTTTAACCGATTAGGAGATCGGGTAAAATGGAGAATAATAGATATTTGAAAATGTGATATATAAAGTATAAACATTTTATTCGTTTGTACCTTTATCAACTCTTGAGAGTAGACTTATAGCACTTATTTTATGTAAAATGAGGTGCTAAATCCACTGGTAAAAACCGCGATGTTTCATCTGTAACCGTTTAGGAGATTTTGTAAAATGGATAATAATAGATATTTGAAAATGTAATATGTAAACATTTTATTTGTTTGTACCTTTATCAACTCCTGAGAGTAGACTTATAGGACTTATTTTATGTAAAATAAAGTGCTTAACCCACTTGTGAAAACCGCGATGTTCTCTCTGTAACCGTTTAGGAGAATTTGTAAAATGGAGAATAATAGATATTTGAAAATGTGATATATAAACATTTTATTCGTTTGTACCTTTATCAGCTCTTAAGAGTAGACTTTTAGGACTTATTTTATGTAAAATGAGGTGCTAAATCCACTGGTGAAAAGCGCGATGTCCTATCTGTAACCGTTTAGGAGATTTTGTGAAATGGATAAAAATAGATATTTGAAAATATGATATATAAACATTTTATCCGTTTGTACCTTTATCAACTCCTGAGAATAGACTTATAGGACTTATTTTATGTAAATTGAGGTGCTAAATCCACTGTAAAAATCCGCGATGTCATATCTGTAACCGATTAGGGGATTTTGTATAATGGATAATAATAGATATTTGAAAATGTGATATATAAACATTTTATTCGTTTGTACCTTTATCAACTCCTGAGAATAGACTTATAGGACTTATTTTATGTAAAATGAGGTGCTTAATCCACTGATAAAAACCGCGATGTCCTATCTGTAACCGATTAGAAGATCGAGTAAAATGGAGAATAATAGATATTTGAAAATGTGATATATAAACATTTTATTCGTTTGTACCTTTATCAACTTCTGAGAGTAGACTTATAGGACTTATTTTATGTAAAATGAGGTGATAAATCCACTGGTGAAAACCGCGATGTCCTATCTGTATCCGTTTAGGAGATCGAGTAAAATGGATAAAAATAGATATTTGAAAATGTGATATATAAACATTTTACTCGTCTGTACCTTTATTAACTCCTGAGAATAGACTTGTAGGACTTATCTTATGTAAAATGAGGTGCTAAATCCACTGGTGAAAACCGCGATGTCCTGTCTGTAACGGTTTAGGAGATTTTGTATAATGGATAATAATAGATATTTGAAAATGTGATCTATAAACATTTTATTCGTTTGTACCTTTATTAACTCCTGAGAGTAGACTTATAGTACTTATTTTATGTAAAATGAGGTGATAAATCCACTGGTGAAAACCGCGATGTCCTATCTGTAACCGGTTAGAAGATCGAGTAAAATGGAGAATAATAGATATTTGAAAATGTGATATATAAACATTTTATTCGTCTGTACCTTTATCAACTCCTGAGAGTAGACTTATAAGACTTATTTATCTAAAATGAGGTGCTAAATCGACTGGTAAAAACAGCGATGTCCTATCTTTAACCGTTTAGGAGATCGAGTAAAATGGAGAATAATAGATATTTGAAAATGTGATATATAAACATTTTATTCGTTTGTACCTTTATCAACTCTTGAGAGTAGACTTATAGCACTTATTTTATGTAAAATGAGGTGCTAAATCCACTGGTGAAAATTGCGATGTCCTATCTTTAACCGATTAGGAGATCGGGTAAAATGGAGAATAATAGATATTTGAAAATGTGATATATAAAGTATAAACATTTTATTCGTTTGTACCTTTATCAACTCTTGAGAGTAGACTTATAGCACTTATTTTATGTAAAATGAGGTGCTAAATCCACTGGTAAAAACCGCGATGTTTCATCTGTAACCGTTTAGGAGATTTTGTAAAATGGATAATAATAGATATTTGAAAATGTAATATGTAAACATTTTATTTGTTTGTACCTTTATCAACTCCTGAGAGTAGACTTATAGGACTTATTTTATGTAAAATAAAGTGCTTAACCCACTGGTGAAAACCGCGATGTCCTATCTTTAACCGTTTAGGAGATCGAGTAAAATGGAGAATAATAGATATTTGAAAATGTGATATATAAACATTTTATTCGTTTGTACCTTTATCAACTCCTGAGAGTAGAGTTATAGGACTTATTTTATGTAAAATGAGGTGCTAAATCCACTGGTGAAAATTGCGATGTCCTATCTTTAACCGATTAGGAGATCGGGTAAAATGGAGAATAATAGATATTTGAAAATGTGATATATAAAGTATAAACATTTTATTCGTTTGTACCTTTATTAGCTCCAGAGAGTAGAGTTATAGGACTTATTTTATGTAAAATGAGGTGCTAAATCCACTGGTGAAAATTGCGATGTCCTATCTTTAACCGTTTAGGAGATCGAGTAAAATGGAGAATAATAGATATTTGAAAATGTGATATATAAAGTATAAACATTTTATTCGTTTGTACCTTTATCATCTTCTGAGAGTAGAGTTATAGGACTTATTTTATGTAAAATGAGGTGCTAAACCCACTGGTGAAAACCGCGATGTCCTATCTTTAACCGTTTAGGAGATCGAGTAAAATGGAGAATAATAGATATTTGAAAATGTGATATATAAAGTATAAACATTTTATTCGTTTGTACCTTTATCAACTTTTGAGAGTAGACTTATAGGACTTTTTTAATGTAAAATGAGGTGCTAAATCCACTGGTGAAAACCGCGATGTTCTCTCTGTAACCGATTAGGAGATTTTGTATAATGGATAATAATAGATATTTGAAAATGTGATATATAAACATTTTATTCGTTTGTACCTTTATCAACTCCTGAGAATAGACTTATAGGACTTATTTTATGTAAAATGAGGTGCGAAATCCACTGATAAAAACCGCGATGTCCTATATGTAACCTTTTAGGAGATTTTGTATAATGGATAATAATAGATATTTGAAAATGTGATATATAAACATTTTATTCGTCTGTACCTTTATTAACTCCTGAGAATAGACTTATAGGACTTATTTTATGTAAAATGAGGTGCGAAATCCACTGATAAAAACCGCGATGTCCTATCTGTAACCTTTTAGGAGATTTTGTATAATGGATAATAATAGATATTTGAAAATGTGATCTATAAACATTTTATTCGTCTGTACCTTTATCAACTCCTGAGAGTAGGACTTATAGGACTTATTTATGTAAAATGAGGTGCTAAATCCACTGATAAAAACCGCGATGTCCTATCTGTAACCTATTAGAAGATCGAGTAAAATGGAGAATAATAGATATTTGAAAATGTGATATATAATCATTTTATTCGTTTGTACATTTATCAACTCCTGAGAGTAGACTTATAGGACTTATTTTTTGTAAAATGAGGTGATAAATCCACTGGTGAAAACCGCGATGTCCTGTCTGTAACCGTTTAGGAGATTTTGTATAATGGATAATAATAGATATTTGAAAATGTGATCTATAAACATTTTATTCGTTTGTACCTTTATTAACTCCTGAGACTAGACTTATAGGACTTATTTTATGTAAAATGAGGTGATAAATCCACTGGTGAAAACCGCTATGTCCTATCTGTAACCGTTTAGGAGATCGAGTAAAATGGAGAATAAAAGATATTTGAAAATGTGATATATAAACATTTTATTCGTTTGTACCTCTATCAACTCTTGAGAGTAGACTTATAGGACTTATTTTATGAAAATTGAGGTGCTTAATCCACTAATAAAAACCGCGATATCCTATCTTTAACCGTTTAGAAGATCGAGTAAAATGGAGAATAATAGATATTTGAAAATGTGATATATAAACATTTTATTCGTCTGTACCTTTATTAACTCCTGGGAGTAGACTTATAAGACTTATTTACCTAAAATGAGGTGCTAAATTCACTGGTAAAAACAGCGATGTCATATCTTTAACCGTTTAGGAGATCGAGTAAAATGGAGAATAAAAGATATTAGAAAATGTGATATATAAACATTTTATTCGTTTGTACCTTTATCAACTCTTGAGAGAAGACTTATAGCACTAATTTTATGTAAAATGAGGTGCTAAATCTACAGGTAAAAACCGCGATGTTCTATCTGTAATTGTTTAGGAGATTTTGTAAAATGGATAATAATAGATATTTGAAAATGTGATATATAAACATTTTATTTGTTTGTACCTTTATCAACTCCTGAGAGTAGACTTATAGGACTTTTTTAATGTAAAATGAGGTGCTAAATCCACTGGTGAAAACCGCGATGTTCTATCTTTAACCGTTTAGGAGATCGAGTAAAATGGAAAATAATAGATATTTGAAAATGTGATATATAAACATTTTATTCGTTTGTACCTTTATCAACTCTTAAGAGTAGACTTATAGGACTTATTTTATGTAAAATGAGGTGCTAAATCCACTGGTGAAAAGCGCGATGTCCTATCTGTAACCGTTTAGGAGATTTTGTAAAATGGATAAAAATAGATATTTGAAAATGTGATATATAAACATTTTATTCGTTTGTACCTTTATCAACTCCTGAGAATAGACTTATAGGACTTATTTTATGTAAAATGAGGTGCTAAATCCACTGATAAAAACCGCGATGCCCTATCTGTAACCGATTAGGAGATTTTGTATAATGGATAATAATAGATATTTGAAAATGTGATCTATAAACATTTTATTCGTTTGTACCTTTATCAACTCTTAAGAGTAGACTTATAGGACTTATTTTATGTAAAATGAGGTGCTAAATCCACTGGTGAAAACCGCGATGTTCTATCTTTAACCCTTTAGGAGATCGAGTAAAATGGAGAATAATAGATATTTGAAAATATGATATATAAACATTTTATTCGCTTGTTCCTTTATCAAATCTTGAGAGTAGACTTATAGCACTTATTTTATGTAATATGAGGTGCTAAATCCACTGGTAAAAACCGCGATGTTCTATCTTTAACCGTTTAGGAGATCGAGTAAAATGGAGAATAATAGATATTTGAATATGTGGTATATAAACATTTTATTTGTTTGTACCTTTATCAACTCCTAAGAGTAGACTTATAGGGCTTATTTTATGTAAAATGAGGTGCTAAATCTACTGGTGAAAACTGCGATGTCCTATCTGTAACCGTTTATGAGATTGAGTAAATTGGAAAATAAAAGATATTTGAAAATGTGATGTATAAACATTTTACTCGTGTGTACCTTTATCAACTCCTGAGAGTAGACTTATAGGACTTATTTTATGTAAAATGAGGTGCTAAACCCACTGGTGAAAACCGCGATGTCCTATCTTTAACCGTTTAGGAGATCGAGTAAAATGGAGAATAATAGATATTTGAATATGTGATATATAAACATTTTATTCGTTTGTACCTTTATCAACTCCTGAGAGTAGAGTTATAGGACTTATTTTATGTAAGATGAGGTGCTTAATCCACTGGTGAAAACCGAGATGTCCTATCTTTAACCGTTTAGGAGATCGAGTAAAATAAAGAATAATTGATATTTGAAAATGTGATATATAAAGTATAAACATTTTATTTGTTTGTTCCTTTATCAACTCTTGAGAGTAGACTTATAGGAATTTTTTAATGTAAAATGAGGTGCTAAATCCACTGGTGAAAACCGCGATGTTCTATCTTTAACCGTTTAGGAGGTCGAGTAAAATGGAGAATAATAGATATTTGAAAATGTGATATATAAACATTTTATTCGTTTGTACCTTTATCAACTCTTAAGAGTAGACTTATAGGACTTATTTTATGTAAAATGAGGTGCTTAATCCACTGGTGAAAAGCGCGATGTCCTATCTGTAACCGTTTAGGAGATTTTGTAAAATGGATAAAAATAGATATTTGAAAATGTGATATATAAACATTTTATTCGTTTGTACCTTTATCAACTCCTGAGAATAGACTTATAGGACTTATTTTATGTAAAATGAGGTGCTAAATCCACTGATAATAACCGCGATGTTCTATCTGTAACCGATTAGGAGATTTTGTATAATGGATAATAATAGATATTTGAAAATGTGATCTATAAACATTTTATTCGTTTGTACCTTTATCAACTCTTAAGAGTAGACTTATAGGACTTATTTTATGTAAAATGAGGTGCTAAATCCACTGGTGAAAACCGCGATGTTCTATCTTTAACCCTTTAGGAGATCGAGTAAAATGGAGAATAATAGATATTTGAAAATATGATATATAAACATTTTATTCGTTTGTTCCTTTATCAAATCTTGAGAGTAGACTTATAGCACTTATTTTATGTAATATGAGGTGCTAAATCCACTGGTAAAAACCGCGATGTTCTATCTTTAACCGTTTAGGAGATCGAGTAAAATGGAGAATAATAGATATTTGAATATGTGTTATATAAACATTTTATTTGTTTGTACCTTTATCAACTCCTAAGAGTAGACTTATAGGGCTTATTTTATGTAAAATGAGGTGCTAAATCTACTGGTGAAAACTGCGATGTCCTATCTGTAACCGTTTATGAGATTGAGTAAATTGGAAAATAAAAGATATTTGAAAATGTGATGTATAAACATTTTACTCGTGTGTACCTTTATCAACTCCTGAGAGTAGACTTATAGGACTTATTTTATGTAAAATGAGGTGCTAAATCCACTGGTAAAAACCGCGATGTTCTATCTTTAACCGTTTAGGAGATCGAGTAAAATGGAGAATAATAGATATTTGAATATGTGGTATATAAACATTTTATTTGTTTGTACCTTTATCAACTCCTAAGAGTAGACTTATAGGACTTATTTATGTAAAATGAGGTGATAAATCCATTGGTGAAAACCGCGGTGTCCTATCTGTTTCCGTTTAGGAGATCGAGTAAAATGTAGAATAATAGATATTTGAATATGTGATATATAAACATTTTATTCGTTTGTACCTTTATCAACTCCTGAGAGTAGACTTATAGGACTTATTTATGTAAAATGAGGTGCTAAATCCACTGATAAAAACCGCGATGTCCTATCTGTAACCTATTAGAAGATCGAGTAAAATGGAGAATAATAGATATTTGAAAATGTGATATATAATCATTTTATTCGTTTGTACATTTATCAACTCCTGAGAGTAGACTTATAGGACTTATTTTTTGTAAAATGAGGTGATAAATCCACTGGTGAAAACCGCGATGTCCTGTCTGTAACCGTTTAGGAGATTTTGTATAATGGATAATAATACATATTTGAAAATGTGATCTATAAACATTTTATTCGTTTGTACCTTTATTAACTCCTGACACTAGACTTATAGGACTTATTTTATGTAAAATGAGGTGATAAATCCACTGGTGAAAACCGCTATGTCCTATCTGTAACCGTTTAGGAGATCGAGTAAAACGGAGAATAAAAGATATTTGAAAATGTGATATATAAACATTTTATTCGTTTGTACCTCTATCAACTCTTGAGAGTAGACTTATAGGACTTATTTTATGAAAATTGAGGTGCTTAATCCACTAATAAAAACCGCGATATCCTATCTTTAACCGTTTAGAAGATCGAGTAAAATGGAGAATAATAGATATTTGAAAATGTGATATATAAACATTTTATTCGTCTGTACCTTTATTAACTCCTGGGAGTAGACTTATAAGACTTATTTACCTAAAATGAGGTGCTAAATTCACTGGTAAAAACAGCGATGTCATATCTTTAACCGTTTAGGAGATCGAGTAAAATGGAGAATAAAAGATATTAGAAAATGTGATATATAAACATTTTATTCGTTTGTACCTTTATCAACTCTTGAGAGAAGACTTATAGCACTAATTTTATGTAAAATGAGGTGCTAAATCCACAGGTAAAAACCGCGATGTTCTATCTGTAATTGTTTAGGAGATTTTGTAAAATGGATAATAATAGATATTTGAAAATGTGATATATAAACATTTTATTTGTTTGTACCTTTATCAACTCCTGAGAGTAGACTTATAGGACTTTTTTAATGTAAAATGAGGTGCTAAATCCACTGGTGAAAACCGCGATGTTCTATCTTTAACCGTTTAGGAGATCGAGTAAAATGGAAAATAATAGATATTTGAAAATGTGATATATAAACATTTTATTCGTTTGTACCTTTATCAACTCTTAAGAGTAGACTTATAGGACTTATTTTATGTAAAATGAGGTGCTAAATCCACTGGTGAAAAGCGCGATGTCCTATCTGTAACCGTTTAGAAGATCGAGTAAAACGGATAATAATAGATATTTGAAAATGTGATATATAAACATTTTATTCGTTTGCACCTTTATCAACTCCTGAGAGTAGACTTATATGACTTATTGTATGTAAAATGAGGTGCTAAATCCCCTGGTGAAATCCGCGATGTCCTATCTTTAACCGTTTAGGAGATCGAGTAAAATGGAGAATAGTAGATATTTGAAAATGTGAAATTTAACACTTTATTCGTTTGTTCCTTTATCAACTCCTGAGAGTAGACTTATAGAACTTATTTTATGTAAAATGAGGTGCTTTATCCACTGGTGAAAACCGCGATGTCCTATCCTCAACCGTTTAGGAGATCGCGTAAAATGGAGAATAATAGATATTTGAAAATGTGATATATAAACAATTTTATTCGTTTGTACCTTTATCAACTCTTGAGAGTAGACTTATAGGACTTATTTTATGTAAAATGAGGTGCTAAATCCACTGGTAAATACCGCGATGTCCAATCTTTAACCGTTTAGGAGATCGAGTAAAATGGAGAATAATAGATATTTGAAAATGTGATATATAAACATTTTATTCGTTTGTACCTTTATCAACTCTTGAGAGTAGACTTATAGGACTTATTTTATGTAAAATGAGGTGCTAAATCCACTGGTGAAAACCGAGATGTCCTATCTTAAACCGTTTAGGAGATCGAGTGAAATGGAGAATAATAGATATTTGAAATTGTGATATATAAACATTTTATTCGTTTGTGCCTTTATCAACTCCTGAGAGTAGACTTATAGGACTTATTTTATGTAAAATGAGGTGCTAAATCCACTGGTGAAAACCGCGATGTCCTATCTTTAACCGTTTAAGAGATCGAGTAAAATGGAGAATAATAGATATTTGAAAATGTGAAATTTAACACTTTATTCGTTTGTACCTTTATCAACTCCTGAGAGTAGACTTATAGAACATATTTTATGTAAAATGAGGTGCTAAATCTACTGGTGAAAACCGCGATGTCCTATCTGTAACCGTTTAGGAGATTTTGTAAAATGGATATTAATAGATATTTGAAAATGTGATATATACACATTTAATTCGTTTGTACCTTTATCAACTCCTGAGAGTAGGACTTATAGGACTTATTTTTTGTAAAATGAGGTGCTAAATCCACTGGTGAAAACCGCGATGTCCTATCTGTAACCGTTTAGGAGATTTTGTAAAATGGATATTAATAGATATTTGAAAATGTGATATATAAACATTTTATTCGTTTGTACCTTTAACAACTCCTGAGATTAGACTTATAGGACTTATTTTATGAAAAATGAGGTGCTAAATCCACTGGTAAAAATCGCGATGTCCTATCTGTAACCGTTTAGAAGATCGAGTATAACGGATAATAATAGATATTTGAAAATGTGATATATAAACATTTTATTCGTTTGCACCTTTATCAACTCCTGAGAGTAGACTTATATGACTTATTGTATGTAAAATGAGGTGCTAAATCCCCTGGTGAAATCCGCGATGTCCTATCTTTAACCGTTTAGGAGATCGAGTAAAATGGAGAATAGTAGATATTTGAAAATGTGAAATTTAACACTTTATTCGTTTGTTCCTTTATCAACTCCTGAGAGTAGACTTATAGAACTTATTTTATGTAAAATGAGGTGCTTTATCCACTGGTGAAAACCGCGATGTCCTATCCTCAACCGTTTAGGAGATCGCGTAAAATGGAGAATAATAGATATTTGAAAATGTGATATATAAACAATTTTATTCGTTTGTACCTTTATCAACTCTTGAGAGTAGACTTATAGGACTTATTTTATGTAAAATGAGGTGCTAAATCCACTGGTAAATACCGCGATGTCCAATCTTTAACCGTTTAGGAGATCGAGTAAAATGGAGAATAATAGATATTTGAAAATGTGATATATAAACATTTTATTCGTTTGTACCTTTATCAACTCTTGAGAGTAGACTTATAGGACTTATTTTATGTAAAATGAGGTGCTAAATCCACTGGTAAAAACCGAGATGTCCTATCTTAAACCGTTTAGGAGATCGAGTGAAATGGAGAATAATAGATATTTGAAATTGTGATATATAAACATTTTATTCGTTTGTACCTTTATCAACTCCTGAGAGTAGACTTATAGGACTTATTTTATGTAAAATGAGGTGCTAAATCCACTGGTGAAAACCGCGATGTCCTATCTTTAACCGTTTAAGAGATCGAGTAAAATGGAGAATAATAGATATTTGAAAATGTGAAATTTAACACTTTATTCGTTTGTACCTTTATCAACTCCTGAAAGTAGACTTATAGAACATATTTTATGTAAAATGAGGTGCTAAATCTACTGGTGAAAACCGCGATGTCCTATCTGTAACCGTTTAGGAGATTTTGTAAAATGGATATTAATAGATATTTGAAAATGTGATATATACACATTTAATTCGTTTGTACCTTTATCAACTCCTGAGAGTAGGACTTATAGGACTTATTTTTTGTAAAATGAGGTGCTAAATCCACTGGTAAAAACCGCGATGTCCTATCTGTAACCGTTTAGGAGATTTTGTAAAATGGATAATAACAGATATTTGAAAATGTGATATATAAACAATTTATTCGTTTGTACCTTTATCAACTCCTGAGAGTAGACTTATAGGACTTATTTTTTGTAAAATGAGGTGCTAAATCCACTGGCGAAAACCGCGATGTCTTATCTGTAACCGTTTAGAAGATCGAGTAAAATGTAGAATAATAGATATTTGAAAATGTGATATATAAACATTTTGTTCGTTTGTACCTTTATCAACACTTGAGAGTAGACTTATAGGTCTTATTTTATGAAAATGAGGTGCTAAATCCACTGGTGAAAACCGCGATGTCCTATCTGTAACCGTTTAGGAGATTTTGTAAAATGGATATTAATAGATATTTGAAAATGTGATATATACACATTTAATTCGTTTGTACCTTTATCAACTCCTGAGAGTAGGACTTATAGGACTTATTTTTTGTAAAATGAGGTGCTAAATCCACTGGTGAAAACCGCGATGTCCTATCTGTAACCGTTTAGGAGATTTTGTAAAATTGATATTAATAGATATTTGAAAATGTGATATATAGACATTTTATTCGTTTGTACCTTTAACAACTCCTGAGATTAGACTTATAGGACTTATTTTATGAAAAATGAGGTGCTAAATCCACTGGTAAAAATCGCGATGTCCTATCTGTAACCGTTTAGAAGATCGAGTATAACGGATAATAATAGATATTTGAAAATGTGATATATAAACATTTTATTCGTTTGCACCTTTATCAACTCCTGAGAGTAGACTTATATGACTTATTGTATGTAAAATGAGGTGCTAAATCCCCTGGTGAAATCCGCGATGTCCTATCTTTAACCGTTTAGGAGATCGAGTAAAATGGAGAATAGTAGATATTTGAAAATGTGAAATTTAACACTTTATTCGTTTGTTCCTTTATCAACTCCTGAGAGTAGACTTATAGAACTTATTTTATGTAAAATGAGGTGCTTTATCCACTGGTGAAAACCGCGATGTCCTATCCTCAACCGTTTAGGAGATCGCGTAAAATGGAGAATAATAGATATTTGAAAATGTGATATATAAACAATTTTATTCGTTTGTACCTTTATCAACTCTTGAGAGTAGACTTATAGGACTTATTTTATGTAAAATGAGGTGCTAAATCCACTGGTAAATACCGCGATGTCCAATCTTTAACCGTTTAGGAGATCGAGTAAAATGGAGAATAATAGATATTTGAAAATGTGATATATAAACATTTTATTCGTTTGTACCTTTATCAACTCTTGAGAGTAGACTTATAGGACTTATTTTATGTAAAATGAGGTGCTAAATCCACTGGTAAAAACCGAGATGTCCTATCTTAAACCGTTTAGGAGATCGAGTGAAATGGAGAATAATAGATATTTGAAATTGTGATATATAAACATTTTATTCGTTTGTACCTTTATCAACTCCTGAGAGTAGACTTATAGGACTTATTTTATGTAAAATGAGGTGCTAAATCCACTGGTGAAAACCGCGATGTCCTATCTTTAACCGTTTAAGAGATCGAGTAAAATGGAGAATAATAGATATTTGAAAATGTGAAATTTAACACTTTATTCGTTTGTACCTTTATCAACTCCTGAGAGTAGACTTATAGAACATATTTTATGTAAAATGAGGTGCTAAATCTACTGGTGAAAACCGCGATGTCCTATCTGTAACCGTTTAGGAGATTTTGTAAAATGGATATTAATAGATATTTGAAAATGTGATATATACACATTTAATTCGTTTGTACCTTTATCAACTCCTGAGAGTAGGACTTATAGGACTTATTTTTTGTAAAATGAGGTGCTAAATCCACTGGTAAAAACCGCGATGTCCTATCTGTAACCGTTTAGGAGATTTTGTAAAATGGATAATAACAGATATTTGAAAATGTGATATATAAACAATTTATTCGTTTGTACCTTTATCAACTCCTGAGAGTAGACTTATAGGACTTATTTTTTGTAAAATGAGGTGCTAAATCCACTGGCGAAAACCGCGATGTCTTATCTGTAACCGTTTAGAAGATCGAGTAAAATGTAGAATAATAGATATTTGAAAATGTGATATATAAACATTTTGTTCGTTTGTACCTTTATCAACACTTGAGAGTAGACTTATAGGTCTTATTTTATGAAAATGAGGTGCTAAATCCACTGGTGAAAACCGCGATGTCCTATCTGTAACCGTTTAGGAGATCGAGTAAAATGGAGAATAAAAGATATTTGAAAATGTGATATATAAACATTATATCCGTTTGTACCTTTATCAACTTTTGAGAGTAGACTCATGGGACTTGTTTTATGTAAAATGAGGTGCTAAATCCACTGGTAAAAACCGCGATGTCCTATCTTTAACCGTTTAGGAGATTGAGTAAAATGGAGAATAAAAGATATTTGAAAATGTGATATATAAACATTATATCCGTTTGTACCTTTATCAACTCTTGAGAGTAGACTTATAGAACTTATTTTATGTAAAATGAGGTGCTAAATCCACTGGTGAAAACCGCGATGTCCCATCTGTAACCGTTTAGGAGATTATGTAAAATGGATAAAAATAGATATTTGAAAATGTGATATATAAACATTTTATTCGTTTGTACCTTTAACAACTCCTGAGATTAGACTTATAAGACTTATTTTATGAAAAATGAGGTGCTAAATCCACTGGTAAAAATCGCGATGTCCTATCTGTAACCGTTTAGAAGATCGAGTAAAACGGATAATAATAGATATTTGAAAATGTGATATATAAACATTTTATTCGTTTGCACCTTTATCAACTCCTGAGAGTAGACTTATAGGACTTATTGTATGTAAAATGAGGTGCTAAATCCCCTGGTGAAATCCGCGATGTCCTATCTTTAACCGTTTAGGAGATCGAGTAAAATGGAGAATAGTAGATATTTGAAAATGTGAAATTTAACACTTTATTCGTTTGTTCCTTTATCAACTCCTGAGAGTAGACTTATAGAACTTATTTTATGTAAAATGAGGTGCTTTATCCACTAATGAAAACCGCTATGTCCTATCCTCAACCGTTTAGGAGATCGCGTAAAATGGAGAATAATAGATATTTGAAAATGTGATATATAAACATTTTATTCGTTTGTACCTTTATCAACTCCTGAGAGTAGACTTATAGGACTTATTTTATGTAAAATGAGGTGCTAAATCCACTGGCGAAAACCGCGATGTCTTATCTGTAACCGTTTAGAAGATCGAGTAAAATGTAGAATAATAGATATTTGAAAATGTGATATATAAACATTTTATTCGTTTGTACCTTTATCAACACTTGAGAGTAGACTTATAGGTCTTATTTTATGTAAAATGAGGTGCAAAATCCCCTGGTGAAATCCGCGATGTCCTATCTGTAACCGTTTAGGAGATTTTGTAAAATGGATAATAATAGATATTTGAAAATGTGATATATAAACATTATATCCGTTTGTACCTTTATCAACTTTTGATAGTAGACTCATAGGACTTGTTTTATGTGAAATGCGGTGCTAAATCCACTGTTAAAAACCGCGATGTCATATCTGTAACCGTTTAGAAGATCGAGTAAAATGGATAATAATAGATATTTGAACATGTGATATATAAACATTATATCCGTTTGTACCTTTATCAACTTTTGAGAGTAGACTCATAGGACTTGTTTTATGTGAAATGAGGTGCTAAATCCACTGGCAAAAACCGCGATGTCCTATCTGTAACCGTTTAGAAGATCGAGTAAAACGGATAATAATAGATATTTGAAAATGTGATATATAAACATTTTATACTTTTGTACCTTTATCAACTCCTGAGAGTAGACTTATAGAACTTATTGTATGTAAAATGAGGTGCTAAATCCACTGGTGAAAACCGCGATGTCCTATCTTTAACCGTTTAGGAGATCGAGTAAAATGGAGAATAATAGATATTTGAAAATGTGAAATTTTACACTTTATTCGTTTGTACCTTTATCAACTCCTGAGAGTAGACTTATAGAACATATTTTATGTAAAATGAGGTGCTAAATCCACTGGTGAAAACCGCGATGTCCTATCTTTAACCGTTTAAGAGATCGAGTAAAATGGAGAATAATAGATATTTGAAAATGTGAAATTTTACACTTTATTCGTTTGTACCTTTATCAACTCCTGAGAGTAGACTTATAGAACATATTTTATGTAAAATGAGGTGCTAAATGAACTGGTGAAAACCGCGATGTCCTATCTGTAACCGTTTAGGAGATTTTGTAAAATGGATATTAATAGATATTTGAAAATGTGATATATACACATTTAATTCGTTTGTACCTTTATCAACTCCTGAGAGTAGGACTTATAGGACTTATTTTTTGTAAAATGAGGTGCTAAATCCACTGGTGAAAACCGCGATGTCCTATCTGTAACCGTTTAGGAGATTTTGTAAAATGGATAATAATAGATATTTGAAAATGTGATATATAAACATTTTATTCGTTTGTACCTTTATCAACTCCTGAGAGTAAACTTATAGGACTTATTTTATGTAAAATGAGGTGCTATATCCACTGGTAAAAACCACGATGTCCTATCTTTAACCGTTTAGGAGATCGAGTAAAATGGAAAATAATAGATATTTGAAAATGTGACATATAAACATTTTATTCGTTTGTACCTTTATCAACTCCTGAGAGTAGACTTATAGGACTTATTTTATGTAAAATGAGGTGCTAAATCCACTGGTGAAAACCGCGATGTCCTATCTGTAACCGTTTAGGAGATCGAGTAAAATGGAAAATAATAGATATTTGAAAATGTGATATATAAACATTAAATCCGTTTGTACCTTTATCAACTTTTGAGAGTAGAATCATAGGACTTGTTTTATGTGAAATGAGGTGCTAAATCCACTGGTGAAAACCGCGATGTCCTATCTGTAACCGTTTAGGAGATCGAGTAAAATGGAAAATAATAGATATTTGAAAATGTGATATATAAATATTTTATTCGTTTGTACCTTTATCAACTCCTGAGAGTAGACTTATAGGACTTATTTTATGAAAAATGAGGTGCTAAATCCACTGGTGAAAACCGCGATGTCCCATCTGTAACCGTTTAGGAGATTTTGTAAAATGGATAAAAATAAATATTTGAAAATGTGATATATAAATATTTTATTCGTTTGTACCTTTAACAACTCCTGAGATTAGACTTATAGGACTTATTTTATGAAAAATGAGGTGCTAAATCCACTGGTGAAAACCGCGATATCCTATCTGTAACCGTTTATGAGATTGAGTAAAATGAAGAATAAAAGATATTTGAAAATGTGATATATAAACATTTTATTCGTTTGTAACTTTATCAACTCTTGAGAGTAGACTTATAAGACTTTTTTAATGTAAAATGAGGTGCTAAATCCACTGGTGAAAACCGCAATGTTCTATCTTCAACCGTTTAGGAGATCGAGTAAAATGGAGAATAAAAGATATTTGAAAATGTGATATATAAACATTATATCCGTTTGTACCTTTATCAACTTTTGAGAGTAGACTCATGGGACTTGTTTAATGTAAAATGAGGTGCTAAATCCACTGGTAAAAACCGCGATGTCCTATCTTTAACCGTTTAGGAGATCGAGTAAAATGGAAAATAATAGATATTTGAAAATGTGACATATAAACATTTTATTCGTTTGTACCTTTATCAACTCCTGAGAGTAGACTTATAGGACTTATTTTATGTAAAATGAGGTGCTAAATCCACTGGTGAAAACCGCGATGTCCTATCTGTAACCGTTTAGGAGATCGAGTAAAATGGAAAATAATAGATATTTGAAAATGTGATATAAAAACATTTTATTCGTTTGTACCTTTATCAACTCCTGAGAGTAGACTTGTAGGACTTATTTTATGTAAAATGAGGTGCTAAATCCACTGGTGAAAACCGCGATGTCCTATCTTTAACCGTTTAGGAGATTGAGTAAAATGGAGAATAAAAGATATTTGAAAATGTGATATATAAACATTATATCCGTTTGTACCTTTATCAACTCTTGAGAGTAGACTTATAGAACTTATTTTATGTAAAATGAGGTGCTAAATCCACTGGTGAAAACCGCGATGTCCCATCTGTAACCGTTTAGGAGATTATGTAAAATGGATAAAAATTGATATTTGAAAATGTGATATATAAACATTTTATTCGTTTGTACCTTTAACAACTCCTGAGATTAGACTTATAGGATTTATTTTATGAAAAATGAGGTGCTAAATCCACTGGTAAAAATCGCGATGTCCTATCTGTAACCGTTTAGAAGATCGAGTAAAACGGATAATAATAGATATTTGAAAATGTGATATATAAACATTTTATTCGTTTGCACCTTTATCAACTCCTGAGAGTAGACTTATAGGACTTATTGTATGTAAAATGAGGTGCTAAATCCCCTGGTGAAATCCGCGATGTCCTATTTTTAACCGTTTAGGAGATCTAGTAAAATGGAGAATAGTAGATATTTGAAAATGTGAAATTTAACACTTTATTCGTTTGTTTCTTTATCAACTCCTGAGAGTAGACTTATAGAACTTATTTTATGTAAAATGAGGTGCTTTATCCACTGGTGAAAACCGCGATGTCCTATCCTCAACCGTTTAGGAGATCGTGTAAAATGGAGAATAATAGATATTTGAAAATGTGATATTTAAACAATTTTATTCGTTTGTACCTTTATCAACTCTTGAGAGAAGACTTATAGGACTTATTTTATGTAAAATGAGGTGCTAAATCCACTGGTAAATACCGCGATGTCCAATCTTTAACCGTTTAGGAGATCGAGTAAGATGGAGAATAATAGATATTTGAAAATGTGATATATAAACATTTTATTCGTTTGTACCTTTATCAACTCTTGAGAGTAGACTTATAGGACTTATTTTATGTAAAATGAGGTGCTAAATCCACTGGTGAAAACCGAGATGTCCTATCTTAAACCGTTTAGGAGATCGAGTGAAATGGAGAATAATAGATATTTGAAATTGTGATATATAAACATTATATTCGTTTGTACCTTTATCAAATCTTGAGAGTAGACTTATAGGACTTATTTTATGTAAAATGAGGTGCTAAATCCACTGGTGAAAACCGAGATGTCCTATCTTTAACCGTTTAGGAGATCGAGTAAAATGGAGAATAATAGATATTTGAAAATAAGATATACAAACATTTTATTCGTTTGTACCTTTATCAACTCTTGAGAGTAGACTTATAGGACTCTTTTTATGTAAAATGAGGTGCTAAATCCACTGGTGAAAACCGCGATGTCCTATCTTTAACCGTTTAGGAGATCGAGTAAAATGGAGAATAATAGATATTTGAAAATGTGATATATAAACATTTTATTCGTTTGTACCTTTATCAACTCCTGAGAATAGACTTGTAGGACTTATCTTATGTAAAATGAGGTGCTAAATCCACTGGTGAAAACTGCGATGTCCTATCTTTAACCGTTTAGGAGAACGAGTAAAATGGATAATAATAGATATTTGAAAATGTGATGTATAAACATTTTATTCGTGTGTACCTTTATCAACTCCTGAGAGTAGACTTATAGGACTTATTTTATGTAAAATGAGGTGCAAAATCTACTGGTGAAAATTGCGATGTCCTATCTGTAACCTTTTATGAGATTGAGTAAATTGGAAAATAAAAGATATTTGAAAATGTGATGTATAAACATTTTATTCGTGTGTACCTTTATCAACTCCTGAGAGTAGACTTATAGGACTTATTTTATGTAAAATGAGGTGCTAAACCCACTGGTGAAAACCGCGATGTCCCATCTGTAACCGTTTAGGAGATTATGTAAAATGGATAAAAATAGATATTTGAAAATGTGATATATAAACATTTTATTCGTTTGTACCTTTAACAACTCCTGAGATTAGACTTATAGGACTTATTTTATGAAAAATGAGGTGCTAAATCCACTGGTAAAAATCGCGATGTCCTATCTGTAACCGTTTAGAAGATCGAGTTAAACGGATAATAATAGATATTTGAAAATGTGATATATAAACATTTTATTCGTTTGCACCTTTATCAACTCCTGAGAGTAGACTTATATGACTTATTGTATGTAAAATGAGGTGCTAAATCCCCTGGTGAAATCCGCGATGTCCTATCTTTAACCGTTTAGGAGATCGAGTAAAATGGAGAATAGTAGATATTTGAAAATGTGAAATTTAACACTTTATTCGTTTGTTCCTTTATCAACTCCTGAGAGTAGACTTATAGAACTTATTTTATGTAAAATGAGGTGCTTTATCCACTGGTGAAAACCGCGATGTCCTATCCTCAACCGTTTAGGAGATCGCGTAAAATGGAGAATAATAGATATTTGAAAATGTGATATATAAACAATTTTATTCGTTTGTTCCTTTATCAACTCCTGAGAGTAGACTTATAGAACTTATTTTATGTAAAATGAGGTGCTTTATCCACTGGTGAAAACCGCGATGTCCTATCCTCAACCGTTTAGGAGATCGCGTAAAATGGAGAATAATAGATATTTGAAAATGTGATATATAAACAATTTTATTCGTTTGTACCTTTATCAACTCTTGAGAGTAGACTTATAGGACTTATTTTATGTAAAATGAGGTGCTAAATCCACTGGTAAATACCGCGATGTCCAATCTTTAACCGTTTAGGAGATCGAGTAAAATGGAGAATAATAGATATTTGAAAATGTGATATATAAACATTTTATTCGTTTGTACCTTTATCAACTCTTGAGAGTAGACTTATAGGACTTATTTTATGTAAAATGAGGTGCTAAATCCACTGGTGAAAACCGAGATGTCCTATCTTAAACCGTTTAGGAGATCGAGTGAAATGGAGAATAATAGATATTTGAAATTGTGATATATAAACATTTTATTCGTTTGTACCTTTATCAACTCCTGAGAGTAGATTTATAGGACTTATTTTATGTAAAATGAGGTGCTAAATCCACTGGTGAAAACCGCGATGTCCTATCTTTAACCGTTTAAGAGATCGAGTAAAATGGAGAATAATAGATATTTGAAAATGTGAAATTTAACACTTTATTCGTTTGTACCTTTATCAACTCCTGAGAGTAGGATTATAGGACTTATTTTTTGTAAAATGAGGTGCTAAATCCACTGGCGAAAACCGCGATGTCTTATCTGTAACCGTTTAGAAGATCGAGTAAAATGTAGAATAATAGATATTTGAAAATGTGATATATAAACATTTTGTTCGTTTGTACCTTTATCAACACTTGAGAGTAGACTTATAGGTCTTATTTTATGAAAATGAGGTGCTAAATCCACTGGTGAAAACCGCGATGTCCTATCTGTAACCGTTTAGGAGATCGAGTAAAATGGAGAATAAAAGATATTTGAAAATGTGATATATAAACATTATATCCGTTTGTACCTTTATCAACTTTTGAGAGTAGACTCATGGGACTTGTTTTATGTAAAATGAGGTGCTAAATCCACTGGTAAAAACCGCGATGTCCTATCTTTACCCGTTTAGGAGATTGAGTAAAATGGAGAATAAAAGATATTTGAAAATGTGATATATAAACATTATATCCGTTTGTACCTTTATCAACTCTTGAGAGTAGACTTATAGAACTTATTTTATGTAAAATGAGGTGCTAAATCCACTGGTGAAAACCGCGATGTCCCATCTGTAACCGTTTAGGAGATTATGTAAAATGGATAAAAATAGATATTTGAAAATGTGATATATAAACATTTTATTCGTTTGTACCTTTAACAACTCCTGAGATTAGACTTATAGGACTTATTTTATGAAAAATGAGGTGCTAAATCCACTGGTAAAAATCGCGATGTCCTATCTGTAACCGTTTAGAAGATCGAGTAAAACGGATAATAATAGATATTTGAAAATGTGATATATAAACATTTTATTCGTTTGCACCTTTATCAACTCCTGAGAGTAGACTTATAGGACTTATTGTATGTAAAATGAGGTGCTAAATCCCCTGGTGAAATCCGCGATGTCCTATCTTTAACCGTTTAGGAGATCGAGTAAAATGGAGAATAGTAGATATTTGAAAATGTGAAATTTAACACTTTATTCGTTTGTTCCTTTATCAACTCCTGAGAGTAGACTTATAGAACTTATTTTATGTAAAATGAGGTGCTTTATCCACTAATGAAAACCGCGATGTCCTATCCTCAACCGTTTAGGAGATCGCGTAAAATGGAGAATAATAGATATTTGAAAATGTGATATATAAACATTTTATTCGTTTGTACCTTTATCAACTCCTGAGAGTAGACTTATAGGACTTATTTTATGTAAAATGAGGTGCTAAATCCACTGGCGAAAACCGCGATGTCTTATCTGTAACCGTTTAGAAGATCGAGTAAAATGTAGAATAATAGATATTTGAAAATGTGATATATAAACATTTTATTCGTTTGTACCTTTATCAACACTTGAGAGTAGACTTATAGGTCTTATTTTATGTAAAATGAGGTGCAAAATCCCCTGGTGAAATCCGCGATGTCCTATCTGTAACCGTTTAGGAGATTTTGTAAAATGGATAATAATAGATATTTGAAAATGTGATATATAAACATTATATCCGTATGTACCTTTATCAACTTTTGATAGTAGACTCATAGGACTTGTTTTATGTGAAATGCGGTGCTAAATCCACTGTTAAAAACCGCGATGTCATATCTGTAACCGTTTAGAAGATCGAGTAAAATGGATAATAATAGATATTTGAACATGTGATATATAAACATTATATCCGTTTGTACCTTTATCAACTTTTGAGAGTAGACTCATAGGACTTGTTTAATGTGAAATGAGGTGCTAAATCCACTGGCAAAAACCGCGATGTCCTATCTGTAACCGTTAAGAAGATCGAGTAAAACGGATAATAATAGATATTTGAAAATGTGATATATAAACATTTTATACTTTTGTACCTTTATCAACTCCTGGGAGTAGACTTATAGAACTTATTGTATGTAAAATGAGGTGCTAAATCCACTGGTGAAAACCGCGATGTCCTATCTTTAACCGTTTAGGAGATCGAGTAAAATGGAGAATAATAGATATTTGAAAATGTGAAATTTAACACTTTATTCGTTTGTACCTTTATCAACTCCTGAGAGTAGACTTATAGAACATATTTTATGTAAAATGAGGTGCTAAATCCACTGGTGAAAACCGCGATGTCCTATCTTTAACCGTTTAAGAGATCGAGTAAAATGGAGAATAATAGATATTTGAAAATGTGAAATTTAACACTTTATTCGTTTGTACCTTTATCAACTCCTGAGAGTAGACTTATAGAACATATTTTATGTAAAATGAGGTGCTAAATCCACTGGTGAAAACCGCGATGTCCTATCTGTAACCGTTTAGGAGATTTTGTAAAATGGATATTAATAGATATTTGAAAATGTGATATATAAACATTTTATTCGTTTGTACCTTTATCAACTCCTGAGAGTAAACTTATAGGACTTATTTTATGTAAAATGAGGTGCTATATCCACTGGTAAAAACCACGATGTCCTATCTTTAACCGTTTAGGAGATCGAGTAAAATGGATAATAATAGATATTTGAAAATGTGATATATAAACATTAAATCCGTTTGTACCTTTATCAACTTTTGAGAGTAGAATCATAGGACTTGTTTTATGTGAAATGAGGTGCTAAATCCACTGGTGAAAACCGCGATGTCCTATCTGTAACCGTTTAGGAGATCGAGTAAAATGGAAAATAATAGATATTTGAAAATGTGATATATAAATATTTTATTCGTTTGTACCTTTATCAACTCCTGAGAGTAGACTTATAGGACTTATTTTATGAAAAATGAGGTGCTAAATCCACTGGTGAAAACCGCGATGTCCCATCTGTAACCGTTTAGGAGATTTTGTAAAATGGATAAAAATAGATATTTGAAAATGTGATATATAAATATTTTATTCGTTTGTACCTTTAACAACTCCTGAGATTAGACTTATAGGACTTATTTTATGAAAAATGAGGTGCTAAATCCACTGGTGAAAACCGCGATATCCTATCTGTAACCGTTTATGAGATTGAGTAAAATGAAGAATAAAAGATATTTGAAAATGTGATATATAAACATTTTATTCGTTTGTAACTTTATCAACTCTTGAGAGTAGACTTATAAGACTTTTTTAATGTAAAATGAGGTGCTAAATCCACTGGTGAAAACCGCAATGTTCTATCTTCAACCGTTTAGGAGATCGAGTAAAATGGAGAATAAAAGATATTTGAAAATGTGATATATAAACATTATATCCGTTTGTACCTTTATCAACTTTTGAGAGTAGACTCATGGGACTTGTTTAATGTAAAATGAGGTGCTAAATCCACTGGTAAAAACCGCGATGTCCTATCTTTAACCGTTTAGGAGATCGAGTAAAATGGAAAATAATAGATATTTGAAAATGTGACATATAAACATTTTATTCGTTTGTACCTTTATCAACTCCTGAGAGTAGACTTATAGGACTTATTTTATGTAAAATGAGGTGCTAAATCCACTGGTGAAAACCGCGATGTCCTATCTGTAACCGTTTAGGAGATCGAGTAAAATGGAAAATAATAGATATTTGAAAATGTGATATATAAACATTTTATTCGTTTGTACCTTTATCAACTCCTGAGAGTAGACTTGTAGGCCTTATTTTATGTAAAATGAGGTGCTAAATCCACTGGTGAAAACCGCGATGTCCTATCTTTAACCGTTTAGGAGATTGAGTAAAATGGAGAATAAAAGATATTTGAAAATGTGATATATAAACATTATATCCGTTTGTACCTTTATCAACTCTTGAGAGTAGACTTATAGAACTTATTTTATGTAAAATGAGGTGCTTTATCCACTGGTGAAAACCGCGATGTCCTATCCTCAACCGTTTAGGAGATCGCGTAAAATGGAGAATAATAGATATTTGAAAATGTGATATTTAAACAATTTTATTCGTTTGTACCTTTATCAACTCTTGAGAGAAGACTTATAGGACTTATTTTATGTAAAATGAGGTGCTAAATCCACTGGTAAATACCGCGATGTCCAATCTTTAACCGTTTAGGAGATCGAGTAAGATGGAGAATAATAGATATTTGAAAATGTGATATATAAACATTTTATTCGTTTGTACCTTTATCAACTCTTGAGAGTAGACTTATAGGACTTATTTTATGTAAAATGAGGTGCTAAATCCACTGGTAAAAACCGAGATGTCCTATCTTAAACCGTTTAGGAGATCGAGTGAAATGGAGAATAATAGATATTTGAAATTGTGATATATAAACATTATATTCGTTTGTACCTTTATCAAATCTTGAGAGTAGACTTATAGGACTTATTTTATGTAAAATGAGGTGCTAAATCCACTGGTGAAAACCGAGATGTCCTATCTTTAACCGTTTAGGAGATCGAGTAAAATGGAGAATAATAGATATTTGAAAATAAGATATACAAACATTTTATTCGTTTGTACCTTTATCAACTCTTGAGAGTAGACTTATAGGACTCTTTTTATGTAAAATGAGGTGCTAAATCCACTGGTGAAAACCGCGATGTCCTATCTTTAACCGTTTAGGAGATCGAGTAAAATGGAGAATAATAGATATTTGAAAATGTGATATATAAACATTTTATTCGTTTGTACCTTTATCAACTCTTGAAAGTAGACTTATAGGACTTATTTTATGTAAAATGAGGTGCTAAATGCACTGGTGAAAACCGCGATGTCCTATCTTAAACCGTTTAGGAGATCGAGTAAAATGGAGAAAAATAGATATTTGAAAATGTGATATATAAACATTTTATTCGTTTGTACCTTTATCAACTCTTGAGAGTAGACTTATAGGACTTATTTTATGTAAATTGAGGTGCTAAATCCACTGGTGAAAACCGAGATGTCCTATCTTTAACCGTTTAGGAGATCGAGTAAAATGGAGAATAATAGATATTTGAAAATGTGATATATAAACATTTTATTCGTTTGTACCTTTATCAACTCTTGAAAGTAGACTTATAATACTTATTTTATGTAAAATGAGGTGCTAAATCCACTGGTGAAAACCGCGATGTCCTATCTTAAACCGTTTAGGAGATCGTGTGAAATGGAGAATAATAGATATTTGAAAATGTGATATATAAACAATTTTATTCGTTTGTACCTTTATCAACTCTTGAGAGTAGACTTCTAGGACTTATTTTATGTAAAATGAGGTGCTTAATCCACTGGTAAAAACTGCGATGTCCTATCTTTAACCGTTTATGAGATCGAGTAAAATAGAAAATAATAGATATTTGAAAATGTGATATTTAAACATTTTATTCGTTTGTACCTTTATCAACTTTTGAGAGTAGACTTATAAAACTTATATAATGTAAAATGAGGTGCTAAATGCACTGGTGAAAATTGCGATGTCCTATCTTTAACCGTTTAGGAGATTGAGTAAAATGGAAAATAATAGATATTTGAAAATGTGATATTTAAACATTTTATTCGTTTGTACCTTTATCAACTCTTGAGAGTAGACTTATAGGGATCTCTTTATGTAAAATGAGGTGCTTAATCCACTGGTAAAAACCGCGATGTCCTATCTTTAACCGTTTAGGAGATCGAGTAAAATGGAAAATAATAGATATTTGAAAATGTGATATATAAACATTTTATTCGTTTGTACCTTTTTCAACTCTTGAGAGTAGACTTATAGGACTTATTTTATGTAAAATGAGGTGCGAAATCCATTAGTGAAATCCGCGATGTTCTATCTTTAACCGTTTAGGAGATCGAGTAAAATGGAAAATAATAGATATTTGAAAGTGTGATATATAAACATTATATTCGTTTGTACCTTTATCAACTCTTGAGAGTAGATTTATAGGACTTATTTTATGTAAAATGAGAAGCTAAATCCACTGGTGAAAACCGCGATGTCCTAACTTTAACCGTTTAGGAGATCGAGTAAAATGAAAAATAATAGATATTTGAAAATGTGATATTTAATCATTTTATTCGTTTGTTCCTTTATCAACTCTTGAGAGTAGACTTATAGGACTTATTTTATGTAAAATGAGGTGCTAAATCCACTGGTGAAAACCGCGATGTCCTATCTTTAACCGTTTAGGAGATCGAGTAAAATGGAAAATAATAGATTTTTGAAAATGTGAAATATAAACATTTTATTCGTTTGTACCTTTATCAACTCTTGAGAGTAGACTTATAGGACTTATTTTATGTAAAATGAGGTGCTAAATCCACTGGTGAAAACCGCGATGTCCTATCTTTGACCGTTGAGGAGATCGAGTAATTTAGAGAATAATAGATATTTGAAATTGTGATATATAAACATTTTATTCGTTTGTACCTTTATCAACTCTTGAGAGTAGACTTATAGGACTTGTTTTATGTAAAATGAGGTGCTAAATAAACTAGTAAAAACCGCGATGTCCTATCTTTAACCGTTTAGGAGATCGAGTAAAATGGAGAATAATAGATTTTTCAAAATGTGAAATATAAACATTTTATTCGTTTGTACCTTTATCAACTCTTGAGAGTAGACTTATAGGACTTATTTTATGTAAAATGAGGTGCTATATCCACTGGTGAAAACCGCGATGTCCTATTTTTAACCGTTTAGGAGATCGAGTAAAATGGAGAATAGATTTTTGAAAATGTGAAATATAAACATTTTATTCGTTTGTACCTTTATCAACTCTTGAGAGTAGACTTATAGAACTTATTTTATGCAAAATGAGGTGCTAAATCCACTGGTGAAAACCGCGATGTCCTATCTTTAACCGTTTAGGAGATCGAGAAAAATGGAGAATAATAGATATGTGAAAATGTGAAATGTAAACAATTTATTCGTTTGTACCATTATCAACTCTTGAGAATAGACTTATAGAACCTATTTTATGCAAAATGAGGTGCTAAATCCACTGGTGAAAACCGTGATGTCCTATCTTTAATCGTTTAGGAGATCGAGTAAAATGGAGAAAAATAGATAATTGAAAATGTGATATATAAACATTTTATTCGTTTGTACCTTTATCAACTTTTGAGAGTAGACTTATAGGACTTGTTTTAAGTAAAATGAGGTGCTAAATCCACTGGTGAAAACCGCGATGTCCTATCTTTAACCGTTTAGGAGATCGAGAAAAATGGAGAATAATGGATATTTGAAAATGTGAAATATAAACAATTTATTCGTTTGTACCATTATCAACTCTTGAGAATAGACTTATAGAACTTGTTTTATGTAAAATGAGGTGCTAAATCCACTGGCGAAAACCGCGATGTCTTATCTGTAACCGTTTAGAAGATCGAGTAAAATGTAGAATAATAGATATTTGAAAATGTGATATATAAACATTTTATTCGTTTGTACCTTTATCAACACTTGAGAGTAGACTTATAGGTCTTATTTTATGTAAAATGAGGTGCAAAATCCCCTGGTGAAATCCGCGATGTCCTATCTGTAACCGTTTAGGAGATTTTGTAAAATGGATAATAATAGATATTTGAAAATGTGATATATAAACATTATATCCGTATGTACCTTTATCAACTTTTGATAGTAGACTCATAGGACTTGTTTTATGTGAAATGCGGTGCTAAATCCACTGTTAAAAACCGCGATGTCATATCTGTAACCGTTTAGAAGATCGAGTAAAATGGATAATAATAGATATTTGAACATGTGATATATAAACATTATATCCGTTTGTACCTTTATCAACTTTTGAGAGTAGACTCATAGGACTTGTTTAATGTGAAATGAGGTGCTAAATCCACTGGCAAAAACCGCGATGTCCTATCTGTAACCGTTTAGAAGATCGAGTAAAACGGATAATAATAGATATTTGAAAATGTGATATATAAACATTTTATACTTTTGTACCTTTATCAACTCCTGAGAGTAGACTTATAGAACTTATTGTATGTAAAATGAGGTGCTAAATCCACTGGTGAAAACCGCGATGTCCTATCTTTAACCGTTTAGGAGATCGAGTAAAATGGAGAATAATAGATATTTGAAAATGTGAAATTTAACACTTTATTCGTTTGTACCTTTATCAACTCCTGAGAGTAGACTTATAGAACATATTTTATGTAAAATGAGGTGCTAAATCCACTGGTGAAAACCGCGATGTCTTATCTTTAACCGTTTAAGAGATCGAGTAAAATGGAGAATAATAGATATTTGAAAATGTGAAATTTAACACTTTATTCGTTTGTACCTTTATCAACTCCTGAGAGTAGACTTATAGAACATATTTTATGTAAAATGAGGTGCTAAATCCACTGGTGAAAACCGCGATGTCCTATCTGTAACCGTTTAGGAGATTTTGTAAAATGGATATTAATAGATATTTGAAAATGTGATATATACACATTTAATTCGTTTGTACCTTTATCAACTCCTGAGAGTAGGACTTATAGGACTTATTTTTTGTAAAATGAGGTGCTAAATCCACTGGTGAAAACCGCGATGTCCTATCTGTAACCGTTTAGGAGATTTTGTAAAATGGATAATAATAGATATTTGAAAATGTGATATATAAACATTTTATTCGTTTGTACCTTTATCAACTCCTGAGAGTAAACTTATAGGACTTATTTTATGTAAAATGAGGTGCTATATCCACTGGTAAAAACCACGATGTCCTATCTTTAACCGTTTAGGAGATCGAGTAAAATGGATAATAATAGATATTTGAAAATGTGATATATAAACATTAAATCCGTTTGTACCTTTATCAACTTTTGAGAGTAGAATCATAGGACTTGTTTTATGTGAAATGAGGTGCTAAATCCACTGGTGAAAACCGCGATGTCCTATCTGTAACCGTTTAGGAGATCGAGTAAAATGGAAAATAATAGATATTTGAAAATGTGATATATAAATATTTTATTCGTTTGTACCTTTATCAACTCCTGAGAGTAGACTTATAGGACTTATTTTATGAAAAATGAGGTGCTAAATCCACTGGTGAAAACCGCGATGTCCCATCTGTAACCGTTTAGGAGATTTTGTAAAATGGATAAAAATAGATATTTGAAAATGTGATATATAAATATTTTATTCGTTTGTACCTTTAACAACTCCTGAGATTAGACTTATAGGACTTATTTTATGAAAAATGAGGTGCTAAATCCACTGGTGAAAACCGCGATATCCTATCTGTAACCGTTTATGAGATTGAGTAAAATGAAGAATAAAAGATATTTGAAAATGTGATATATAAACATTTTATTCGTTTGTAACTTTATCAACTCTTGAGAGTAGACTTATAAGACTTTTTTAATGTAAAATGAGGTGCTAAATCCACTGGTGAAAACCGCAATGTTCTATCTTCAACCGTTTAGGAGATCGAGTAAAATGGAGAATAAAAGATATTTGAAAATGTGATATATAAACATTATATCCGTTTGTACCTTTATCAACTTTTGAGAGTAGACTCATGGGACTTGTTTAATGTAAAATGAGGTGCTAAATCCACTGGTAAAAACCGCGATGTCCTATCTTTAACCGTTTAGGAGATCGAGTAAAATGGAAAATAATAGATATTTGAAAATGTGACATATAAACATTTTATTCGTTTGTACCTTTATCAACTCCTGAGAGTAGACTTATAGGACTTATTTTATGTAAAATGAGGTGCTAAATCCACTGGTGAAAACCGCGATGTCCTATCTGTAACCGTTTAGGAGATCGAGTAAAATGGAAAATAATAGATATTTGAAAATGTGATATATAAACATTTTATTCGTTTGTACCTTTATCAACTCCTGAGAGTAGACTTGTAGGACTTATTTTATGTAAAATGAGGTGCTAAATCCACTGGTGAAAACCGCGATGTCCTATCTTTAACCGTTTAGGAGATTGAGTAAAATGGAGAATAAAAGATATTTGAAAATGTGATATATAAACATTATATCCGTTTGTACCTTTATCAACTCTTGAGAGTAGACTTATAGAACTTATTTTATGTAAAATGAGGTGCTTTATCCACTGGTGAAAACCGCGATGTCCTATCCTCAACCGTTTAGGAGATCGCGTAAAATGGAGAATAATAGATATTTGAAAATGTGATATTTAAACAATTTTATTCGTTTGTACCTTTATCAACTCTTGAGAGAAGACTTATAGGACTTATTTTATGTAAAATGAGGTGCTAAATCCACTGGTAAATACCGCGATGTCCAATCTTTAACCGTTTAGGAGATCGAGTAAGATGGAGAATAATAGATATTTGAAAATGTGATATATAAACATTTTATTCGTTTGTACCTTTATCAACTCTTGAGAGTAGACTTATAGGACTTATTTTATGTAAAATGAGGTGCTAAATCCACTGGTGAAAACCGAGATGTCCTATCTTAAACCGTTTAGGAGATCGAGTGAAATGGAGAATAATAGATATTTGAAATTGTGATATATAAACATTATATTCGTTTGTACCTTTATCAAATCTTGAGAGTAGACTTATAGGACTTATTTTATGTAAAATGAGGTGCTAAATCCACTGGTGAAAACCGAGATGTCCTATCTTTAACCGTTTAGGAGATCGAGTAAAATGGAGAATAATAGATATTTGAAAATAAGATATACAAACATTTTATTCGTTTGTACCTTTATCAACTCTTGAGAGTAGACTTATAGGACTCTTTTTATGTAAAATGAGGTGCTAAATCCACTGGTGAAAACCGCGATGTCCTATCTTTAACCGTTTAGGAGATCGAGTAAAATGGAGAATAATAGATATTTGAAAATGTGATATATAAACATTTTATTCGTTTGTACCTTTATCAACTCTTGAAAGTAGACTTATAGGACTTATTTTATGTAAAATGAGGTGCTAAATGCACTGGTGAAAACCGCGATGTCCTATCTTAAACCGTTTAGGAGATCGAGTAAAATGGAGAAAAATAGATATTTGAAAATGTGATATATAAACATTTTATTCGTTTGTACCTTTATCAACTCTTGAGAGTAGACTTATAGGACTTATTTTATGTAAATTGAGGTGCTAAATCCACTGGTGAAAACCGAGATGTCCTATCTTTAACCGTTTAGGAGATCGAGTAAAATGGAGAATAATAGATATTTGAAAATGTGATATATAAACATTTTATTCGTTTGTACCTTTATCAACTCTTGAAAGTAGACTTATAATACTTATTTTATGTAAAATGAGGTGCTAAATCCACTGGTGAAAACCGCGATGTCCTATCTTAAACCGTTTAGGAGATCGTGTGAAATGGAGAATAATAGATATTTGAAAATGTGATATATAAACAATTTTATTCGTTTGTACCTTTATCAACTCTTGAGAGTAGACTTCTAGGACTTATTTTATGTAAAATGAGGTGCTTAATCCACTGGTAAAAACTGCGATGTCCTATCTTTAACCGTTTATGAGATCGAGTAAAGTAGAAAATAATAGATATTTGAAAATGTGATATTTAAACATTTTATTCGTTTGTACCTTTATCAACTTTTGAGAGTAGACTTATAAAACTTATATAATGTAAAATGAGGTGCTAAATGCACTGGTGAAAATTGCGATGTCCTATCTTTAACCGTTTAGGAGATTGAGTAAAATGGAAAATAATAGATATTTGAAAATGTGATATTTAAACATTTTATTCGTTTGTACCTTTATCAACTCTTGAGAGTAGACTTATAGGGATCTCTTTATGTAAAATGAGGTGCTTAATCCACTGGTAAAAACCGCGATGTCCTATCTTTAACCGTTTAGGAGATCGAGTAAAATGGAAAATAATAGATATTTGAAAATGTGATATATAAACATTTTATTCGTTTGTACCTTTTTCAACTCTTGAGAGTAGACTTATAGGACTTATTTTATGTAAAATGAGGTGCGAAATCCATTAGTGAAATCCGCGATGTTCTATCTTTAACCGTTTAGGAGATCGAGTAAAATGGAAAATAATAGATATTTGAAAGTGTGATATATAAACATTATATTCGTTTGTACCTTTATCAACTCTTGAGAGTAGATTTATAGGACTTATTTTATGTAAAATGAGATGCTAAATCCACTGGTGAAAACCGCGATGTCCTAACTTTAACCGTTTAGGAGATCGAGTAAAATGAAAAATAATAGATATTTGAAATTGTGATATATAAACATTTTATTCGTTTGTACCTTTATCAACTCTTGAGAGTAGACTTATAGGACTTGTTTTATGTAAAATGAGGTGCTAAATAAACTAGTAAAAACCGCGATGTCCTATCTTTAACCGTTTAGGAGATCGAGTAAAATGGAGAATAATAGATTTTTCAAAATGTGAAATATAAACATTTTATTCGTTTGTACCTTTATCAACTCTTGAGAGTAGACTTATAGGACTTATTTTATGTAAAATGAGGTGCTATATCCACTGGTGAAAACCGCGATGTCCTATTTTTAACCGTTTAGGAGATCGAGTAAAATGGAGAATAGATTTTTGAAAATGTGAAATATAAACATTTTATTCGTTTGTACCTTTATCAACTCTTGAGAGTAGACTTATAGAACTTATTTTATGCAAAATGAGGTGCTAAATCCACTGGTGAAAACCGCGATGTCCTATCTTTAACCGTTTAGGAGATCGAGAAAAATGGAGAATAATAGATATGTGAAAATGTGAAATATAAACAATTTATTCGTTTGTACCATTATCAACTCTTGAGAATAGACTTATAGAACCTATTTTATGCAAAATGAGGTGCTAAATCCACTGGTGAAAACCGTGATGTCCTATCTTTAATCGTTTAGGAGATCGAGTAAAATGGAGAAAAATAGATAATTGAAAATGTGATATATAAACATTTTATTCGTTTGTACCTTTATCAACTTTTGAGAGTAGACTTATAGGACTTGTTTTAAGTAAAATGAGGTGCTAAATCCACTGGTGAAAACCGCGATGTCCTATCTTTAACCGTTTAGGAGATCGAGAAAAATGGAGAATAATGGATATTTGAAAATGTGAAATATAAACAATTTATTCGTTTGTACCATTATCAACTCTTGAGAATAGACTTATAGAACTTGTTTTATGTAAAATGAGGTGCTAAATCCACTGGTGAAAACCGCGATGTCCTATCTTTAACCGTTTAGGAGATCGAGAAAAATGGAGAATAATGGATATTTGAAAATGTGAAATATTAACAATTTATTCGTTTGTACCTTTATCAACTCTTAAGAATAGATTTATAGAACTTATTTTATGCAAAATGAGGTGCTAAATCCACTGGTGAAAACCGCGATGTCCTATCTTTCACCGTTTATGAGATCGAGTAAAATAGAAAATAATAGATATTTGAAAATGTGATATATAAACATTTTATTCGATTGTACCTTTATCAACTTTTGAGAGTAGACTTATAGGACTTGTTTTAAGTAAAATGAGGTGCTAAATCCACTGGTGAAAACCGCGATGTCCTATCTTTCACCGTATATGAGTTCGAGTAAAATAGAAAATAATAGATATTTGAAAATGTGATATATAAACATTTTATTCGTTTGTACCTTTATCAACTCTTGAGAGTAGACTTATAGGACTTATTTTATGTAAAATGAGGTGCTATATCCACTGGTGAAAACCGCGATGTCCTATTTTTAACCGTTTAGGAGATCGAGTAAAATGGAGAATAGATTTTTGAAAATGAGAAATATAAACATTTTATTCGTTTGTACCTTTATCAACTCTTGAGAGTAGACTTATAGAACTTATTTTATGCAAAATGAGGTGCTAAATCCACTGGTGAAAACCGCGATGTCCTATCTTTAACCGTTTAGGAGATCGAGAAAAATGGAGAATAATAGATATTTGAAAATGTGAAATATAAACAATTTATTCGTTTGTACCATTATCAACTCTTGAGAATAGACTTATGGAACTTATTTTATGCAAAATGAGGTGCTAAATCCACTGGTGAAAACCGTGATGTCCTATCTTTAATCGTTTAGGAGATCGAGTAAAATGGAGAAAAATAGATAATTGAAAATGTGATATATAAACATTTTATTCGTTTGTACCTTTATCAATTCTTGAGAGTAGACTTATACGACTTATTTTATGTAAGATGAGGTGCTAAATACACTTGTGAAAACCGCGATGTCCTCTCTTTAACCGTTTAGGAGATCGAATAAAATGAAGAATAATAGATGTTTGAAAATGTGATATATAAACATTTTATTCGTTTGTACCTTTATCAACTCTTAAGAGTAGACTTATAGGACTTATTTCACGTAAAATGAGGTGCTAAATCCACTTTTGAAAACCGCGATGTCCTATCTTCAACCGTTTAGGAGATCGAGTAAAATGGAAAATAATAGATATTTTAAAATGTAATATATAAACATTTTATTCGTTTGTACCTTTATCAACTCTTGAGAGTAGACTTATAGGACTTATTTTATGTAAAATGAGGTGCTAAATCCACTGGTGAAAACCGCGAAGTCCTATCTTCAACCGTTTAAGTGATCGAGTAAAATGGAGAATAATAGGTATTTGAAAATGTAATATATAAACATTTTATTCGTTTGTACCTTTATCAACCCTTGAGAGTAGACTTATAGGACTTATTTTATGAAAAATGAGGTGCTAAATCCACTGGTGAAAACCACGATGTCCTATCTTCAACCGTTTAGGAGATCGAGTAAAATGGAAAATAATAGATATTTTAAAATGTAATATATAAACATTTTATTCGTTTGTACCTTTATCAATTCTTGAGAGTAGACTTATAGGACTTATTTTATGTAAAATGAGGTGCTATATCCACTGGTGAAAACCGCGATGTCCTATTTTTAACCGTTTAGGAGATCGAGTAAAATGGAGAATAGATTTTTGAAAATGTGAAATATAAACATTTTATTCGTTTGTACCTTTATCAACTCTTGAGAGTAGACTTATAGAACTTATTTTATGCAAAATGAGGTGCTAAATCCACTGGTGAAAACCGCGATGTCCTATCTTTCACCGTATATGAGATCGAGTAAAATAGAAAATAATAGATATTTGAAAATGTGATATATAAACATTTTATTCGTTTGTACCTTTATCAACTTTTGAGAGTAGACTTATAGGACTTATTTTACGTAAAATGAGGTGCTAAATCCACTTTTGAAAACCGCGATGTCCTATTTTTAACCGTTTAGGAGATCGAATAAAATGAAGAATAATAGATATTTCAAAATGTGATATATAAACATTTTATTCGTTTGCACCATTATCAACTCTTGAGAGTAGACTTATAGGACTTATTTTATGTAAAATGAGGTGCTAAATCCACTGGTGAAAACCGTGATGTCCTATCTTTAATCGTTTAGGAGAACGAGTAAAATGGAGAAAAATAGATATTTGAAAATGTGATATATAAACATTTTATTCGTTTGTACCTTTATCAACTCTTGAGAGTAGATTTATAGGACTTATTTTATGTAAAATGAGGTGCTAAATCCACTGGTGAAAACCGCGATGTCCTATCATTAACCGTTTAGGAGATCGAGTAAAATGGATAATAATAGATATTTGAAAATTTGATATATAAACATTTTATTCATTTGTACCTTTATCAACTCTTGAGAGTAGACTTATAGGACTTATTTTATGTAAAATGAGGTGCTTAATCCACTGGTGAAAACCGCGATGTCCTATCTTTGACCGTTTAGGAAATCGAGTAAAATGAAAAAAAATAGATATTTGAAAATGTGATATATAAACATTTTATTCGTTTGTAACTTTATCAACTCTTGAGAGTAGACTTATAGGACTTATTTCACGTAAAATGAGGTGCTAAATCCACTTTTGAAAACCGCGATGTCCTATCTACAACCGTTTAGGAGATCGAGTAAAATGGAAAATAAAAGATATTTTAAAATGTAATATATAAACATTTTATTCGTTTGTACCTTTATCAACTCTTGAGAGTAGACTTATAGGACTTATTTTATGTAAAATGAGGTGCTAAATCCACTGGTGAGAACCGCGATGTCCTATCTTTGACCGTTGAGGAGATCGAGTAAATTAGAGAATAATAGATATTTGAAATTGTGATATATAAACATTTTATTCGTTTGTACCTTTATCAACTCTTGAGAGTAGACTTATAGGACTTGTTTTATGTAAAATGAGGTGCTAAATCCACTAGTAGAAACCGCGATGTCCTATCTTTAACCGTTTAGGAGATCGAGTAAAATGGAGAATAATAGATTTTTGAAAATGTGAAATATAAACATTTTATTCGTTTGTACCTTTATCAACTCTTGAGAGTAGACTTATAGGACTTATTTTATGTAAAATGAGGTGCTATATCCACTGGTGAAAACCGCGATGTCCTATTTTTAACCGTTTAGGAGATCGAGTAAAATGGAGAATAGATTTTTGAAAATGTGAAATATAAACATTTTATTCGTTTGTACCTTTATCAACTCTTGAGAGTAGATTTATAGGACTTATTTTATGTAAAATGAGGTGCTAAATCCACTGGTGAAAACCGCGATGTCCTATCATTAACCGTTTAGGAGATCGAGTAAAATGGATAATAATAGATATTTGAAAATTTGATATATAAACATTTTATTCGTTTGTACCTTTATCAACTCTTGAGAGTAGACTTATAGGACTTATTTTATGTAAAATGAGGTGCTTAATCCACTGGTGAAAACCGCGATGTCCTATCTTTGACCGTTTATTAAATCGAGTAAAATAGAAAATAATAGATATTTGAAAATGTGATATATAAACATTTTATTCGTTTGTACCTTTATCAACTCTTGAGAGTAGACTTATAGGACTTATTTTATGTAAAATGAGGTGCTAAATCCACTAGTAAAAACCGCGATGTCCTATCTTTAACCGTTTAGGAGATCGAGTAAAATGGAGAATAATAGATATTTGAAAATGTGAAATATAAACAATTTATTCGTTTGTACCTTTATCAACTTTTGAGAATAGATTTATAGAACTTATTTTATGCAAAATGAGGTGCTAAATCCACTGGTGAAAACCGTGATGTCCTATCTTTAATCGTTTAGGAGATCGAGTAAAATGGAGAATAATAGATATTTGAAAATGTGAAATATTAACAATTTATTCGTTTGTACCTTTATCAACTTTTGAGAATAGATTTATAGAACTTATTTTATGCAAAATGAGGTGCTAAATCCACTGGTGAAAACCGTGATGTCCTATCTTTAATCGTTTAGGAGATCGAGTAAAATGTAGAAAAATAGATATTTGAAAATGTGATATATAAACATTTTATTCGTGTGTACCTTTATCAACTCTTGAGAATAGACTTATAGGACTTGTTTTATGCAAAATGAGGTGCTAAATCCACTGGTGAAAACCGTGATGTCCTATCTTTAATCGTTTAGGAGATCGAGTAAAATGGAGACAAATAGATATTTGAAAATGTGATATATAAACATTTTATTCGTTTGTACCTTTATTAACGCTTGAGAGTAGACTTATAGGACATATTTTATGTAAAATGAGGTGCTTAATCCACTGGTGAAAACCGCGATGTCCTATCTTTGACCGTTTAGGAGATCGAGTAAAATGAAAAATAATAGATATTTGAAAATGTGATATATAAACATTTTATTCGTTTGTACCTTTATCAACTCTTGAGAGTAGACTTATAGGACTTATTTCACGTAAAATGAGGTGCTAAATCCACTTTTGAAAACCGCGATGTCCTATCTTCAACCGTTTAGGAGATCGAGTAAAATGGAAAATAATAGATATTTTAAAATGAAATGTATAAACATTTTATTCGTTTGTACCTTTATCAACTTTTGAGAGTAGACTTATAGGACTTGTTTTATGTAAAATGAGGTGCTAAATCTACTGGTGAAAACCGCGATGTCCTATCTTTCACCGTTTATGAGATCGAGTAAAATAGAAAATAATAGATATTTGAAAATGTGATATATAAACATTTTATTCGTTTGTACCTTTATCAACTTTTGAGAGTAGACTTATAGGACTTGTTTTTTGTAAAATGAGGTGCTAAATCTACTGGTGAAAACCGCGATGTCCTATCTTTCACCGTTTATGAGATCGAGTAAAATAGAAAATAATAGATATTTGAAAATGTGATATATAAACATTTTATTCGTTTGTACCTTTATCAACTTTTGAGAGTAGACTTATAGGACTTATTTCACGTAAAATGAGGTGCTAAATCCACTTTTGAAAACCGCGATGTCCTATTTTTAACCGTTTAGGAGATCGAATAATATGAAGAATAATAGATATTTCAAAATGTGATATATAAATATTTTATTCGTTTGTACCATTATCAACTCTTGAGAGTAGACTTATAGGACTTATTTTATGTAAAATGAGGTGCTATATCCACTGGTGAAAACCGCGATGTCCTATTTTTAACCGATTAGGAGATCGAGTAAAATGGAGAATAGATTTTTGAAAATGTGAAATATAAACATTTTATTCGTTTGTACCTTTATCAACTCTTGAGAGTAGACTTATAGAACTTATTTTATGCAAAATGAGGTGCTAAATCCACTGGTGAAAACCGCGATGTCCTATCTTTAACCGTTTAGGAGATCGAGAAAAGTGGAGAATAATAGATATTTGAAAATGTGAAATATAAACAATTTATTCGTTTGTACCTTTATTAACTCTTGAGAGTAGACTTATAGGACTTATTTTATGTAAAATGAAGTGCTAAATCCACTGGTGAAAATTGCGATATCCTATCTTTAATCGTTTAGGAGATCGAGTAAAATGAAAAATATTAGATATTTGAAAATGTGATATATAAACATTTTATTCGTTTGGACCTTTATCAACTCTTGAGAGTAGACTTATAGGACTTATTTTATGTAAAATGAGGTGCTAAATCCACTGGTGAAAACCGCGATGTCCTATCTTTAACCGTTTAGGAGATCGAGTAAAATGAAAAATAATAGATATTTGAAAATGTGATATATAAACATTTTATTCGTTTGTACCTTTATCAACTCTTGAGAGTAGACTTATAGGACTTGTTTTATGTAAAATGAGGTGCTAAATCCACTAGTAAAAACCGCGATGTCCTATCTTTAACCGTTTGGGAGATCGAGTAAAATGGAGAATAATAGATATTTGAAAATGTGATATATAAACATTTTATTCGTTTGTACCTTTATCAACTCTTGAGAATAGACTTATAAGACTTGTTTTATGTAAAATGAGGTGCTAAATCCACTGGTGAAAACCGCGATGTCCTATCTTTCACCGTTTATGAGATCGAGTAAAATAGAAAATAATAGATATTTGAAAATGTGATATATAAACATTTTATTCGTTTGTACCTTTATCAACTTTTGAGAGTAGACTTATAGGACTTGTTTTATGTAAAATGAGGTGCTAAATCCACTGGTGAAAACCGCGATGTCCTATCTTTCACCGTTTATGAGATCGAGTAAAATAGAAAATAATAGATATTTGAAAATGTGATATATAAACATTTTAATTGTTTGTACCTTTATCAACTTTTGAGAGTAGTCTTATAGGACTTATTTCACGTAAAATGAGGTGCTAAATCCACTTTTGAAAACCGCGATGTCCTATTTTTAACCGTTTAGGAGATCGAATAATATGAAGAATAATAGATATTTCAAAATGTGATATATAAACATTTTATTCGTTTGTACCATTATCAACACTTGAGAGTAGACTTATAGGACTTATTTTATGTAAAATGATGTGCTAAATCCACTGGTGAAAACCGCGATGTCTTATCTTTAACCGTTTAATAGATCGAGTAAAATAGAGAATAATAGATATTTGAAAATGTGATATATAAACATTTTATTCGTTTGTACCTTTATCAACTCTTGAAAGTAGACTTATAGGACTTATTTTATGTAAAATGAGGTGCTAAATGCACTAATGAAAACCGCGATGTCCTATCTTTAACCGTTTAGGAGATCGAGTAAAATGAAAAATAATAGATATTTGAAAATGTGATATATAAACATTTTATTCGTTTGTACCTTTATCAACTCTTGAGAGTAGACTTATAGGACTTGTTTTATGTAAAATGAGGTGCTAAATCCACTAGTAAAAACCGCGATGTCCTATCTTTAACCGTTTAGGAGATCGAGTAAAATGGAGAATAGATTTTTGAATATGTGAAATATAAACATTTTATTCGTTTGTACCTTTATCAACTCTTGAGAGTAGACTTATAGAACTTATTTTATGCAAAATGAGGTGCTAAATCCTCTGGTGAAAACCGTGATGTCCTATCTTTAATGGTTTAGGAGATCGAGTAAAATGGAGAAAAATAGATAATAGAAAATGTGATATATAAACATTTTATTCGTTTGTACCTTTATCAACTCTTGAGAGTAGACTTATACGACTTATTTTATGTAAGATGAGGTGCTAAATCCACTTGTGAAAACCGCGATGTCCTCTCTTTAACCGTTTAGGAGATCGAATAAAATGAAGAATAATAGATATTTCAAAATGTGATATATAAACATTTTATTCGTTTGTACCTTTATCAACCCTTGAGAGTAGACTTATAGGACTTATTTTATGTAAAATGAGGTGCTAAATCCACTGGTGAAAACCGCGATGTCCTATCTTTAACCGTTTATTAGATCGAGTGAAATAGAAAATAATAGATATTTGAGAATGTGATATATAAACATTTTATTCGTTTGTACCTTTATCAACTCTTGAGAGTAGACTTATAGGACTTATTTTGTGTAAAATGAGGTGCTAAATCCACTTTTGAAAACCGCGATGTCCTATTTTTAACCGTTTAGGAGATCGAATAATATGATGAATAATAGATATTTCAAAATGTGATATATAAACATTTTATTCGTTTGTACCATTATCAACTCTTGAGAGTAGACTTATAGGACTTATTTTATGTAAAATGAGGTGCTAAATCCACTGGTGAAAACCGCGATGTCTTATCATTAACCGTTTAATAGATCGAGTAAAATAGAGAATAATAGATATTTGAAAATGTGATATATAAACATTTTATTCGTTTGTACCTTTATCAACTCTTGAAAGTAGACTTATAGGACATATTTTATGTAAAATGAGGTGCTAAATGCACTGGTGAAAACCGCGATGTCCTATCTTTAACCGTTTAGGAGATCGAGTGAAATGGAGAATAATAGTAATTTGAAATTGTGATATATAAACATTTTATTCGTTTGTACCTTTATCAACTCTTGAGAGTAGACTTATATGACTTATTTTATGTAAAATGAGGTGCTAAATCCACTGGTGTAAACCGCGATGTCCTATCTTTAACCGTTTAGGAGATCGAGTAAAATGAAGAATAATAGATATTTGAAAATGTGATATATAAAAATTTTATTCGTTTGTACCTTTATTAACTCTTGAGAGTAGACTTATAGGTCTTATTTTATGTAAAATGAAGTGCTAAATCCACTGGTAAAAATTGCGATATCCTATCTTTAATCGTTTAGGAGATCGAGTAAAATGAAGAATAATAGATATTTGAAAATGTGATATATAAAAATTTTATTCGTTTGTACCTTTATTAACTCTTGAGAGTAGACTTATAGGACTTATTTTATGTAAAATGAGGTGCTAAATCCACTGGTGAAAACCGCGATGTCCTATCTTTAACCGTTTAGGAGATCGAGTAAAATGAAAAATAATAGATATTTGAAAATGTGATATATAAACATTTTATTCGTTTGTACCTTTATCAACTCTTGAGAGTAGACTTATAGAACTTGTTTTATGTAAAATGAGGTGCTAAATCCACTAGTAAAAACCGCGATGTCCTATCTTTAACCGTTTAGGAGATCGAGTAAAATGGAGAATAATAGATTTTTGAAAATGTGAAATATAAACATTTTATTCGTTTGTACCTTTATCAACTCTTGAGAGTCGACTTATAGGACTTATTTTATGTAAAATGAGGTGCTATATCCACTGGTGAAAACCGCGATGTCCTATCTTTAACCGTTTAGGGGATCGAGTAAAATGGAGAATTGATTTTTGAAAATGTGAAATAAAAACATTTTATTCGTTTGTACCTTTATCAACTCTTGAGAGTAGACTTATAGAACTTATTTTATGCAAAATGAGGTGCTAAATCCACTGGTGAAAACCGCGATGTCCTATCTTTAACCGTTTAGGAGATCGAGAAAAGTGGAGAATAATAGATATTTGAAAATGTGAAATATAAACAATTTATTCGTTTGTACCTTTATCAACTCTTGAGAATAGACTATAGAACTTATTTTATGCAAAATGAGGTGCTAAATCCAGTGGTGAAAACCGTGATGTCCTATCTTTAATCGTTTAGGAGATCGAGTAAAATGGAGAAAAATAGATAATTGAAAATGTGATATATAAACATTTTATTCATTTGTACCTTTATCAACTCTTGAGAGTAGACTTATACGACTTATTTTATGTAAGATGAGGTGCTAAATCCACTTGTGAAAACCGCGATGTCCTCTCTTTAACCGTTTAGGAGATCGAATAAAATGAAGAATAATAGATATTTCAAAATGTGATATGTAAACATTTTATTCGTTTGTACCTTTACTAATTCTTGAGAGTAGACTTATAGGACTCTCTTTATGTAAAATGAGGTGCTAAATCCACTGGTGAAAACCGCGATGTCTTATCTTTAACCGTTTAGGAGATCGAGTAAAATGAAGTGTAATAGATATTTGAAAATGTGATATATAAAAATTTTATGCGTTTGTACCTTTATTAACTCTTGAGAGTAGACTTATAGAACTTATTTTATGTAAATTGAGGTGCTAAATCCACTGGTGAAAACCGCGATGTCTTATCTTTAACCGTTTAGGAGATCGAGTAAAATGGAGAATAATAGATATTTGAAAATGTGATATATAAACAATTTTATTCGTTTGTGCCTTTATCAACTCTTGAGAGTAGACTTATAGGACTTATTTTATGTAAAATGAGGTGCTAAATGTACTGGTGAAAACCGCGATGTCCTATCTTTAACCGTTTAGGAGATCAAGTAAAATGAAAAATAATAGATATTTGAAAATGTGATATTTAAACATTTTATTCGTTTGTACCTTTATCAACTCTTGAGAGTAGACTTATAGGACTCTCTTTATGTAAAATGAGGTGCTAAATCCACTGGTGAAAACCGCGATGTCCTATCTTAAACCGTTTAGGAGATCGAGTGAAATGGAGATTAATAGATATTTGAAAATGTGATATATAAACAATTTTATTCGTTTGTACCTTTATCAACTCTTGAGAGTAGACTTATAGGACTTATTTTATGTAAAATGAGGTGCTTAATCCACTGGTGAAAATTGCGATATCCTATCTTTAATCGTTTAGGAGATCGAGTAAAATGAAAAATAATAGATATTTGATAATGTGATATATAAACATTTTATTCGTTTGTACCTTTATCAACTCTTGAGAGTAGACTTATAGGACTTATTTTATGTAAAATGAGGTGCTAAATCCACTGGTGAAAACCGCGATGTCCTATCTTTAACCGTTTAGGAGATCGAGTAAAATGAAAAATAATAGATATTTGAAAATGTGATATATAAACATTTTATTCGTTTGTACCTTTATCAACTCTTGAGAGTAGACTTATAGGACTTGTTTTATGTAAAATGAGGTGCTAAATCCACTAGTAAAAACCGCGATGTCCTATCTTTAACCGTTTAGGAGATCGAGTAAAATGGAGAATAATAGATTTTTGAAAATGTGAAATATAAACATTTTATTCGTTTGTACCTTTATCAACTCTTGAGAGTAGACTTATACGACTTATTTTATGTAAGATGAGGTGCTAAATCCACTTGTGAAAACCGCGATGTCCTCTCTTTAACCGTTTAGGAGATCGAATAAAATGAAGAATAATAGATATTTCAAAATGTGATATATAAACATTTTATTCGTTTGTACCTTTACTAATTCTTGAGAGTAGACTTATAGGACTCTCTTTATGTAAAATGAGGTGCTAAATCCACTGGTGAAAACCGCGATGTCTTATCTTTAACCGTTTAGGAGATCGAGTAAAATGAAGTGTAATAGATATTTGAAAATGTGATATATAAAAATTTTATGCGTTTGTACCTTTATTAACTCTTGAGAGTAGACTTATAGGACTTATTTTATGTAAATTGATGTGCTAAATCCACTGGTGAAAACCGCGATGTCTTATCTTTAACCGTTTAGGGGATCGAGTAAAATGGAGAATAATAGATATTTGAAAATGTGATATATAAACATTTTATTCGTTTGTACCTTTTTCAACTCTTGAGAGTAGACTTATAGGACTTATTTTATGTAAAATGAGGTGCTAAATCCACTGGTGAAAACCGCGATGTCTTATCTTTAACCGTTTAGGAGATCGAGTAAAATGGAGAATAATAGATATTTGGAAATGTGATATATAAACATTTTATTCGTTTGCACCTTTATCAACTCTTGAATGTAGACTTATAGGACTTATTTTATGTAAAATGAGGTGCTAAATCCACTGGTGAAAACCGCGATGTCCTATCTTAAACCGTTTAGGAGATCGAGTGAAATGGAGATTAATAGATATTTGAAAATGTGATATATAAACAATTTTATTCGTTTGCACCTTTATCAACTCTTGAATGTAGACTTATAGGACTTATTTTATGTAAAATGAGGTGCTTAATCCACTGGTGAAAACCGCGATGTAATATCTTTAACCGTTTAGGAGATCGAATAAAATGAAGAATAATAGATATTTCAAAATGTGATATATTAACATTTTATTCGTTTGTACCTTTATCAACTCTTGAGAGTAGACTTATAGGACTTATTTCACGTAAAATGAGGTGCGAAATCCACTTTTGAAAACCGCGTTGTCCTATCTTTAACCGTTTAGGAGATCGAGTGAAATGGAGAATAATAGATATTTGAAAATGTGATATATTAACAATTTTATTCGTTTGTGCCTTTATCAACTCTTGAGAGTAGACTTATAGGACTTATTTTATGTAAAATGAGGTGCTAAATCCACTGGTGAAAACCGCGATGTCCTATCTTTAACCGTTTAGGAGATCGAGTAAAATGGAGAATAATAGATATTTGAAAATGTGATATATAAACATTTTATTCGTTTGTACCTTTATCAACTCTTGAAAGTAGACTTATAGGACTTATTTTATGTAAAATGAGGTGCTAAATGCACTGGTGAAAACCGCGATGCCCTATCTTTAACCGTTTAGGAGATCGAGTAAAATGAAAAATAATAGATATTTGAAAATGTGATATTTTAAAATTTTATTCGTTTGTACCTTTATCAACTCTTGAGAGTAGACTTATAGGACTTTTTTTATGAAAAATGAGGTGCTAAATCCACTGGTAAAAACCGCGATGTCCTATCTTAAACCGTTTAGGAGATCGAGTGAAATGGAGAATAATAGATATTTGAAATTGTGATATATAAACATTTTATTCGTTTGTACCTTTATCAACTCTTGAGAGTAGACTTATAGGACTTATTTTATGTAAAATGAGGTGCTAAATCCACTGGTAAAAACCTCGATGTCCTATCTTAAACCGTTTAGGAGATCGAGTAAAATGAAGAATAATAGATATTTAAAAATGTGATATATAAACATTTTATTCGTTTGTACCTTTATCAACTCTTGAGAGTAGACTTATAATACTTATTTTATGCAAAATGAGGTGCTAAATCCACTAGTAAAAACCGCGATGTCCTATCTTTAACCATTTAGGAGATCGAGTAAAATGGAGAATAATAGATTTTTGAAAATGTGAAATATTAACATTTTATTAGTTTGTATCTTTATCAACTCTTGAGAGTAGACTTATAGGACTTATTTTATGTAAAATGAGATGCTAAATCCACTGGTGAAAACAGCTTTGTCCTATCTTTAACCGTTTAGGAGATCGAGTTAAATGAAAAATAATAGATATTTGAAAATGTGATATATAAACATTTTATTCGTTTGTACCTTTATCAACTCTTGAGAGTAGACTTATATTACTTATTTTATGTAAAATGAGGTGCTAAATCCACTAGTAAAAACCGCGTTGTCTTATCTTTAACCGTTTAGGAGATCGAGTAAAATGGAGAATAATAGATATTTGAAAATTTGATATATAAACATTTTATTCGTTTGTACCTTTATCAACTCTTGAGAGCAGACTTATAGGACTTATTTTATGTAAAATGAGGTGCTAAATGTACTGGTGTAAACCGCGATGTCCTATCTTTAACCGTTTAGGAGATCGAGTAAAATGAAAAATAATAGATATTTGAAAATGTGATATTTAAACATTTTATTCGTTTGTACCTTTATCAACTCTTGAGAGTAGACATATAGGACTCTCTTTATGTAAAATAAGGTGCTAAATCCACTGGTGAAAACCGCGATGTCCTATCTTAAACCGTTTAGGAGATCGAGTGAAATAGAGAATAATAGATATTTGAAAATGTGATATATAAACAATTTTATTCGTTTGTACCTTTATCAACTCTTGAGAGTAGACTTATAGGACTTATTTTATGTAAAATGAGGTGCTTAATCCACTGGTGAAAACCGCAATGTCCTATCGTTAACCGTTTAGGAGATCGAGTGAAATGGAGAATAATAGATATTTGAAAATGTGATATATAAACAATTTTATTCGTTTGTGCCTTTATCAACTCTTGAGAGTAGACTTATAGGACTTATTTTATGTAAAATGAGGTGCTAAATGTACTGGTGTAAACCGCGATGTCCTATCTTTAACCGTTTAGGAGATCGAGTAAAATGGAGAATAATAGATTTTTGAAAATGTGAAATATTAACATTTTATTAGTTTGTATCTTTATCAACTCTTGAGAGTAGACTTATAGGACTTATTTTATGTAAAATGAGATGCTAAATCCACTGGTGAAAACAGCTTTGTCCTATCTTTAACCGTTTAGGAGATCGAGTTAAATGAAAAATAATAGATATTTGAAAATGTGATATATAAACATTTTATTCGTTTGTACCTTTATCAACTCTTGAGAGTAGACTTATATTACTTATTTTATGTAAAATGAGGTGCTAAATCCACTAGTAAAAACCGCGATGTCCTATCTTTAACCATTTAGGAGATCGAGTAAAATGGAGAATAATAGATTTTTGAAAATGTGAAATATTAACATTTTATTAGTTTGTATCTTTATCAACTCTTGAGAGTAGACTTATAGGACTTATTTTATGTAAAATGAGATGCTAAATCCACTGGTGAAAACAGCTTTGTCCTATCTTTAACCGTTTAGGAGATCGAGTTAAATGAAAAATAATAGATATTTGAAAATGTGATATATAAACATTTTATTCGTTTGTACCTTTATCAACTCTTGAGAGTAGACTTATATTACTTATTTTATGTAAAATGAGGTGCTAAATACACTAGTAAAAACATCGTTGTCTTATCTTTAACCGTTTAGGAGATCGAGTAAAATGGAGAATAATAGATATTTGAAAATTTGATATATAAACATTTTATTCGTTTGTACCTTTATCAACTCTTGAGAGCAGACTTATAGGACTTATTTTATGTAAAATGAGGTGCTAAATGTACTGGTGTAAACCGCGATGTCCTATCTTTAACCGTTTAGGAGATCGAGTAAAATGAAAAATAATAGATATTTGAAAATGTGATATTTAAACATTTTATTCGTTTGTACCTTTATCAACTCTTGAGAGTAGACATATAGGACTCTCTTTATGTAAAATAAGGTGCTAAATCCACTGGTGAAAACCGCGATGTCCTATCTTAAACCGTTTAGGAGATCGAGTGAAATAGAGAATAATAGATATTTGAAAATGTGATATATAAACAATTTTATTCGTTTGTACCTTTATCAACTCTTGAGAGTAGACATATAGGACTCTCTTTATGTAAAATAAGGTGCTAAATCCACTGGTGAAAACCGCGATGTCCTATCTTAAACCGTTTAGGAGATCGAGTGAAATAGAGAATAATAGATATTTGAAAATGTGATATATAAACAATTTTATTCGTTTGTACCTTTATCAACTCTTGAGAGTAGACTTATAGGACTTATTTTATGTAAAATGAGGTGCTTAATCCACTGGTGAAAACCGCAATGTCCTATCGTTAACCGTTTAGGAGATCGAGTGAAATGGAGAATAATAGATATTTGAAAATGTGATATATAAACAATTTTATTCGTTTGTGCCTTTATCAACTCTTGAGAGTAGACTTATAGGACTTATTTTATGTAAAATGAGGTGCTAAATGTACTGGTGTAAACCGCGATGTCCTATCTTTAACCGTTTAGGAGATCGAGTAAAATGAAAAATAATAGATATTTGAAAATGTGATATTTAAACATTTTATTCGTTTGTACCTTTATCAACTCTTGACAGTAGACATATAAGACTCTCTTTATGTAAAATAAGGTGCTAAATCCACTGGTGAAAACCGCGATGTCCTATCTTAAACCGTTTAGGAGATCGAGTGAAATGGAGAATAATAGATATTTGAAAATGTGATATATAAACAATTTTATTCGTTTGTACCTTTATCAACTCTTGAGAGTAGGTTTATAGGACTTATTTTATGTAAAATGAGGTGCTTAATCCACTGGTGAAAACCGCAATGTCCTATCGTTAACCGTTTAGGAGATCGAGTAAATGGAGAATAATAGATATTTGAAAATGTGATATATAAACATTTTATTCGTTTGTACCTTTATCAACTCTTCAGAGTAGACTAATAAGACTTATTTTATGTAAAATGAGGTGCTTAATCCACTGGTGAAAATTGCGATATCCTATCTTTAATCGTTTAGGAGATCGAGTAAAATGAAAAATAATAGATATTTGATAATGTGATATATAAACATTTTATTCGTTTGTACCTTTATCAACTCTTGAGAGTAGACTTATAGGACTTATTTTATGTAAAATGAGGTGCTAAATCCACTGGTGAAAACCGCGATGTCCTATCTTTAACCGTTTAGGAGATCGAGTAAAATGAAAAATAATAGATATTTGAAAATGTGATATATAAACATTTTATTCGTTTGTACCTTTATCATCTCTTGAGAGTAGACTTATAGGACTTGTTTTATGTAAAATGAGGTGCTAAATCCACTAGTAAAAACCGCGATGTCCTATCTTTAACCGTTTAGGAGATCGAGTAAAATGGAGAATAATAGATTTTTGAAAATGTGAAATATAAACATTTTATTCGTTTGTACCTTTATCAACTCTTGAGAGTAGACTTATACGACTTATTTTATGTAAGATGAGGTGCTAAATCCACTTGTGAAAACCGCGATGTCCTCTCTTTAACCGTTTAGGAGATCGAATAAAATGAAGAATAATAGATATTTCAAAATGTGATATATAAACATTTTATTCGTTTGTACCTTTACTAATTCTTGAGAGTAGACTTATAGGACTCTCTTTATGTAAAATGAGGTGCTAAATCCACTGGTGAAAACCGCGATGTCTTATCTTTAACCGTTTAGGAGATCGAGTAAAATGAAGTGTAATAGATATTTGAAAATGTGATATATAAACATTTTATTCGTTTGTACCTTTTTCAACTCTTGAGAGTAGACTTATAGGACTTATTTTATGTAAAATGAGGTGCTAAATCCACTGGTGAAAACCGCGATGTCTTATCTTTAACCGTTTAGGAGATCGAGTAAAATGGAGAATAATAGATATTTGGAAATGTGATATATAAACATTTTATTCGTTTGCACCTTTATCAACTCTTGAATGTAGACTTATAGGACTTATTTTATGTAAAATGAGGTGCTAAATCCACTGGTGAAAACCGCGATGTCCTATCTTAAACCGTTTAGGAGATCGAGTGAAATGGAGATTAATAGATATTTGAAAATGTGATATATAAACAATTTTATTCGTTTGCACCTTTATCAACTCTTGAATGTAGACTTATAGGACTTATTTTATGTAAAATGAGGTGCTTAATCCACTGGTGAAAACCGCGATGTAATATCTTTAACCGTTTAGGAGATCGAATAAAATGAAGAATAATAGATATTTCAAAATGTGATATATTAACATTTTATTCGTTTGTACCTTTATCAACTCTTGAGAGTAGACTTATAGGACTTATTTCACGTAAAATGAGGTGCGAAATCCACTTTTGAAAACCGCGTTGTCCTATCTTTAACCGTTTAGGAGATCGAGTGAAATGGAGAATAATAGATATTTGAAAATGTGATATATTAACAATTTTATTCGTTTGTGCCTTTATCAACTCTTGAGAGTAGACTTATAGGACTTATTTTATGTAAAATGAGGTGCTAAATCCACTGGTGAAAACCGCGATGTCCTATCTTTAACCGTTTAGGAGATCGAGTAAAATGGAGAATAATAGATATTTGAAAATGTGATATATAAACATTTTATTCGTTTGTACCTTTATCAACTCTTGAAAGTAGACTTATAGGACTTATTTTATGTAAAATGAGGTGCTAAATGCACTGGTGAAAACCGCGATGCCCTATCTTTAACCGTTTAGGAGATCGAGTAAAATGAAAAATAATAGATATTTGAAAATGTGATATTTTAAAATTTTATTCGTTTGTACCTTTATCAACTCTTGAGAGTAGACTTATAGGACTTTTTTTATGAAAAATGAGGTGCTAAATCCACTGGTAAAAACCGCGATGTCCTATCTTAAACCGTTTAGGAGATCGAGTGAAATGGAGAATAATAGATATTTGAAATTGTGATATATAAACATTTTATTCGTTTGTACCTTTATCAACTCTTGAGAGTAGACTTATAGGACTTATTTTATGTAAAATGAGGTGCTAAATCCACTGGTAAAAACCTCGATGTCCTATCTTAAACCGTTTAGGAGATCGAGTAAAATGAAGAATAATAGATATTTAAAAATGTGATATATAAACATTTTATTCGTTTGTACCTTTATCAACTCTTGAGAGTAGACTTATAATACTTATTTTATGCAAAATGAGGTGCTAAATCCACTAGTAAAAACCGCGATGTCCTATCTTTAACCATTTAGGAGATCGAGTAAAATGGAGAATAATAGATTTTTGAAAATGTGAAATATTAACATTTTATTAGTTTGTATCTTTATCAACTCTTGAGAGTAGACTTATAGGACTTATTTTATGTAAAATGAGATGCTAAATCCACTGGTGAAAACAGCTTTGTCCTATCTTTAACCGTTTAGGAGATCGAGTTAAATGAAAAATAATAGATATTTGAAAATGTGATATATAAACATTTTATTCGTTTGTACCTTTATCAACTCTTGAGAGTAGACTTATATTACTTATTTTATGTAAAATGAGGTGCTAAATCCACTAGTAAAAACCGCGTTGTCTTATCTTTAACCGTTTAGGAGATCGAGTAAAATGGAGAATAATAGATATTTGAAAATTTGATATATAAACATTTTATTCGTTTGTACCTTTATCAACTCTTGAGAGCAGACTTATAGGACTTATTTTATGTAAAATGAGGTGCTAAATGTACTGGTGTAAACCGCGATGTCCTATCTTTAACCGTTTAGGAGATCGAGTAAAATGAAAAATAATAGATATTTGAAAATGTGATATTTAAACATTTTATTCGTTTGTACCTTTATCAACTCTTGAGAGTAGACATATAGGACTCTCTTTATGTAAAATAAGGTGCTAAATCCACTGGTGAAAACTGCGATGTCCTATCTTAAACCGTTTAGGAGATCGAGTGAAATAGAGAATAATAGATATTTGAAAATGTGATATATAAACAATTTTATTCGTTTGTACCTTTATCAACTCTTGAGAGTAGACTTATAGGACTTATTTTATGTAAAATGAGGTGCTTAATCCACTGGTGAAAACCGCAATGTCCTATCGTTAACCGTTTAGGAGATCGAGTGAAATGGAGAATAATAGATATTTGAAAATGTGATATATAAACAATTTTATTCGTTTGTGCCTTTATCAACTCTTGAGAGTAGACTTATAGGACTTATTTTATGTAAAATGAGGTGCTAAATGTACTGGTGTAAACCGCGATGTCCTATCTTTAACCGTTTAGGAGATCGAGTAAAATGGAGAATAATAGATTTTTGAAAATGTGAAATATTAACATTTTATTAGTTTGTATCTTTATCAACTCTTGAGAGTAGACTTATAGGACTTATTTTATGTAAAATGAGATGCTAAATCCACTGGTGAAAACAGCTTTGTCCTATCTTTAACCGTTTAGGAGATCGAGTTAAATGAAAAATAATAGATATTTGAAAATGTGATATATAAACATTTTATTCGTTTGTACCTTTATCAACTCTTGAGAGTAGACTTATATTACTTATTTTATGTAAAATGAGGTGCTAAATCCACTAGTAAAAACCGCGATGTCCTATCTTTAACCATTTAGGAGATCGAGTAAAATGGAGAATAATAGATTTTTGAAAATGTGAAATATTAACATTTTATTAGTTTGTATCTTTATCAACTCTTGAGAGTAGACTTATAGGACTTATTTTATGTAAAATGAGATGCTAAATCCACTGGTGAAAACAGCTTTGTCCTATCTTTAACCGTTTAGGAGATCGAGTTAAATGAAAAATAATAGATATTTGAAAATGTGATATATAAACATTTTATTCGTTTGTACCTTTATCAACTCTTGAGAGTAGACTTATATTACTTATTTTATGTAAAATGAGGTGCTAAATACACTAGTAAAAACATCGTTGTCTTATCTTTAACCGTTTAGGAGATCGAGTAAAATGGAGAATAATAGATATTTGAAAATTTGATATATAAACATTTTATTCGTTTGTACCTTTATCAACTCTTGAGAGCAGACTTATAGGACTTATTTTATGTAAAATGAGGTGCTAAATGTACTGGTGTAAACCGCGATGTCCTATCTTTAACCGTTTAGGAGATCGAGTAAAATGAAAAATAATAGATATTTGAAAATGTGATATTTAAACATTTTATTCGTTTGTACCTTTATCAACTCTTGAGAGTAGACATATAGGACTCTCTTTATGTAAAATAAGGTGCTAAATCCACTGGTGAAAACCGCGATGTCCTATCTTAAACCGTTTAGGAGATCGAGTGAAATAGAGAATAATAGATATTTGAAAATGTGATATATAAACAATTTTATTCGTTTGTACCTTTATCAACTCTTGAGAGTAGACATATAGGACTCTCTTTATGTAAAATAAGGTGCTAAATCCACTGGTGAAAACCGCGATGTCCTATCTTAAACCGTTTAGGAGATCGAGTGAAATAGAGAATAATAGATATTTGAAAATGTGATATATAAACAATTTTATTCGTTTGTACCTTTATCAACTCTTGAGAGTAGACTTATAGGACTTATTTTATGTAAAATGAGGTGCTTAATCCACTGGTGAAAACCGCAATGTCCTATCGTTAACCGTTTAGGAGATCGAGTGAAATGGAGAATAATAGATATTTGAAAATGTGATATATAAACAATTTTATTCGTTTGTGCCTTTATCAACTCTTGAGAGTAGACTTATAGGACTTATTTTATGTAAAATGAGGTGCTAAATGTACTGGTGTAAACCGCGATGTCCTATCTTTAACCGTTTAGGAGATCGAGTAAAATGAAAAATAATAGATATTTGAAAATGTGATATTTAAACATTTTATTCGTTTGTACCTTTATCAACTCTTGACAGTAGACATATAAGACTCTCTTTATGTAAAATAAGGTGCTAAATCCACTGGTGAAAACCGCGATGTCCTATCTTAAACCGTTTAGGAGATCGAGTGAAATGGAGAATAATAGATATTTGAAAATGTGATATATAAACAATTTTATTCGTTTGTACCTTTATCAACTCTTGAGAGTAGGTTTATAGGACTTATTTTATGTAAAATGAGGTGCTTAATCCACTGGTGAAAACCGCAATGTCCTATCGTTAACCGTTTAGGAGATCGAGTAAATGGAGAATAATAGATATTTGAAAATGTGATATATAAACATTTTATTCGTTTGTACCTTTATCAACTCTTCAGAGTAGACTAATAAGACTTATTTTATGTAAAATGAGGTGCTTAATCCACTGGTGAAAACCGTGATGTCCTATCTTTAACCGTTTATCAGATCGAGTAAAATAGAAAATAATAGATATTTGAAAATGTGATATTTAAACATTTTATTCGTTTGTACCTTTATCAACTCTTGAGAGTAGACTTATAAGATTTATTTTATGTAAAATAAGGTGCTAAATGCACTGGTGAAAACCGCGATGTCCTATCTTTTACCCTTTAGGAGATCGAGTAAAATGAAGAATAATTGATATTTGAAAATGTGATATATAAACATTTTATTCGTTTGTACCTTTATTAACTCTTAAAAGTAGACTTATAGGACTTATTTTATGAAAAATGAGGTGCTTAATCCACTGGTGAAAACCGCGATGTCCTATCTTAAACCGTTTATTAGATCGAGTGAAATGGAGAATAATAGATATTTGAAAATGTGATATATAAACAATTTTATTCGTTTGTACCTTTATCAACTCTTGAGAGTAGACTTATAGGACTTATTTTATGTAAAATGAGGTGCTAAATCCACTGGTGAAAACCGCGATGTCCTATCTTTGACCGTTGAGGAGATCGAGTAATTTAGAGAATAATAGATATTTGAAATTGTGATATATAAACATTTTATTCGTTTGTACCTTTATCAACTCTTGAGAGTAGACTTATAGGACTTGTTTTATGTAAAATGAGGTGCTAAATAAACTAGTAAAAACCGCGATGTCCTATCTTTAACCGTTTAGGAGATCGAGTAAAATGGAGAATAATAGATTTTTCAAAATGTGAAATATAAACATTTTATTCGTTTGTACCTTTATCAACTCTTGAGAGTAGACTTATAGGACTTATTTTATGTAAAATGAGGTGCTATATCCACTGGTGAAAACCGCGATGTCCTATCTTTAACCGTTTAGGAGATCGAGTAAAATGGAGAATAATAGATTTTTCAAAATGTGAAATATAAACATTTTATTCGTTTGTACCTTTATCAACTCTTGAGAGTAGACTTATAGGACTTATTTTATGCAAAATGAGGTGCTAAATCCACTGGTGAAAACCGCGATGTCCTATCTTTAACCGTTTAGGAGATCGAGAAAAATGGAGAATAATAGATATGTGAAAATGTGAAATATAAACAATTTATTCGTTTGTACCATTATCAACTCTTGAGAATAGACTTATAGAACCTATTTTATGCAAAATGAGGTGCTAAATCCACTGGTGAAAACCGTGATGTCCTATCTTTAATCGTTTAGGAGATCGAGTAAAATGGAGAAAAATAGATAATTGAAAATGTGATATATAAACATTTTATTCGTTTGTACCTTTATCAACTTTTGAGAGTAGACTTATAGGACTTGTTTTAAGTAAAATGAGGTGCTAAATCCACTGGTGAAAACCGCGATGTCCTATCTTTAACCGTTTAGGAGATCGAGAAAAATGGAGAATAATGGATATTTGAAAATGTGAAATATAAACAATTTATTCGTTTGTACCATTATCAACACTTGAGAATAGACTTATAGAACTTGTTTTATGTAAAATGAGGTGCTAAATCCACTGGCGAAAACCGCGATGTCTTATCTGTAACCGTTTAGAAGATCGAGTAAAATGTAGAATAATAGATATTTGAAAATGTGATATATAAACATTTTATTCGTTTGTACCTTTATCAACACTTGAGAGTAGACTTATAGGTCTTATTTTATGTAAAATGAGGTGCAAAATCCCCTGGTGAAATCCGCGATGTCCTATCTGTAACCGTTTAGGAGATTTTGTAAAATGGATAATAATAGATATTTGAAAATGTGATATATAAACATTATATCCGTATGTACCTTTATCAACTTTTGATAGTAGACTCATAGGACTTGTTTTATGTGAAATGCGGTGCTAAATCCACTGTTAAAAACCGCGATGTCATATCTGTAACCGTTTAGAAGATCGAGTAAAATGGATAATAATAGATATTTGAACATGTGATATATAAACATTATATCCGTTTGTACCTTTATCAACTTTTGAGAGTAGACTCATAGGACTTGTTTAATGTGAAATGAGGTGCTAAATCCACTGGCAAAAACCGCGATGTCCTATCTGTAACCGTTTAGAAGATCGAGTAAAACGGATAATAATAGATATTTGAAAATGTGATATATAAACATTTTATACTTTTGTACCTTTATCAACTCCTGAGAGTAGACTTATAGAACTTATTGTATGTAAAATGAGGTGCTAAATCCACTGGTGAAAACCGCGATGTCCTATCTTTAACCGTTTAGGAGATCGAGTAAAATGGAGAATAATAGATATTTGAAAATGTGAAATTTAACACTTTATTCGTTTGTACCTTTATCAACTCCTGAGAGTAGACTTATAGAACATATTTTATGTAAAATGAGGTGCTAAATCCACTGGTGAAAACCGCGATGTCCTATCTTTAACCGTTTAAGAGATCGAGTAAAATGGAGAATAATAGATATTTGAAAATGTGAAATTTAACACTTTATTCGTTTGTACCTTTATCAACTCCTGAGAGTAGACTTATAGAACATATTTTATGTAAAATGAGGTGCTAAATCCACTGGTGAAAACCGCGATGTCCTATCTGTAACCGTTTAGGAGATTTTGGAAAATGGATATTAATAGATATTTGAAAATGTGATATATACACATTTAATTCGTTTGTACCTTTATCAACTCCTGAGAGTAGGACTTATAGGACTTATTTTTTGTAAAATGAGGTGCTAAATCCACTGGTGAAAACCGCGATGTCCTATCTGTAACCGTTTAGGAGATTTTGTAAAATGGATAATAATAGATATTTGAAAATGTGATATATAAACATTTTATTCGTTTGTACCTTTATCAACTCCTGAGAGTAAACTTATAGGACTTATTTTATGTAAAATGAGGTGCTATATCCACTGGTAAAAACCACGATGTCCTATCTTTAACCGTTTAGGAGATCGAGTAAAATGGATAATAATAGATATTTGAAAATGTGATATATAAACATTAAATCCGTTTGTACCTTTATCAACTTTTGAGAGTAGAATCATAGGACTTGTTTTATGTGAAATGAGGTGCTAAATCCACTGGTGAAAACCGCGATGTCCTATCTGTAACCGTTTAGGAGATCGAGTAAAATGGAAAATAATAGATATTTGAAAATGTGATATATAAATATTTTATTCGTTTGTACCTTTATCAACTCCTGAGAGTAGACTTATAGGACTTATTTTATGAAAAATGAGGTGCTAAATCCACTGGTGAAAACCGCGATGTCCCATCTGTAACCGTTTAGGAGATTTTGTAAAATGGATAAAAATAGATATTTGAAAATGTGATATATAAATATTTTATTCGTTTGTACCTTTAACAACTCCTGAGATTAGACTTATAGGACTTATTTTATGAAAAATGAGGTGCTAAATCCACTGGTGAAAACCGCGATATCCTATCTGTAACCGTTTATGAGATTGAGTAAAATGAAGAATAAAAGATATTTGAAAATGTGATATATAAACATTTTATTCGTTTGTAACTTTATCAACTCTTGAGAGTAGACTTATAAGACTTTTTTAATGTAAAATGAGGTGCTAAATCCACTGGTGAAAACCGCAATGTTCTATCTTCAACCGTTTAGGAGATCGAGTAAAATGGAGAATAAAAGATATTTGAAAATGTGATATATAAACATTATATCCGTTTGTACCTTTATCAACTTTTGAGAGTAGACTCATGGGACTTGTTTAATGTAAAATGAGGTGCTAAATCCACTGGTAAAAACCGCGATGTCCTATCTTTAACCGTTTAGGAGATCGAGTAAAATGGAAAATAATAGATATTTGAAAATGTGACATATAAACATTTTATTCGTTTGTACCTTTATCAACTCCTGAGAGTAGACTTATAGGACTTATTTTATGTAAAATGAGGTGCTAAATCCACTGGTGAAAACCGCGATGTCCTATCTGTAACCGTTTAGGAGATCGAGTAAAATGGAAAATAATAGATATTTGAAAATGTGATATATAAACATTTTATTCGTTTGTACCTTTATCAACTCCTGAGAGTAGACTTGTAGGACTTATTTTATGTAAAATGAGGTGCTAAATCCACTGGTGAAAACCGCGATGTCCTATCTTTAACCGTTTAGGAGATTGAGTAAAATGGAGAATAAAAGATATTTGAAAATGTGATATATAAACATTATATCCGTTTGTACCTTTATCAACTCTTGAGAGTAGACTTATAGAACTTATTTTATGTAAAATGAGGTGCTTTATCCACTGGTGAAAACCGCGATGTCCTATCCTCAACCGTTTAGGAGATCGCGTAAAATGGAGAATAATAGATATTTGAAAATGTGATATTTAAACAATTTTATTCGTTTGTACCTTTATCAACTCTTGAGAGAAGACTTATAGGACTTATTTTATGTAAAATGAGGTGCTAAATCCACTGGTAAATACCGCGATGTCCAATCTTTAACCGTTTAGGAGATCGAGTAAGATGGAGAATAATAGATATTTGAAAATGTGATATATAAACATTTTATTCGTTTGTACCTTTATCAACTCTTGAGAGTAGACTTATAGGACTTATTTTATGTAAAATGAGGTGCTAAATCCACTGGTGAAAACCGAGATGTCCTATCTTAAACCGTTTAGGAGATCGAGTGAAATGGAGAATAATAGATATTTGAAATTGTGATATATAAACATTATATTCGTTTGCACCTTTATCAAATCTTGAGAGTAGACTTATAGGACTTATTTTATGTAAAATGAGGTGCTAAATCCACTGGTGAAAACCGAGATGTCCTATCTTTAACCGTTTAGGAGATCGAGTAAAATGGAGAATAATAGATATTTGAAAATAAGATATACAAACATTTTATTCGTTTCTACCTTTATCAACTCTTGAGAGTAGACTTATAGGACTCTTTTTATGTAAAATGAGGTGCTAAATCCACTGGTGAAAACCGCGATGTCCTATCTTTAACCGTTTAGGAGATCGAGTAAAATGGAGAATAATAGATATTTGAAAATGTGATATATAAACATTTTATTCGTTTGTACCTTTATCAACTCTTGAAAGTAGACTTATAGGACTTATTTTATGTAAAATGAGGTGCTAAATGCACTGGTGAAAACCGCGATGTCCTATCTTAAACCGTTTAGGAGATCGAGTAAAATGGAGAAAAATAGATATTTGAAAATGTGATATATAAACATTTTATTCGTTTGTACCTTTATCAACTCTTGAGAGTAGACTTATAGGACTTATTTTATGTAAATTGAGGTGCTAAATCCACTGGTGAAAACCGAGATGTCCTATCTTTAACCGTTTAGGAGATCGAGTAAAATGGAGAATAATAGATATTTGAAAATGTGATATATAAACATTTTATTCGTTTGTACCTTTATCAACTCTTGAAAGTAGACTTATAATACTTATTTTATGTAAAATGAGGTGCTAAATCCACTGGTGAAAACCGCGATGTCCTATCTTAAACCGTTTAGGAGATCGTGTGAAATGGAGAATAATAGATATTTGAAAATGTGATATATAAACAATTTTATTCGTTTGTACCTTTATCAACTCTTGAGAGTAGACTTCTAGGACTTATTTTATGTAAAATGAGGTGCTTAATCCACTGGTAAAAACTGCGATGTCCTATCTTTAACCGTTTATGAGATCGAGTAAAATAGAAAATAATAGATATTTGAAAATGTGATATTTAAACATTTTATTCGTTTGTACCTTTATCAACTTTTGAGAGTAGACTTATAAAACTTATATAATGTAAAATGAGGTGCTAAATGCACTGGTGAAAATTGCGATGTCCTATCTTTAACCGTTTAGGAGATTGAGTAAAATGGAAAATAATAGATATTTGAAAATGTGATATTTAAACATTTTATTCGTTTGTACCTTTATCAACTCTTGAGAGTAGACTTATAGGGATCTCTTTATGTAAAATGAGGTGCTTAATCCACTGGTAAAAACCGCGATGTCCTATCTTTAACCGTTTAGGAGATCGAGTAAAATGGAAAATAATAGATATTTGAAAATGTGATATATAAACATTTTATTCGTTTGTACCTTTTTCAACTCTTGAGAGTAGACTTATAGGACTTATTTTATGTAAAATGAGGTGCGAAATCCATTAGTGAAATCCGCGATGTTCTATCTTTAACCGTTTAGGAGATCGAGTAAAATGGAAAATAATAGATATTTGAAAGTGTGATATATAAACATTATATTCGTTTGTACCTTTATCAACTCTTGAGAGTAGATTTATAGGACTTATTTTATGTAAAATGAGATGCTAAATCCACTGGTGAAAACCGCGATGTCCTAACTTTAACCGTTTAGGAGATCGAGTAAAATGAAAAATAATAGATATTTGAAAATGTGATATTTAATCATTTTATTCGTTTGTTCCTTTATCAACTCTTGAGAGTAGACTTATAGGACTTATTTTATGTAAAATGAGGTGCTAAATCCACTGGTGAAAACCGCGATGTCCTATCTTTAACCGTTTAGGAGATCGAGTAAAATGGAAAATAATAGATTTTTGAAAATGTGAAATATAAACATTTTATTCGTTTGTACCTTTATCAACTCTTGAGAGTAGACTTATAGGACTTATTTTATGTAAAATGAGGTGCTAAATCCACTGGTGAAAACCGCGATGTCCTATCTTTGACCGTTGAGGAGATCGAGTAATTTAGAGAATAATAGATATTTGAAATTGTGATATATAAACATTTTATTCGTTTGTACCTTTATCAACTCTTGAGAGTAGACTTATAGGACTTGTTTTATGTAAAATGAGGTGCTAAATAAACTAGTAAAAACCGCGATGTCCTATCTTTAACCGTTTAGGAGATCGAGTAAAATGGAGAATAATAGATTTTTCAAAATGTGAAATATAAACATTTTATTCGTTTGTACCTTTATCAACTCTTGAGAGTAGACTTATAGGACTTATTTTATGTGAAATGAGGTGCTAAATCCACTGGTGAAAACCGCGATGTCCTATTTTTAACCGTTTAGGAGATCGAGTAAAATGGAGAATAGATTTTTGAAAATGTGAAATATAAACATTTTATTCGTTTGTACCTTTATCAACTCTTGAGAGTAGACTTATAGAACTTATTTTATGCAAAATGAGGTGCTAAATCCACTGGTGAAAACCGCGATGTCCTATCTTTAACCGTTTAGGAGATCGAGAAAAATGGAGAATAATAGATATGTGAAAATGTGAAATATAAACAATTTATTCGTTTGTACCATTATCAACTCTTGAGAATAGACTTATAGAACCTATTTTATGCAAAATGAGGTGCTAAATCCACTGGTGAAAACCGTGATGTCCTATCTTTAATCGTTTAGGAGATCGAGTAAAATGGAGAAAAATAGATAATTGAAAATGTGATATATAAACATTTTATTCGTTTGTACCTTTATCAACTTTTGAGAGTAGACTTATAGGACTTGTTTTAAGTAAAATGAGGTGCTAAATCCACTGGTGAAAACCGCGATGTCCTATCTTTAACCGTTTAGGAGATCGAGAAAAATGGAGAATAATGGATATTTGAAAATGTGAAATATAAACAATTTATTCGTTTGTACCATTATCAACTCTTGAGAATAGACTTATAGAACTTGTTTTATGTAAAATGAGGTGCTAAATCCACTGGTGAAAACCGCGATGTCCTATCTTTAACCGTTTAGGAGATCGAGAAAAATGGAGAATAATGGATATTTGAAAATGTGAAATATTAACAATTTATTCGTTTGTACCTTTATCAACTCTTAAGAATAGATTTATAGAACTTATTTTATGCAAAATGAGGTGCTAAATCCACTGGTGAAAACCGCGATGTCCTATCTTTCACCGTTTATGAGATCGAGTAAAATAGAAAATAATAGATATTTGAAAATGTGATATATAAACATTTTATTCGATTGTACCTTTATCAACTTTTGAGAGTAGACTTATAGGACTTGTTTTAAGTAAAATGAGGTGCTAAATCCACTGGTGAAAACCGCGATGTCCTATCTTTCACCGTATATGAGTTCGAGTAAAATAGAAAATAATAGATACTTGAAAATGTGATATATAAACATTTTATTCGTTTGTACCTTTATCAACTCTTGAGAGTAGACTTATAGGACTTATTTTATGTAAAATGAGGTGCTATATCCACTGGTGAAAACCGCGATGTCCTATTTTTAACCGTTTAGGAGATCGAGTAAAATGGAGAATAGATTTTTGAAAATGTGAAATATAAACATTTTATTCGTTTGTACCTTTATCAACTCTTGAGAGTAGACTTATAGAACTTATTTTATGCAAAATGAGGTGCTAAATCCACTGGTGAAAACCGCGATGTCCTATCTTTAACCGTTTAGGAGATCGAGAAAAATGGAGAATAATAGATATTTGAAAATGTGAAATATAAACAATTTATTCGTTTGTACCATTATCAACTCTTGAGAATAGACTTATGGAACTTATTTTATGTAAAATGAGGTGCTAAATCCACTGGTGAAAACCGCGATGTCCTATCTTAAACCGTTTAGGAGATCGTGTGAAATGGAGAATAATAGATATTTGAAAATGTGATATATAAACAATTTTATTCGTTTGTACCTTTATCAACTCTTGAGAGTAGACTTCTAGGACTTATTTTATGTAAAATGAGGTGCTTAATCCACTGGTAAAAACTGCGATGTCCTATCTTTAACCGTTTATGAGATCGAGTAAAATAGAAAATAATAGATATTTGAAAATGTGATATTTAAACATTTTATTCGTTTGTACCTTTATCAACTTTTGAGAGTAGACTTATAAAACTTATATAATGTAAAATGAGGTGCTAAATGCACTGGTGAAAATTGCGATGTCCTATCTTTAACCGTTTAGGAGATTGAGTAAAATGGAAAATAATAGATATTTGAAAATGTGATATTTAAACATTTTATTCGTTTGTACCTTTATCAACTCTTGAGAGTAGACTTATAGGGATCTCTTTATGTAAAATGAGGTGCTTAATCCACTGGTAAAAACCGCGATGTCCTATCTTTAACCGTTTAGGAGATCGAGTAAAATGGAAAATAATAGATATTTGAAAATGTGATATATAAACATTTTATTCGTTTGTACCTTTTTCAACTCTTGAGAGTAGACTTATAGGACTTATTTTATGTAAAATGAGGTGCGAAATCCATTAGTGAAATCCGCGATGTTCTATCTTTAACCGTTTAGGAGATCGAGTAAAATGGAAAATAATAGATATTTGAAAGTGTGATATATAAACATTATATTCGTTTGTACCTTTATCAACTCTTGAGAGTAGATTTATAGGACTTATTTTATGTAAAATGAGATGCTAAATCCACTGGTGAAAACCGCGATGTCCTAACTTTAACCGTTTAGGAGATCGAGTAAAATGAAAAATAATAGATATTTGAAAATGTGATATTTAATCATTTTATTCGTTTGTTCCTTTATCAACTCTTGAGAGTAGACTTATAGGACTTATTTTATGTAAAATGAGGTGCTAAATCCACTGGTGAAAACCGCGATGTCCTATCTTTAACCGTTTAGGAGATCGAGTAAAATGGAAAATAATAGATTTTTGAAAATGTGAAATATAAACATTTTATTCGTTTGTACCTTTATCAACTCTTGAGAGTAGACTTATAGGACTTATTTTATGTAAAATGAGGTGCTAAATCCACTGGTGAAAACCGCGATGTCCTATCTTTGACCGTTGAGGAGATCGAGTAATTTAGAGAATAATAGATATTTGAAATTGTGATATATAAACATTTTATTCGTTTGTACCTTTATCAACTCTTGAGAGTAGACTTATAGGACTTGTTTTATGTAAAATGAGGTGCTAAATAAACTAGTAAAAACCGCGATGTCCTATCTTTAACCGTTTAGGAGATCGAGTAAAATGGAGAATAATAGATTTTTCAAAATGTGAAATATAAACATTTTATTCGTTTGTACCTTTATCAACTCTTGAGAGTAGACTTATAGGACTTATTTTATGTAAAATGAGGTGCTAAATCCACTGGTGAAAACCGCGATGTCCTATTTTTAACCGTTTAGGAGATCGAGTAAAATGGAGAATAGATTTTTGAAAATGTGAAATATAAACATTTTATTCGTTTGTACCTTTATCAACTCTTGAGAGTAGACTTATAGAACTTATTTTATGCAAAATGAGGTGCTAAATCCACTGGTGAAAACCGCGATGTCCTATCTTTAACCGTTTAGGAGATCGAGAAAAATGGAGAATAATAGATATGTGAAAATGTGAAATATAAACAATTTATTCGTTTGTACCATTATCAACTCTTGAGAATAGACTTATAGAACCTATTTTATGCAAAATGAGGTGCTAAATCCACTGGTGAAAACCGTGATGTCCTATCTTTAATCGTTTAGGAGATCGAGTAAAATGGAGAAAAATAGATAATTGAAAATGTGATATATAAACATTTTATTCGTTTGTACCTTTATCAACTTTTGAGAGTAGACTTATAGGACTTGTTTTAAGTAAAATGAGGTGCTAAATCCACTGGTGAAAACCGCGATGTCCTATCTTTAACCGTTTAGGAGATCGAGAAAAATGGAGAATAATGGATATTTGAAAATGTGAAATATAAACAATTTATTCGTTTGTACCATTATCAACTCTTGAGAATAGACTTATAGAACTTGTTTTATGTAAAATGAGGTGCTAAATCCACTGGTGAAAACCGCGATGTCCTATCTTTAACCGTTTAGGAGATCGAGAAAAATGGAGAATAATGGATATTTGAAAATGTGAAATATTAACAATTTATTCGTTTGTACCTTTATCAACTCTTAAGAATAGATTTATAGAACTTATTTTATGCAAAATGAGGTGCTAAATCCACTGGTGAAAACCGCGATGTCCTATCTTTCACCGTTTATGAGATCGAGTAAAATAGAAAATAATAGATATTTGAAAATGTGATATATAAACATTTTATTCGATTGTACCTTTATCAACTTTTGAGAGTAGACTTATAGGACTTGTTTTAAGTAAAATGAGGTGCTAAATCCACTGGTGAAAACCGCGATGTCCTATCTTTCACCGTATATGAGTTCGAGTAAAATAGAAAATAATAGATACTTGAAAATGTGATATATAAACATTTTATTCGTTTGTACCTTTATCAACTCTTGAGAGTAGACTTATAGGACTTATTTTATGTAAAATGAGGTGCTATATCCACTGGTGAAAACCGCGATGTCCTATTTTTAACCGTTTAGGAGATCGAGTAAAATGGAGAATAGATTTTTGAAAATGTGAAATATAAACATTTTATTCGTTTGTACCTTTATCAACTCTTGAGAGTAGACTTATAGAACTTATTTTATGCAAAATGAGGTGCTAAATCCACTGGTGAAAACCGCGATGTCCTATCTTTAACCGTTTAGGAGATCGAGAAAAATGGAGAATAATAGATATTTGAAAATGTGAAATATAAACAATTTATTCGTTTGTACCATTATCAACTCTTGAGAATAGACTTATGGAACTTATTTTATGCAAAATGAGGTGCTAAATCCACTGGTGAAAACCGCGATGTCCTATCTTTAACCGTTTAGGAGATCGAGTAAAATGGAAAATAATAGATTTTTGAAAATGTGAAATATAAACATTTTATTCGTTTGTACCTTTATCAACTTTTGAGAGTAGACTTATAGGACTTATTTTACGTAAAATGAGGTGCTAAATCCACTTTTGAAAACCGCGATGTCCTATTTTTAACCGTTTAGGAGATCGAATAAAATGAAGAATAATAGATATTTCAAAATGTGATATATAAACATTTTATTCGTTTGCACCATTATCAACTCTTGAGAGTAGACTTATAGGACTTATTTTATGTAAAATGAGGTGCTAAATCCACTGGTGAAAACCGTGATGTCCTATCTTTAATCGTTTAGGAGATCGAGTAAAATGGAGAAAAATAGATAATTGAAAATGTGATATATAAACATTTTATTCGTTTGTACCTTTATCAACTCTTGAGAGTAGACTTATACGACTTATTTTATGTAAGATGAGGTGCTAAATACACTTGTGAAAACCGCGATGTCCTCTCTTTAACCGTTTAGGAGATCGAATAAAATGAAGAATAATAGATGTTTGAAAATGTGATATATAAACATTTTATTCGTTTGTACCTTTATCAACTCTTAAGAGTAGACTTATAGGACTTATTTCACGTAAAATGAGGTGCTAAATCCACTTTTGAAAACCGCGATGTCCTATCTTCAACCGTTTAGGAGATCGAGTAAAATGGAAAATAATAGATATTTTAAAATGTAATATATAAACATTTTATTCGTTTGTACCTTTATCAACTCTTGAGAGTAGACTTATAGGACTTATTTTATGTAAAATGAGGTGCTAAATCCACTGGTGAAAACCGCGAAGTCCTATCTTCAACCGTTTAAGTGATCGAGTAAAATGGAGAATAATAGGTATTTGAAAATGTAATATATAAACATTTTATTCGTTTGTACCTTTATCAACCCTTGAGAGTAGACTTATAGGACTTATTTTATGAAAAATGAGGTGCTAAATCCACTGGTGAAAACCACGATGTCCTATCTTCAACCGTTTAGGAGATCGAGTAAAATGGAAAATAATAGATATTTTAAAATGTAATATATAAACATTTTATTCGTTTGTACCTTTATCAATTCTTGAGAGTAGACTTATAGGACTTATTTTATGTAAAATGAGGTGCTATATCCACTGGTGAAAACCGCGATGTCCTATTTTTAACCGTTTAGGAGATCGAGTAAAATGGAGAATAGATTTTTGAAAATGTGAAATATAAACATTTTATTCGTTTGTACCTTTATCAACTCTTGAGAGTAGACTTATAGAACTTATTTTATGCAAAATGAGGTGCTAAATCCACTGGTGAAAACCGCGATGTCCTATCTTTCACCGTATATGAGATCGAGTAAAATAGAAAATAATAGATATTTGAAAATGTGATATATAAACATTTTATTCGTTTGTACCTTTATCAACTTTTGAGAGTAGACTTATAGGACTTATTTTACGTAAAATGAGGTGCTAAATCCACTTTTGAAAACCGCGATGTCCTATTTTTAACCGTTTAGGAGATCGAATAAAATGAAGAATAATAGATATTTCAAAATGTGATATATAAACATTTTATTCGTTTGCACCATTATCAACTCTTGAGAGTAGACTTATAGGACTTATTTTATGTAAAATGAGGTGCTAAATCCACTGGTGAAAACCGTGATGTCCTATCTTTAATCGTTTAGGAGAACGAGTAAAATGGAGAAAAATAGATATTTGAAAATGTGATATATAAACATTTTATTCGTTTGTACCTTTATCAACTCTTGAGAGTAGATTTATAGGACTTATTTTATGTAAAATGAGGTGCTAAATATACTGGCGAAAACCGCGATGTCCTATCATTAACCGTTTAGGAGATCGAGTAAAATGGATAATAATAGATTTTTGAAAATGTGAAATATAAACATTTTATTCGTTTGTACCTTTATCAACTCTTGAGAGTAGACTTATAGGACTTATTTTATGTAAAATGAGGTGCTATATCCACTGGTGAAAACCGCGATGTCCTATTTTTAACCGTTTAGGAGATCGAGTAAAATGGAGAATAGATTTTTGAAAATGTGAAATATAAACATTTTATTCGTTTGTACCTTTATCAACTCTTGAGAGTAGATTTATAGGACTTATTTTATGTAAAATGAGGTGCTAAACCCACTGGTGAAAACCGCGATGTCCTATCATTAACCGTTTAGGAGATCGAGTAAAATGGATAATAATAGATATTTGAAAATTTGATATATAAACATTTTATTCGTTTGTACCTTTATCAACTCTTGAGAGTAGACTTATAGGACTTATTTTATGTAAAATGAGGTGCTTAATCCACTGGTGAAAACCGCGATGTCCTATCTTTGACCGTTTATTAAATCGAGTAAAATAGAAAATAATAGATATTTGAAAATGTGATATATAAACATTTTATTCGTTTGTACCTTTATCAACTCTTGAGAGTAGACTTATAGGACTTATTTTATGTAAAATGAGGTGCTAAATCCACTAGTAAAAACCGCGATGTCCTATCTTTAACCGTTTAGGAGATCGAGTAAAATGGAGAATAATAGATATTTGAAAATGTGAAATATAAACAATTTATTCGTTTGTACCTTTATCAACTCTTGAGAGTAGGCTTATAGAACTTATTTTATGCAAAATGAGGTGCTAAATCCACTGGTGAAGACCGCGATGTCCTATCTTTAACCGTTTAGGAGATCGAGAAAAATGGTGAATAATGGATATTTGAAAATGTGAAATATTAACAATTTATTCGTTTGTACCTTTATCAACTCTTGAGAATAGATTTATAGAACTTATTTTATGCAAAATGAGGTGCTAAATCCACTGGTGAAAACCGTGATGTCCTATCTTTAATCGTTTAGGAGATCGAGTAAAATGTAGAAAAATAGATATTTGAAAATGTGATATATAAACATTTTATTCGTTTGTACCTTTATCAACTCTTGAGAATAGACTTATAGGACTTGTTTTATGCAAAATGAGGTGCTAAATCCACTGGTGAAAACCGTGATGTCCTATCTTTAATCGTTTAGGAGATCGAGTAAAATGGAGAAAAATAGATATTTGAAAATGTGATATATAAACATTTTATTCGTTTGTACCTTTATTAACGCTTGAGAGTAGACTTATAGGACACATTTTATGTAAAATGAGGTGCTTAATCCACTGGTGAAAACCGCGATGTCCTATCTTTGACCGTTTAGGAGATCGAGTAAAATGAAAAATAATAGATATTTGAAAATGTGATATATAAACATTTTATTCGTTTGTACCTTTATCAACTCTTGAGAGTAGACTTATAGGACTTATTTCACGTAAAATGAGGTGCTAAATCCACTTTTGAAAACCGCGATGTCCTATCTTCAACCGTTTAGGAGATCGAGTAAAATGGAAAATAATAGATATTTTAAAATGAAATGTATAAACATTTTATTCGTTTGTACCTTTATCAACTTTTGAGAGTAGACTTATAGGACTTGTTCTATGTAAAATGAGGTGCTAAATCTACTGGTGAAAACCGCGATGTCCTATCTTTCACCGTTTATGAGATCGAGTAAAATAGAAAATAATAGATATTTGAAAATGTGATATATAAACATTTTATTCGTTTGTACCTTTATCAACTTTTGAGAGTAGACTTATAGGACTTGTTTTTTGTAAAATGAGGTGCTAAATCTACTGGTGAAAACCGCGATGTCCTATCTTTCACCGTTTATGAGATCGAGTAAAATAGAAAATAATAGATATTTGAAAATGTGATATATAAACATTTTATTCGTTTGTACCTTTATCAACTTTTGAGAGTAGACTTATAGGACTTATTTCACGTAAAATGAGGTGCTAAATCCACTTTTGAAAACCGCGATGTCCTATTTTTAACCGTTTAGGAGATCGAATAATATGAAGAATAATAGATATTTCAAAATGTGATATATAAATATTTTATTCGTTTGTACCATTATCAACTCTTGAGAGTAGACTTATAGGACTTATTTTATGTAAAATGAGGTGCTAAATCCACTGGTGAAAACCGCGATGTCCTATCTTTAACCGTTTAGGAGATCGAGTAAAATAGAAAATAATAGATATTTGAAAATGTGATATATAAACATTTTATTCGTTTGTACCTTTATCAACTCTTGAGAGTAGACTTATAGGACTTATTTTATGTAAAATGAGGTGCTAAATCCACTAGTGAAAACCGCGATGTCCAATCTTTAACCGTTTAGGAGATCGAGTAAAATGAAGAATAATAGATATTTGATAATGTGATATTTAAACATTTTATTGGTTTGTACCTTTATCAACTCTGGAGAGTAGACTTGTAGGACTTATTTTATGTAAAATGAAGTGCTAAATCCACTGGTGAAAATTGCGATATCCTATCTTTAATCGTTTAGGAGATCGAGTAAAATGAAAAATATTAGATATTTGAAAATGTGATATATAAACATTTTATTCGTTTGTACCTTTATCAACTCTTGAAAGTAGACTTATAGGACTTATTTTATGTAAAATGAGGTGCTAAATGCACTGGTGAAAACCGCGATGTCCTATCATTAACCGTTTAGGAGATCGAGTACAATGAAAAATAATAGATATTTGAAAATGTGATATTTAAACATTTTATTGGTTTGTACCTTTATCAACTCTTGAGAGTAGACTTATAGGACTTGTTTTATGTAAAATGAGGTGCTAAATCCACTAGTAAAAACCGCAATGTCCTATCTTTATCCGTTTAGGAGATCGAGTAAAATGGATAATAATAGATTTTTGAAAATGTGAAATATAAACATTTTATTCGTTTGTACCTTTATCAACTCTTGAGAGTAGACTTATAAGACTTATTTTATGTAAAATGAGGTGCTATATCCACTGGTGAAAACCGCGATGTCCTATTTTTAACCGTTTAGGAGATCGAGTAAAATGGAGAATAGATTTTTGAAAATGTGAAATATAAACATTTTATTCGTTTGTACCTTTATCAACTCTTGAGAGTAGACTTATAGAACTTATTTTATGCAAAATGAGGTGCTAAATCCACTGGTGAAAACCGCGATGTCCTATCTTTAACCGTTTAGGAGATCGAGAAAAGTGGAGAATAATAGATATTTGAAAATGTGAAATATAAACAATTTATTCGTTTGTACCTTTATCAACTCTTGAGAATAGACTATAGAACTTATTTTATGCAAAATGAGGTGCTAAATCCACTGGTGAAAACCGTGATGTCCTATCTTTAATCGTTTAGGAGATCGAGTAAAATGGAGAAAAATAGATAATTGAAAATGTGATATATAAACATTTTATTCGTTTGTACCTTTATCAACTTTTGAGAGTAGACTTATAGGACTTATTTTACGTAAAATGAGGTGCTAAATCCACTTTTGAAAACCGCGATGTCCTATTTTTAACCGTTTAGGAGATCGAATAAAATGAAGAATAATAGATATTTCAAAATGTGATATATAAACATTTTATTCGTTTGCACCATTATCAACTCTTGAGAGTAGACTTATAGGACTTATTTTATGTAAAATGAGGTGCTAAATCCACTGGTGAAAACCGTGATGTCCTATCTTTAATCGTTTAGGAGAACGAGTAAAATGGAGAAAAATAGATATTTGAAAATGTGATATATAAACATTTTATTCGTTTGTACCTTTATCAACTCTTGAGAGTAGATTTATAGGACTTATTTTATGTAAAATGAGGTGCTAAATATACTGGCGAAAACCGCGATGTCCTATCATTAACCGTTTAGGAGATCGAGTAAAATGGATAATAATAGATTTTTGAAAATGTGAAATATAAACATTTTATTCGTTTGTACCTTTATCAACTCTTGAGAGTAGACTTATAGGACTTATTTTATGTAAAATGAGGTGCTATATCCACTGGTGAAAACCGCGATGTCCTATTTTTAACCGTTTAGGAGATCGAGTAAAATGGAGAATAGATTTTTGAAAATGTGAAATATAAACATTTTATTCGTTTGTACCTTTATCAACTCTTGAGAGTAGATTTATAGGACTTATTTTATGTAAAATGAGGTGCTAAACCCACTGGTGAAAACCGCGATGTCCTATCATTAACCGTTTAGGAGATCGAGTAAAATGGATAATAATAGATATTTGAAAATTTGATATATAAACATTTTATTCGTTTGTACCTTTATCAACTCTTGAGAGTAGACTTATAGGACTTATTTTATGTAAAATGAGGTGCTTAATCCACTGGTGAAAACCGCGATGTCCTATCTTTGACCGTTTATTAAATCGAGTAAAATAGAAAATAATAGATATTTGAAAATGTGATATATAAACATTTTATTCGTTTGTACCTTTATCAACTCTTGAGAGTAGACTTATAGGACTTATTTTATGTAAAATGAGGTGCTAAATCCACTAGTAAAAACCGCGATGTCCTATCTTTAACCGTTTAGGAGATCGAGTAAAATGGAGAATAATAGATATTTGAAAATGTGAAATATAAACAATTTATTCGTTTGTACCTTTATCAACTCTTGAGAGTAGGCTTATAGAACTTATTTTATGCAAAATGAGGTGCTAAATCCACTGGTGAAGACCGCGATGTCCTATCTTTAACCGTTTAGGAGATCGAGAAAAATGGTGAATAATGGATATTTGAAAATGTGAAATATTAACAATTTATTCGTTTGTACCTTTATCAACTCTTGAGAATAGATTTATAGAACTTATTTTATGCAAAATGAGGTGCTAAATCCACTGGTGAAAACCGTGATGTCCTATCTTTAATCGTTTAGGAGATCGAGTAAAATGTAGAAAAATAGATATTTGAAAATGTGATATATAAACATTTTATTCGTTTGTACCTTTATCAACTCTTGAGAATAGACTTATAGGACTTGTTTTATGCAAAATGAGGTGCTAAATCCACTGGTGAAAACCGTGATGTCCTATCTTTAATCGTTTAGGAGATCGAGTAAAATGGAGAAAAATAGATATTTGAAAATGTGATATATAAACATTTTATTCGTTTGTACCTTTATTAACGCTTGAGAGTAGACTTATAGGACACATTTTATGTAAAATGAGGTGCTTAATCCACTGGTGAAAACCGCGATGTCCTATCTTTGACCGTTTAGGAGATCGAGTAAAATGAAAAATAATAGATATTTGAAAATGTGATATATAAACATTTTATTCGTTTGTACCTTTATCAACTCTTGAGAGTAGACTTATAGGACTTATTTCACGTAAAATGAGGTGCTAAATCCACTTTTGAAAACCGCGATGTCCTATCTTCAACCGTTTAGGAGATCGAGTAAAATGGAAAATAATAGATATTTTAAAATGAAATGTATAAACATTTTATTCGTTTGTACCTTTATCAACTTTTGAGAGTAGACTTATAGGACTTGTTTTATGTAAAATGAGGTGCTAAATCTACTGGTGAAAACCGCGATGTCCTATCTTTAACCGTTTAGGAGATCGAATAATATGAAGAATAATAGATATTTCAAAATGTGATATATAAATATTTTATTCGTTTGTACCATTATCAACTCTTGAGAGTAGACTTATAGGACTTATTTTATGTAAAATGAGGTGCTAAATCCACTGGTGAAAACCGCGATGTCCTATCTTTAACCGTTTAGGAGATCGAGTAAAATAGAAAATAATAGATATTTGAAAATGTGATATATAAACATTTTATTCGTTTGTACCTTTATCAACTCTTGAGAGTAGACTTATAGGACTTATTTTATGTAAAATGAGGTGCTAAATCCACTAGTGAAAACCGCGATGTCCAATCTTTAACCGTTTAGGAGATCGAGTAAAATGAAGAATAATAGATATTTGATAATGTGATATTTAAACATTTTATTGGTTTGTACCTTTATCAACTCTGGAGAGTAGACTTGTAGGACTTATTTTATGTAAAATGAAGTGCTAAATCCACTGGTGAAAATTGCGATATCCTATCTTTAATCGTTTAGGAGATCGAGTAAAATGAAAAATATTAGATATTTGAAAATGTGATATATAAACATTTTATTCGTTTGTACCTTTATCAACTCTTGAAAGTAGACTTATAGGACTTATTTTATGTAAAATGAGGTGCTAAATGCACTGGTGAAAACCGCGATGTCCTATCATTAACCGTTTAGGAGATCGAGTACAATGAAAAATAATAGATATTTGAAAATGTGATATTTAAACATTTTATTGGTTTGTACCTTTATCAACTCTTGAGAGTAGACTTATAGGACTTGTTTTATGTAAAATGAGGTGCTAAATCCACTAGTAAAAACCGCAATGTCCTATCTTTATCCGTTTAGGAGATCGAGTAAAATGGATAATAATAGATTTTTGAAAATGTGAAATATAAACATTTTATTCGTTTGTACCTTTATCAACTCTTGAGAGTAGACTTATAAGACTTATTTTATGTAAAATGAGGTGCTATATCCACTGGTGAAAACCGCGATGTCCTATTTTTAACCGTTTAGGAGATCGAGTAAAATGGAGAATAGATTTTTGAAAATGTGAAATATAAACATTTTATTCGTTTGTACCTTTATCAACTCTTGAGAGTAGACTTATAGAACTTATTTTATGCAAAATGAGGTGCTAAATCCACTGGTGAAAACCGCGATGTCCTATCTTTAACCGTTTAGGAGATCGAGAAAAGTGGAGAATAATAGATATTTGAAAATGTGAAATATAAACAATTTATTCGTTTGTACCTTTATCAACTCTTGAGAATAGACTATAGAACTTATTTTATGCAAAATGAGGTGCTAAATCCACTGGTGAAAACCGTGATGTCCTATCTTTAATCGTTTAGGAGATCGAGTAAAATGGAGAAAAATAGATAATTGAAAATGTGATATATAAACATTTTATTCGTTTGTACCTTTATCAACTCTTGAGAGTAGACTTATACGACTTATTTTATGTAAAATGAGGTGCTAAATCCACTTGTGAAAACCGCGATGTCCTCTCTTTAACCGTTTAGGAGATCGAATAAAATGAAGAATAATAGATATTTCAAAATGTGATAAATAAACATTTTATTCGTTTGTACCTTTATCAACCCTTGAGAGTAGACTTATAGGACTTATTTTATGTAAAATGAGGTGCTAAATCCACTGGTGAAAACCGCAATGTCCTATCTTTAACCGTTTATTAGATCGAGTAAAATAGAAAATAATAGATATTTGAAAATGTGATATATAAACATTTTATTCGTTTGTACCTTTATCAACTCTTGAGAGTAGACTTATAGGACTTATTTTATGTAAAATGAGGTGCTAAATCCACTAGTAAAAACCGCGATGTCCTATCTTTAACCGTTTAGGAGATCGAGTAAAATGGAGAATAATAGATATTTGAAAATGTGAAATATAAACAATTTATTCGTTTGTACCTTTATCAACTTTTGAGAGTAGACTTATAGAACTTATTTTATGCAAAATGAGGTGCTAAATCCACTGGTGAAAAACGCGATGTCCTATCTTTAACCGTTTAGGAGATCGAGAAAAATGGAGAATAATGGATATTTGAAAATGTGAAATATTAACAATTTATTCGTTTGTACCTTTATCAACTCTTGAGAATAGATTAATAGAACTTATTTTATGCAAAATGAGGTGCTAAATCCACTGGTGAAAACCGTGATGTCCTATCTTTAATCGTTTAGGAGATCGAATAAAATGGAGAAAAATAGATATTTGAAAATGTGATATATAAACATTTTATTCGTTTGTAACTTTATCAACTCTTGAGAATAGATTTATAGAACTTATTTTATGCAAAATGAGGTGCTAAATCCACTGGTGAAAACCGTGATGTCCTATCTTTAATCGTTTAGGAGATCGAGTAAAATGGAGAAAAATGGATATTTGAAAATGTGATATATAAACATTTTATTCGTTTGTACCTTTATCAACTCTTGAGAATAGACTTATAGGACTTGTTTTATGCAAAATGAGGTGCTAAATCCACTGGTGAAAACCGTGATGTCCTATCTTTAATCGTTTAGGAGATCGAGTAAAATGGAGAAAAATAGATATTTGAAAATGTGATATATAAACATTTTATTCGTTTGTACCTTTATCAACTCTTGAGAGTAGACTTGTAGGACTTATTTTATGTAAAATGAGGTGCTTAATCCACTGGTGAAAGCCGCGATGTTCTATCTTTGACCGTTTAGGAGATCGAGTAAAATGAAAAGTAATAGATATTTGAAAATGTGATATATAAACATTTTATTCGTTTGTACCTTTATTAACTCTTGAGAGTAGACTTATAGGACTTATTTTATGTAAAATGAGGTGCTAAATCCACTGGTGAAAACCGCGATGTCCTATCTTTAACCGTTTAGGAGATCGAGTAAAATGAAAAATAATAGATATTTGAAAATGTGATATATAAACATTTTATTCGTTTGTACCTTTATCAACTCTTGAGAGTAGACTTATAGAACTTGTTTTATGTAAAATGAGGTGCTAAATCCACTAGTAAAAACCGCGATGTCCTATCTTTAACCGTTTAGGAGATCGAGTAAAATGGAGAATAATAGATTTTTGAAAATGTGAAATATAAACATTTTATTCGTTTGTACCTTTATCAACTCTTGAGAGTCGACTTATAGGACTTATTTTATGTAAAATGAGGTGCTATATCCACTGGTGAAAACCGCGATGTCCTATCTTTAACCGTTTAGGGGATCGAGTAAAATGGAGAATTGATTTTTGAAAATGTGAAATAAAAACATTTTATTCGTTTGTACCTTTATCAACTCTTGAGAGTAGACTTATAGAACTTATTTTATGCAAAATGAGGTGCTAAATCCACTGGTGAAAACCGCGATGTCCTATCTTTAACCGTTTAGGAGATCGAGAAAAGTGGAGAATAATAGATATTTGAAAATGTGAAATATAAACAATTTATTCGTTTGTACCTTTATCAACTCTTGAGAATAGACTATAGAACTTATTTTATGCAAAATGAGGTGCTAAATCCAGTGGTGAAAACCGTGATGTCCTATCTTTAATCGTTTAGGAGATCGAGTAAAATGGAGAAAAATAGATAATTGAAAATGTGATATATAAACATTTTATTCATTTGTACCTTTATCAACTCTTGAGAGTAGACTTATACGACTTATTTTATGTAAGATGAGGTGCTAAATCCACTTGTGAAAACCGCGATGTCCTCTCTTTAACCGTTTAGGAGATCGAATAAAATGAAGAATAATAGATATTTCAAAATGTGATATGTAAACATTTTATTCGTTTGTACCTTTACTAATTCTTGAGAGTAGACTTATAGGACTCTCTTTATGTAAAATGAGGTGCTAAATCCACTGGTGAAAACCGCGATGTCTTATCTTTAACCGTTTAGGAGATCGAGTAAAATGAAGTGTAATAGATATTTGAAAATGTGATATATAAAAATTTTATGCGTTTGTACCTTTATTAACTCTTGAGAGTAGACTTATAGAACTTATTTTATGTAAATTGAGGTGCTAAATCCACTGGTGAAAACCGCGATGTCTTATCTTTAACCGTTTAGGAGATCGAGTAAAATGGAGAATAATAGATATTTGAAAATGTGATATATAAACAATTTTATTCGTTTGTGCCTTTATCAACTCTTGAGAGTAGACTTATAGGACTTATTTTATGTAAGATGAGGTGCTAAATCCACTTGTAAAAACCGTGATGTCCTCTCTTTAACCGTTTAGGAGATCGAATAAAATGAAGAATAATAGATATTTCAAAATGTGATATATAAACATTTTATTCGTTTGTACCTTTATCAACCCTTGAGAGTAGACTTATAGGACTTATTTTATGTAAAATGAGGTGCTAAATCCACTGGTGAAAACCGCGATGTCCTATCTTTAACCGTTTATTAGATCGAGTGAAATAGAAAATAATAGATATTTGAGAATGTGATATATAAACATTTTATTCGTTTGTACCTTTATCAACTCTTGAGAGTAGACTTATAGGACTTATTTTGTGTAAAATGAGGTGCTAAATCCACTAGTAAAAACCGCGATGTCCTATCTTTAACCGTTTAGGAGATCGAGTAAAATGGTGAAAAATAGATATTTGAAAATGTGATATATAAACATTTTATTCGTTTGTACCTTTATCAACATTTGAAAGTAGACTTATAGGACATATTTCACGTAAAATGAGGTGCTAAATCCACTTTTGAAAACCGCGATGTCCTATTTTTAACCGTTTAGGAGATCGAATAATATGATGAATAATAGATATTTCAAAATGTGATATATAAACATTTTATTCGTTTGTACCATTATCAACTCTTGAGAGTAGACTTATAGGACTTATTTTATGTAAAATGAGGTGCTAAATCCACTGGTGAAAACCGCGATGTCTTATCTTTAACCGTTTAATAGATCGAGTAAAATAGAGAATAATAGATATTTGAAAATGTGATATATAAACATTTTATTCGTTTGTACCTTTATCAACTCTTGAAAGTAGACTTATAGGACATATTTTATGTAAAATGAGGTGCTAAATGCACTGGTGAAAACCGCGATGTCCTATCTTTAACCGTTTAGGAGATCGAGTGAAATGGAGAATAATAGTAATTTGAAATTGTGATATATAAACATTTTATTCGTTTGTACCTTTATCAACTCTTGAGAGTAGACTTATATGACTTATTTTATGTAAAATGAGGTGCTAAATCCACTGGTGTAAACCGCGATGTCCTATCTTTAACCGTTTAGGAGATCGAGTAAAATGAAGAATAATAGATATTTGAAAATGTGATATATAAAAATTTTATTCGTTTGTACCTTTATTAACTCTTGAAAGTAGACTTATAGGACTTATTTTATGTAAAATGAAGTGCTAAATCCACTGGTAAAAATTGCGATATCCTATCTTTAATCGTTTAGGAGATCGAGTAAAATGAAGAATAATAGATATTTGAAAATGTGATATATAAAAATTTTATTCGTTTGTACCTTTATTAACTCTTGAGAGTAGACTTATAGGACTTATTTTATGTAAAATGAGGTGCTAAATCCACTGGTGAAAACCGCGATGTCCTATCTTTAACCGTTTAGGAGATCGAGTAAAATGAAAAATAATAGATATTTGAAAATGTGATATATAAACATTTTATTCGATTGTACCTTTATCAACTCTTGAGAGTAGACTTATAGAACTTGTTTTATGTAAAATGAGGTGCTAAATCCACTAGTAAAAACCGCGATGTCCTATCTTTAACCGTTTAGGAGATCGAGTAAAATGGAGAATAATAGATTTTTGAAAATGTGAAATATAAACATTTTATTCGTTTGTACCTTTATCAACTCTTGAGAGTCGACTTATAGGACTTATTTTATGTAAAATGAGGTGCTATATCCACTGGTGAAAACCGCGATGTCCTATCTTTAACCGTTTAGGGGATCGAGTAAAATGGAGAATTGATTTTTGAAAATGTGAAATAAAAACATTTTATTCGTTTGTACCTTTATCAACTCTTGAGAGTAGACTTATAGAACTTATTTTATGCAAAATGAGGTGCTAAATCCACTGGTGAAAACCGCGATGTCCTATCTTTAACCGTTTAGGAGATCGAGAAAAGTGGAGAATAATAGATATTTGAAAATGTGAAATATAAACAATTTATTCGTTTGTACCTTTATCAACTCTTGAGAATAGACTATAGAACTTATTTTATGCAAAATGAGGTGCTAAATCCAGTGGTGAAAACCGTGATGTCCTATCTTTAATCGTTTAGGAGATCGAGTAAAATGGAGAAAAATAGATAATTGAAAATGTGATATATAAACATTTTATTCATTTGTACCTTTATCAACTCTTGAGAGTAGACTTATACGACTTATTTTATGTAAGATGAGGTGCTAAATCCACTGGTGAAAACCGCGATGTCTTATCTTTAACCGTTTAGGAGATCGAGTAAAATGAAGTGTAATAGATATTTGAAAATGTGATATATAAAAATTTTATGCGTTTGTACCTTTATTAACTCTTGAGAGTAGACTTATAGGACTTATTTTATGTAAATTGAGGTGCTAAATCCACTGGTGAAAACCGCGATGTCTTATCTTTAACCGTTTAGGGGATCGAGTAAAATGGAGAATAATAGATATTTGAAAATGTGATATATAAACATTTTATTCGTTTGTACCTTTTTCAACTCTTGAGAGTAGACTTATAGGACTTATTTTATGTAAAATGAGGTGCTAAATCCACTGGTGAAAACCGCGATGTCTTATCTTTAACCGTTTAGGAGATCGAGTAAAATGGAGAATAATAGATATTTGAAAATGTGATATATAAACATTTTATTCGTTTGCACCTTTATCAACTCTTGAATGTAGACTTATAGGACTTATTTTATGTAAAATGAGGTGCTAAATCCACTGGTGAAAACCGCGATGTCCTATCTTAAACCGTTTAGGAGATCGAGTGAAATGGAGATTAATAGATATTTGAAAATGTGATATATAAACAATTTTATTCGTTTGCACCTTTATCAACTCTTGAATGTAGACTTATAGGACTTATTTTATGTAAAATGAGGTGCTTAATCCACTGGTGAAAACCGCGATGTAATATCTTTAACCGTTTAGGAGATCGAATAAAATGAAGAATAATAGATATTTCAAAATGTGATATATTAACATTTTATTCGTTTGTACCTTTATCAACTCTTGAGAGTAGACTTATAGGACTTATTTCACGTAAAATGAGGTGCGAAATCCACTTTTGAAAACCGCGTTGTCCTATCTTTAACCGTTTAGGAGATCGAGTGAAATGGAGAATAATAGATATTTGAAAATGTGATATATTAACAATTTTATTCGTTTGTGCCTTTATCAACTCTTGAGAGTAGACTTATAGGACTTATTTTATGTAAAATGAGGTGCTAAATCCACTGGTGAAAACTGCGATGTCCTATCTTTAACCGTTTAGGAGATCGAGTAAAATGGAGAATAATAGATATTTGAAAATGTGATATATAAACATTTTATTCGTTTGTACCTTTATCAACTCTTGAAAGTAGACTTATAGGACTTATTTTATGTAAAATGAGGTGCTAAATGCACTGGTGAAAACCGCGATGCCCTATCTTTAACCGTTTAGGAGATCGAGTAAAATGAAAAATAATAGATATTTGAAAATGTGATATTTTAAAATTTTATTCGTTTGTACCTTTATCAACTCTTGAGAGTAGACTTATAGGACTTTTTTTATGAAAAATGAGGTGCTAAATCCACTGGTAAAAACCGCGATGTCCTATCTTAAACCGTTTAGGAGATCGAGTGAAATGGAGAATAATAGATATTTGAAATTGTGATATATAAACATTTTATTCGTTTGTACCTTTATCAACTTTTGAGAGTAGACTTATAGGACTTATTTTATGTAAAATGAGGTGCTAAATCCACTGGTAAAAACCTCGATGTTCTATCTTAAACCGTTTAGGAGATCGAGTAAAATGAAGAATAATAGATATTTAAAAATGTGATATATAAACATTTTATTCGTTTGTACCTTTATCAACTCTTGAGAGTAGACTTATAATACTTATTTTATGCAAAATGAGGTGCTAAATCCACTAGTAAAAACCGCGATGTCCTATCTTTAACCATTTAGGAGATCGAGTAAAATGGAGAATAATAGATTTTTGAAAATGTGAAATATTAACATTTTATTAGTTTGTATCTTTATCAACTCTTGAGAGTAGACTTATAGGACTTATTTTATGTAAAATGAGATGCTAAATCCACTGGTGAAAACAGCTTTGTCCTATCTTTAACCGTTTAGGAGATCGAGTTAAATGAAAAATAATAGATATTTGAAAATGTGATATATAAACATTTTATTCGTTTGTACCTTTATCAACTCTTGAGAGTAGACTTATATTACTTATTTTATGTAAAATGAGGTGCTAAATCCACTAGTAAAAACCGCGTTGTCTTATCTTTAACCGTTTAGGAGATCGAGTAAAATGGAGAATAATAGATATTTGAAAATTTGATATATAAACATTTTATTCGTTTGTACCTTTATCAACTCTTGAGAGCAGACTTATAGGACTTATTTTATGTAAAATGAGGTGCTAAATGTACTGGTGTAAACCGCGATGTCCTATCTTTAACCGTTTAGGAGATCGAGTAAAATGAAAAATAATAGATATTTGAAAATGTGATATTTAAACATTTTATTCGTTTGTACCTTTATCAACTCTTGAGAGTAGACATATAGGACTCTCTTTATGTAAAATAAGGTGCTAAATCCACTGGTGAAAACCGCGATGTCCTATCTTAAACCGTTTAGGAGATCGAGTGAAATAGAGAATAATAGATATTTGAAAATGTGATATATAAACAATTTTATTCGTTTGTACCTTTATCAACTCTTGAGAGTAGACTTATAGGACTTATTTTATGTAAAATGAGGTGCTTAATCCACTGGTGAAAACCGCAATGTCCTATCGTTAACCGTTTAGGAGATCGAGTGAAATGGAGAATAATAGATATTTGAAAATGTGATATATAAACAATTTTATTCGTTTGTGCCTTTATCAACTCTTGAGAGTAGACTTATAGGACTTATTTTATGTAAAATGAGGTGCTAAATCCACTGGTGAAAACCGCGATGTCCTATCTTTTACCGTTTAGGAGATCGAGTAAAATGGAAAATAATAGATATTTGAAAATGTGATACATAAACATTTTATTCGTTTGTACATTTATCAACTCTTAAGAGTTTACTTATAGGACTTATTTTATGTAAAATAATGTGCTATATATACTGGTGAAAACCGCGATGTCCTATCTTTAATTGTTTAGGAGATCGAGTAAAATGGAAAATTAGAGATATTTAAAAATGTGATATATAAACATTTGATTTGTTTGTACCTTTATCAACTCTTGAGAGTAGACTTATAGGACTTATTTTATGTAAAATAATGTGCTATATATACTGGTGAAAACAGCGATGTCCTGTCTTTAACCGTTTAGAAGATCGAGTAAAATGGAGAATAATAAATATTTGAAAATATGATATATAAACATTTTATTCGTTTGTACCTTTATCAACTCTTAAGAGTAGACTTATAGGACTTATTTTATGTAAAATGAGGTTCTAAATCCACTTGTGAAAACCGCGATGTTCTATCTTTAACCGTTTAGGAGATCGAGTAAAATTTAGAATAATTGATATTTGAAAATGTGATATATAAACATTTTATTCGTTTGTATCTTTATCAACTCTTGAGAGTAGGCTTATAGGACTTATTTTATGTAAAATGAGGTGCTAAATTCTCTGGTGAAAACCGCGATGTCCTATCTTTAACAGTTTAGGAGATCGAGTAAAATTTAGAATAATAGATATTTAAAAATGTGATATATAAACATTTTATTCGTTTGTAATTTTATCAACTCTTGAGAGTAGACTTATAGGAATTATTTATTGTAAAATGAGGTGCTAAATCCACTGGTGAAAACCGCGATATCCTATCTTTAACCGTTTAAGAGATCGAGTAAAATTTAGAATAATAGATATTTGAAAATGTGATATATAAACATTTTAATCGTTTGTTTCTTTATCAACTTTTGAGAGTAGACTTATAGGACTTATTTATTGTTAAATGAGGTGCTAAATCCACTGAAGAAAACCGCGATGTCCTATCTTTAACCGTTTAGGAGATAGAGTAAAAGTTAGAGTAATAGATATTTGAAAATGTGATATATAAACATTTTATTCGTTTGTAACTTTATCAACTCTTGAGAGTAGACTTATAGGACTTATTTTATGTAAAATGAGGTGCTAAATCCACTGGAGAAAACCGTAAAGTCCTATCTTTAACCGTTTAGGAGATCGAGTAAAATGGAGAATAATAAATATTTGAAAATGTGATATATAAACATTTCATTCCTTTGTACCTTTATCAACTCTTGAGAGTAGACTTATATGACTTATTTTATGTAAAATAAGGTGCTAAATCCAATGGTGAAAACCGCGATGTCCTATCTTTAACCGTTTAGGAGATCGAGTAAAATGGAGAATAATAGATATTTGAAAATGTGATATATAAACATTTTATTCGTTTGTACCTATATTAACTCTTAAGAGAAGACTTATAAGACTTATTTTATGTAAAATAAAGTGCTAAATCCACTGGTGAAAACCGCGATGTCCTATCTTTTACCGTTTAGGAGATCGAGTAAAATGGAAAATAATAGATATTTGAAAATGTGATATATAAACATTTTATTCGTTTGTACCTTTATCAACTCTTGAGAGTAGACTTATAGGACTTATTTAATGTAAAATGAGGTGCTAAATTCACTGGTGAAAACCGCGATGTCCTATCTTTAACCGTTTAGGGGATCGAGTAAAATGGAGAATTGATTTTTGAAAATGTGAAATAAAAACATTTTATTCGTTTGTACCTTTATCAACTCTTGAGAGTAGACTTATAGAACTTATTTTATGCAAAATGAGGTGCTAAATCCACTGGTGAAAACCGCGATGTCCTATCTTTAACCGTTTAGGAGATCGAGAAAAGTGGAGAATAATAGATATTTGAAAATGTGAAATATAAACAATTTATTCGTTTGTACCTTTATCAACTCTTGAGAATAGACTATAGAACTTATTTTATGCAAAATGAGGTGCTAAATCCAGTGGTGAAAACCGTGATGTCCTATCTTTAATCGTTTAGGAGATCGAGTAAAATGGAGAAAAATAGATAATTGAAAATGTGATATATAAACATTTTATTCATTTGTACCTTTATCAACTCTTGAGAGTAGACTTATACGACTTATTTTATGTAAGATGAGGTGCTAAATCCACTGGTGAAAACCGCGATGTCTTATCTTTAACCGTTTAGGAGATCGAGTAAAATGAAGTGTAATAGATATTTGAAAATGTGATATATAAAAATTTTATGCGTTTGTACCTTTATTAACTCTTGAGAGTAGACTTATAGGACTTATTTTATGTAAATTGAGGTGCTAAATCCACTGGTGAAAACCGCGATGTCTTATCTTTAACCGTTTAGGGGATCGAGTAAAATGGAGAATAATAGATATTTGAAAATGTGATATATAAACATTTTATTCGTTTGTACCTTTTTCAACTCTTGAGAGTAGACTTATAGGACTTATTTTATGTAAAATGAGGTGCTAAATCCACTGGTGAAAACCGCGATGTCTTATCTTTAACCGTTTAGGAGATCGAGTAAAATGGAGAATAATAGATATTTGAAAATGTGATATATAAACATTTTATTCGTTTGCACCTTTATCAACTCTTGAATGTAGACTTATAGGACTTATTTTATGTAAAATGAGGTGCTAAATCCACTGGTGAAAACCGCGATGTCCTATCTTAAACCGTTTAGGAGATCGAGTGAAATGGAGATTAATAGATATTTGAAAATGTGATATATAAACAATTTTATTCGTTTGCACCTTTATCAACTCTTGAATGTAGACTTATAGGACTTATTTTATGTAAAATGAGGTGCTTAATCCACTGGTGAAAACCGCGATGTAATATCTTTAACCGTTTAGGAGATCGAATAAAATGAAGAATAATAGATATTTCAAAATGTGATATATTAACATTTTATTCGTTTGTACCTTTATCAACTCTTGAGAGTAGACTTATAGGACTTATTTCACGTAAAATGAGGTGCGAAATCCACTTTTGAAAACCGCGTTGTCCTATCTTTAACCGTTTAGGAGATCGAGTGAAATGGAGAATAATAGATATTTGAAAATGTGATATATTAACAATTTTATTCGTTTGTGCCTTTATCAACTCTTGAGAGTAGACTTATAGGACTTATTTTATGTAAAATGAGGTGCTAAATCCACTGGTGAAAACTGCGATGTCCTATCTTTAACCGTTTAGGAGATCGAGTAAAATGGAGAATAATAGATATTTGAAAATGTGATATATAAACATTTTATTCGTTTGTACCTTTATCAACTCTTGAAAGTAGACTTATAGGACTTATTTTATGTAAAATGAGGTGCTAAATGCACTGGTGAAAACCGCGATGCCCTATCTTTAACCGTTTAGGAGATCGAGTAAAATGAAAAATAATAGATATTTGAAAATGTGATATTTTAAAATTTTATTCGTTTGTACCTTTATCAACTCTTGAGAGTAGACTTATAGGACTTTTTTTATGAAAAATGAGGTGCTAAATCCACTGGTAAAAACCGCGATGTCCTATCTTAAACCGTTTAGGAGATCGAGTGAAATGGAGAATAATAGATATTTGAAATTGTGATATATAAACATTTTATTCGTTTGTACCTTTATCAACTTTTGAGAGTAGACTTATAGGACTTATTTTATGTAAAATGAGGTGCTAAATCCACTGGTAAAAACCTCGATGTTCTATCTTAAACCGTTTAGGAGATCGAGTAAAATGAAGAATAATAGATATTTAAAAATGTGATATATAAACATTTTATTCGTTTGTACCTTTATCAACTCTTGAGAGTAGACTTATAATACTTATTTTATGCAAAATGAGGTGCTAAATCCACTAGTAAAAACCGCGATGTCCTATCTTTAACCATTTAGGAGATCGAGTAAAATGGAGAATAATAGATTTTTGAAAATGTGAAATATTAACATTTTATTAGTTTGTATCTTTATCAACTCTTGAGAGTAGACTTATAGGACTTATTTTATGTAAAATGAGATGCTAAATCCACTGGTGAAAACAGCTTTGTCCTATCTTTAACCGTTTAGGAGATCGAGTTAAATGAAAAATAATAGATATTTGAAAATGTGATATATAAACATTTTATTCGTTTGTACCTTTATCAACTCTTGAGAGTAGACTTATATTACTTATTTTATGTAAAATGAGGTGCTAAATCCACTAGTAAAAACCGCGTTGTCTTATCTTTAACCGTTTAGGAGATCGAGTAAAATGGAGAATAATAGATATTTGAAAATTTGATATATAAACATTTTATTCGTTTGTACCTTTATCAACTCTTGAGAGCAGACTTATAGGACTTATTTTATGTAAAATGAGGTGCTAAATGTACTGGTGTAAACCGCGATGTCCTATCTTTAACCGTTTAGGAGATCGAGTAAAATGAAAAATAATAGATATTTGAAAATGTGATATTTAAACATTTTATTCGTTTGTACCTTTATCAACTCTTGAGAGTAGACATATAGGACTCTCTTTATGTAAAATAAGGTGCTAAATCCACTGGTGAAAACCGCGATGTCCTATCTTAAACCGTTTAGGAGATCGAGTGAAATAGAGAATAATAGATATTTGAAAATGTGATATATAAACAATTTTATTCGTTTGTACCTTTATCAACTCTTGAGAGTAGACTTATAGGACTTATTTTATGTAAAATGAGGTGCTTAATCCACTGGTGAAAACCGCAATGTCCTATCGTTAACCGTTTAGGAGATCGAGTGAAATGGAGAATAATAGATATTTGAAAATGTGATATATAAACAATTTTATTCGTTTGTGCCTTTATCAACTCTTGAGAGTAGACTTATAGGACTTATTTTATGTAAAATGAGGTGCTAAATCCACTGGTGAAAACCGCGATGTCCTATCTTTTACCGTTTAGGAGATCGAGTAAAATGGAAAATAATAGATATTTGAAAATGTGATACATAAACATTTTATTCGTTTGTACATTTATCAACTCTTAAGAGTTTACTTATAGGACTTATTTTATGTAAAATAATGTGCTATATATACTGGTGAAAACCGCGATGTCCTATCTTTAATTGTTTAGGAGATCGAGTAAAATGGAAAATAATAGATATTTAAAAATGTGATATATAAACATTTGATTTGTTTGTACCTTTATCAACTCTTGAGAGTAGACTTATAGGACTTATTTTATGTAAAATAATGTGCTATATATACTGGTGAAAACAGCGATGTCCTGTCTTTAACCGTTTAGAAGATCGAGTAAAATGGAGAATAATAAATATTTGAAAATATGATATATAAACATTTTATTCGTTTGTACCTTTATCAACTCTTAAGAGTAGACTTATAGGACTTATTTTATGTAAAATGAGGTTCTAAATCCACTTGTGAAAACCGCGATGTTCTATCTTTAACCGTTTAGGAGATCGAGTAAAATTTAGAATAATTGATATTTGAAAATGTGATATATAAACATTTTATTCGTTTGTATCTTTATCAACTCTTGAGAGTAGGCTTATAGGACTTATTTTATGTAAAATGAGGTGCTAAATTCTCTGGTGAAAACCGCGATGTCCTATCTTTAACAGTTTAGGAGATCGAGTAAAATTTAGAATAATAGATATTTAAAAATGTGATATATAAACATTTTATTCGTTTGTAATTTTATCAACTCTTGAGAGTAGACTTATAGGAATTATTTATTGTAAAATGAGGTGCTAAATCCACTGGTGAAAACCGCGATATCCTATCTTTAACCGTTTAAGAGATCGAGTAAAATTTAGAATAATAGATATTTGAAAATGTGATATATAAACATTTTAATCGTTTGTTTCTTTATCAACTTTTGAGAGTAGACTTATAGGACTTATTTATTGTTAAATGAGGTGCTAAATCCACTGAAGAAAACCGCGATGTCCTATCTTTAACCGTTTAGGAGATAGAGTAAAAGTTAGAGTAATAGATATTTGAAAATGTGATATATAAACATTTTATTCGTTTGTAACTTTATCAACTCTTGAGAGTAGACTTATAGGACTTATTTTATGTAAAATGAGGTGCTAAATCCACTGGAGAAAACCGTAAAGTCCTATCTTTAACCGTTTAGGAGATCGAGTAAAATGGAGAATAATAAATATTTGAAAATGTGATATATAAACATTTCATTCCTTTGTACCTTTATCAACTCTTGAGAGTAGACTTATATGACTTATTTTATGTAAAATAAGGTGCTAAATCCAATGGTGAAAACCGCGATGTCCTATCTTTAACCGTTTAGGAGATCGAGTAAAATGGAGAATAATAGATATTTGAAAATGTGATATATAAACATTTTATTCGTTTGTACCTATATTAACTCTTAAGAGAAGACTTATAAGACTTATTTTATGTAAAATAAAGTGCTAAATCCACTGGTGAAAACCGCGATGTCCTATCTTTTACCGTTTAGGAGATCGAGTAAAATGGAAAATAATAGATATTTGAAAATGTGATATATAAACATTTTATTCGTTTGTACCTTTATCAACTCTTGAGAGTAGACTTATAGGACTTATTTAATGTAAAATGAGGTGCTAAATTCACTGGTGAAAACCGCGATGTCTTATCTTTAACCGTTTAGGAGATCGAGTAAAATGGAAAATAATAGATATTTGAAATTGTGATATATAAACATTTTATTCGTTTGTACCTTTATCAACTCTTGTGAGTAGACTTATATAAAGGATATATAAAGGACATATTTTATGTAAAATGAGGTGTTAAATCCACTTTTGAAAACCGCGATGTCCTATCTTTAACCGTTTAGGAGATCGAGTAAAATGGAGAATAATAGATATTTGAAAATGTGATATATAAACATTTCATTCGTTTGTTCCTTTATCAACTCTTGAGAGTAGACTTATAGGACTTATTTTATGTAAAATGAGGTGCTAAATCCACTGGTGAAAACCGCGATATCCTATCTTTAACCGTTTAGGAGATCGAGTAAAATGGAGAATAATAGATATTTGAAAATGTGATATATAACCATTTTATTCGTTTGTACCTTTTTCAACTCCTGAGAGTAGACTTATTGGACTTATTTTATGTAAAATGAGGTGCTAAATCCACTGGTAAAAACCGCGATGTCCTATCTTAAACCGTTTAGGAGATCGATCAAAATGGAGTGTAATAGATATTTGAAAATGTGATATATAAACATTTTACTCGTTTGTATCTTATCAACTCTTGAGAGTAGACTTATAGGACTTATTTTATGTAAAATGAGGTGCTAAATCCACTGGTGAAAACCGCGATGTCCTATCTTTAACTGTATAGAAAATCGAGTAAAATGGAGAATAATAGATATTTGAAAATGTGATATATAAACATGTTATTCGTTGTACCTTTATTAACTTTTGAGAGTAGACTTATACGACATATTTTATGTAAAATGAGGTGCTAAATCCACTTTTGAAGACCGCGATGTCCTATCTTTAACCGTTTAGGAGATCTAGTAAAATGGAGAATAATAGATATTTGAAAATGTGATATATAAACATTTTATTCGTTTGTACCTTTATCAACTCTTGAGAGTAGACTTATTAGATTTATTTTATGTAAAATGAGGTGCTTAATCCACTGGTAAAAACTGCGATGTCCTATCTTTAACCGTTTAGGAGATCGAGTAAAATGGAGAATAATAGATATTTGAAAATGTGATATATAAACATTTTATTCGTTTGTACTTTATCAATTCTTGAGAGTAGACTTATAGGACTTATTTTATGTAAAATGAGGTGCTTAATTCATTGGTGAAAACCGCGATCTCCTATCTTTAACCGTTTAGGAGATCGAGTGAAATGGAGAATAATAGATATTTGAAAATGTGATATATAAACATTTTATTCGTTTGTACCTTTATCAACTTTTAAGAGTAGATTTATAGGACTTATTTTATGTAAAATGAGGTGCTTAATCCACCGGTAAAAACCGCGATGTCCTATCTTTAACCGTTTAGGAGATCGAGTAAAATGGAGAATAATAGATATTTGAAAATGTGAGATATAAACATTTTATTCGTTTGTAACTCTATCAACTCTTGAGAGTAGACTTATAGGAATTATTTATTGTAAAATGAGGTGCTAAATCCACTGGAGAAAACCGCGATGTCCTATCTTTAACCGTTTAGGAGATCGATCAAAATGGAGAATAATAGATATTTGAAAATGTGATATATAAACATTTTATTCGTTTGTAACTTTATCAACTCTTGAGTGTAGACTTATAGGAATTATTTATTGTAAAATGAGGTGCTAAATCCACTGGAGAAAACCGCGATGTCCTATCTTTAACCGTTTAGGAAATCGGGTAAAAGTTAGAGTAATAGATATTTGAAAATGTGATATATAAACATTTTATTCGTTTGTACCTATATTAACTCTTAAGAGAAGACTTATAAGACTTATTTTATGTAAAACAAAGTGCTAAATCCACTGGTGAAAACCGCGATGTCCTATCTTTTACCGTTTAGGAGATCGAGTAAAATGGAAAATAATAGATATTTGAAAATGTGATATATAAACATTTTATTCGTTTGTACCTTTATCAACTCTTGAGAGTAGACTTATAGGACTTATTTAATGTAAAATGAGGTGCTAAATTCACTGGTGAAAACCGCGATGTCCTATCTTTAACCGTTTAGGAGATCGAGTAAAATGGAAAATTATAGATATTTGAAATTGTGATATATAAACATTTTATTCGTTTGTACCTTTATCAACTCTTGTGAGTAGACTTATATAAAGGATATATAAAGGACATATTTTATGTAAAATGAGGTGTTAAATCCACTTTTGAAAACCGCGATGTCCTGTCTTTAACCGTTTAGGAGATCGAGTAAAATGGAGAATAATAGATATTTGAAAATGTGATATATAAACATTTCATTCGTTTGTTCCTTTATCAACTCTTGAGAGTAGACTTATAGGACTTATTTTATGTAAAATGAGGTGCTAAATCCACTGGTGAAAACCGCGATATCCTATCTTTAACCGTTTAGGAGATCGAGTAAAATGGAGAATAATAGATATTTGAAAATGTGATATATAACCATTTTATTCGTTTGTACCTTTATCAACTCCTGAGAATAGACTTATTGGACTTATTTTATGTAAAATGAGGTGCTAAATCCACTGGTAAAAACCGCGATGTCCTATCTTAAACCGTTTAGGAGATCGATCAAAATGGAGAGTAATAGATATTTGAAAATGTGATATATAAACATTTTATTCGTTTGTACCTTTATCAACTCTTGAGAGTAGACTTATAGGACATATTTTATATAAAATGAGGTGCAAAATCCAATGGTGAAAACCGCGATGTCCTATCTTTAACCGTTTAGGAGATCGAGTAAAATGGAGAATAATAGATATTTGAAAATGTGATATATAAACATTTTACTCGTTTGTATCTTATCAACTCTTGAGAGTAGACTTATAGGACTTATTTTATGTAAAATGAGGTGCTAAATCCACTGGTGAAAACCGCGATGTCCTATCTTTAACTGTATAGAAAATCGAGTAAAATGGAGAATAATAGATATTTGAAAATGTGATATATAAACATGTTATTCGTTGTACCTTTATTAACTTTTGAGAGTAGACTTATACGACATATTTTATGTAAAATGAGGTGCTAAATCCACTGGTGAAGACCGCGATGTCCTATCTTTAACCGTTTAGGAGATCTAGTAAAATTGAGAATAATAGATATTTGAAAATGTGATATATAAACATTTTATTCGTTTGTACCTTTATCAACTCTTGAGAGTAGACTTATTAGATTTATTTTATGTAAAATGAGGTGCTTAATCCACTGGTAAAAACTGCGATGTCCTATCTTTAACCGTTTAGGAGATCGAGTAAAATGGAGAATAATAGATATTTGAAAATGTGACATATAAACATTTTATTCGTTTGTACTTTATCAATTCTTGAGAGTAGACTTATAGGACTTATTTTATGTAAAATGAGGTGCTTAATTCATTGGTGAAAACCGCGATCTCCTATCTTTAACCGTTTAGGAGATCGAGTGAAATGGAGAATAATAGATATTTGAAAATGTGATATATAAACATTTTATTCGTTTGTACCTTTATCAACTTTTGAGAGTAGATTTATAGGACTTATTTTATGTAAAATGAGGTGCTAAATCCACTGGAGAAAACCGCGATGTCCTATCTTTAACCGTTTAGGAGATCGATCAAAATGGAGAATAATAGATATTTGAAAATGTGATATATAAACATTTTATTCGTTTGTAACTTTATCAACTCTTGAGAGTAGACTTATAGGAATTATTTATTGTAAAATGAGGTGCTAAATCCACTGGAGAAAACCGCGATGTCCTATCTTTAACCGTTTAGGAGATCGGGTAAAAGTTAGAGTAATAGATATTTGAAAATGTGATATATAAACATTTTATTCGTTTGTACCTTTATCAACTCTTGAGAGTAGACTTATAGGACTTATTTTATGTAAAATGGGGTGCTAAATCCACTGGTAAAAACCGCGATGTCCTATCTTTAACCGTTTAGGAGATCGAGTAAAATTTAGAGTAATAGATATTTAAAAATGTGATATATAAACATTTTATTCGTTTGTAATTTTATCAACTCTTGAGAGTAGACTTATAGGAATTATTTATTGTAAAATGAGGTGCTAAATCCACTGGAGAAAACCGCGATGTCCTATCTTTAACCGTTTAGGCGATCGAGTAAAAGTTAGAGTAATAGATATTTGAAAATGTGATATATAAACATTTTATTCGTTTGTACCTTTATCAACTCTTGAGAGTAGACTTATAGGACTTATTTTATGTAAAATGGGGTGCTAAATCCACTGGTAAAAACCGCGATGTCCTATCTTTAACTGTATAGAAAATCGAGTAAAATGAAGAATAATAGATATTTGAAAATGTGATATATAAGCATTTTATTCGTTGTACCTTTATTAACTTTTGAGAGAAGACTTATACGACATATTTTATGTAAAATGAGGTGCTAAATCCACTGGAGAAAACCGCGATGTCCTATCTTTAACCGTTTAGGAGATCGAGTAAAATGGAGAATAATAGATATTTGAAAATGTGATATATAAATATTTTATTCATTTGTACCTTTATCAACTCTTGAGAGTAGACTTATAGGACTTATTTTATGTAAAATGAGGTGCTAAATAAACTGGTGAAAACCGCGATGTCCTATCTTTAACCATTTAGGAGATCGAGTAAAATGGAGAATAATAGATAATTGAAAATGTGAGATATAAACATTTTATTCGTTTGTACCTTTATCAACTCTTGAGAGTAGACTTATAGGACTTATTTAATGTAAAATGAGGTGCTAAATCCACTGGTGAAAACCGCGATGTCCTATCTTTAACCGTTTAGGAGATCGAGTAAAATGGAAAATTATAGATATTTGAAATTGTGATATATAAACATTTTATTCGTTTGTACCTTTATCAACTCTTGTAAGTAGACCTATAGGACTTATTTAATGTAAAATGAGGTGCTAAATCCACTGGTGAAAACTGCGATGTCCTATCTTTAACCGTTTAGGAGATCGAGTAAAATGGAAAATAATAGATATTTGAAATTGCGATATATAAACATTTTATTCGTTTGTACCTTTATCAACTCTTGTAAGTAGACTTATAGGACTTATTTGATGTAAAATTAGGTGCTAAAGCCACTGGTGAAAAATGCGATGTCCTGTCTTTAATCGTTTAGGAGATCGAGTAAAATGGAGAATAATAGATATTTGAAAATGTGATATATAAACATTTTATTCGTTTGTACTTTATCAATTCTTGAGAGTAGACTTATAGGACTTATTTTATGTAAAATGAGGTGCTTAATTCATTGGTGAAAACCGCGATCTCCTATCTTTAACCGTTTAGGAGATCGAGTGAAATGGAGAATAATAGATATTTGAAAATGTGATATATAAACATTTTATTCGTTTGTACCTTTATCAACTTTTGAGAGTAGATTTATAGGACTTATTTTATGTAAAATGAGGTGCTTAATCCACTGGTAATAACCGCGATGTCCTATCTTTAACCGTTTAGGAGATCGAGTAAAATGGAGAATAATAGATATTTGAAAATGTGAGATATAAACATTTTATTCGTTTGTAACTCTATCAACTCTTGAGAGTAGACTTATAGGAATTATTTATTGTAAAATGAGGTGCTAAATCCACTGGCGAAAACCGCGATGTCCTATCTTTAACCGTTTATGAGATCGATCAAAATGGAGAATAATAGATATTTGAAAATGTGATATATAAACATTTTATTCATTTGTAACTTTATCAACTCTTGAGAGTAGACTTATAGGAATTATTTATTGTAAAAGGAGGTGCTAAATCCACTGGAGAAAACCGCGATGTCCTATCTTTAACCGTTTAGGAGATCGGGTAAAAGTTAGAGTAATAGATATTTGAAAATGTGATATATAAACATTTTATTCGTTTGTACCTTTATCAACTCTTGAGAGTAGACTTATAGGACTTATTTTATGTAAAATGAGGTGCTAAATCCACTGGTAAAAACCGCGATGTCCTATCTTTAACCGTTTAGGAGATCGAGTAAAATTTAGAGTAATAGATATTTAAAAATGTGATATATAAACATTTTATTCGTATGTAATATTATCAACTCTTGAGAGTAGACTTATAGGACATATTTTATGTAAAATGAGGTGTTAAATCCACTTTTGAAAACCTCGATGTCCTATCTTTAACCGTTTAGGAGATCGAGTAAAATGGAGAATAATAAATATTTGAAAATGTGATATATAAACATTTCATTCCTTTGTACCTTTATCAACTCTTGAGAGTAGACTTATAGGACTTATTTTATCTAAAATGAGGTGCTAAATCCAATGGTGAAAACCGCGATGTCCTATCTTTAACCGTTCAGGAGATCGAGTAAAATGGAGAATAATAGATATTTGAAAATGTGATATATAATCATTTTATTCCTTTGTACCTATATCAGCTCTTGAGAGTAGACTTATAGGACTTATTTTATGTAAAATGAGGTGCTAAATCCAATGGTGAAAACCGCGATGTCCTATCTTTAACTGTATAGAAAATCGAGTAAAATGGAGAATAATAGATATTTGAAAATGTGATATATAAGCATTTTATTCGTTGTACCTTTATTAACTTTTGAGAGTAGACTTATACGACATATTTAATGTAAAATGAGGTGCTAAATCCACTGGTGAAGACTGCGATGTCCTATCTTTAACCGTTTAGGAGATCGCGTAAAATGGAGAATAATAGATACTTGAAAATGTGATATATAATCATTTTATTCGTTTGTACCTTTATCAACTCTTGAGAGTAGATTTATAGGACTTATTTTATGTAAAATAAGGTGCTAAATCCACTGGTGGAAAACGCGATGTCCTATCTTTAACCGTTTAGGAGATCGAGTAAAATGGAGAATAATAGATATTTGAAAATGTGATATATAAGCATTTTATTCGTTTGTACCTTTATCAACTCTTGAGAGTAGACTTATAGGACTTATTTTATGTAAAATGAGGTGCTAAATCCACTGGTGAAAACCGCGATGTCCTATCTTTAACCGTTTAGGAGATCAATCTAAATGGAGAATAATAGATATTTGAAAATGTGATATATAAACATTTTATTCGTTTGTACCTTTATCAACTCTTGAGAGTAGACTTATAGGACATATTTTATGTAAAATGAGGTGCAAAATCCAATGGTGAAAACCGCGATGTCCTATCTTTAACTGTTTAGGAGATCGAGTAAAATGGAGAATAATAGATATTTGAAAATGTGATATATAAACATTTTATTCGTTTGTACCTTTATCAACTCTTGAGAGTAGACTTATAGAACTTATTTTATGTAAAATTAGGTGCTAAATCCACTGGTGAAAATTGCGATGTCCTATCTTTAACCGTTTAGGAGATCGAGTAAAATGGAGAATAATTGATATTTGAAAATGTGATATATAAACATTTTATTCGTTTGTACCTTTATCAACTCTTGAGAGTATACTTATAGGACTTATTTTATGTAAAATGAGGTGCTTAATTCATTGGTGAAAACCGCGATCTCCTATCTTTAACCATTTAGGAGATCGAGAAAATGGAGAATAATAAATATTTGAAAATGTGATATATAAACATTTCATTCCTTTGTACCTTTATCAACTCTTGAGAGTAGATTTATAGGACTTATTTTATGTAAAATGGGGTGCTTAATCCAATGGTGAAAACCGCGATGTGTTATCTTTAACCGTTTAGGAGATCGAGTAAAATGGAGAATAATAGATATTTGAAAATGTGATATATAATCATTTTTTTCCTTTGTACCTTTATCAGCTCTTGAGAGTAGACTTATAGGACTTATTTTATGTAAAATGAGGTGCTAAATCCAATGGTGAAAACCGCGATGTCCTATCTTTAACTGTATAGAAAATCGAGTAAAATGGAGAATAATAGATATTTGAAAATGTGATATATAAGCATTTTATTCGTTGTACCTTTATTAACTTTTGAGAGTAGACTTTTACGACATATTTTATGTAAAATGAGGTGCTAAATCCACTGGTGAAGACCGCGATGTCCTATCTTTAACCGTTTAGGAGATCGAGTAAAATGGAGAATAATAGATATTTGAAAATGTGATATATAATCATTTTATTCGTTTGTACCTTTATCAACTCTTGAGAGTAGATTTATAGGACTTATTTTATGTAGAATAAGGTGCTAAATCCACTGGTGGAAAACGCGATGTCCTATCTTTAACCGTTTAGGAGATCGATCTAAATGGAGAATAATAAATATTTGAAAATGTGATATCTAAACATTTTATTCGTTTGTACCTTTATCAACTCTTGAGAGTAGACTTATAGGACATATTTTATGTAAAATGAGGTGCAAAATCCAATGGTGAAAACCGCGATGTCCTATCTTTAACCGTTTAGGAGATCGAGTAAAATGGAGAATAATAGATATTTGAAAATGTGATATATAAACATTTTATTCGTTTGTACCTTTATCAACTCTTGAGAGTAGACTTATAGGACTTATTTTATGTAAAATTTGGTGCTAAATCCACTGGTGAAAAATGCGATGTCCTATCTTTAACCGTTTAGGAGATCGAGTAAAATGGAGAATAATAGATATTTGAAAATGTGATATATAAACATTTTATTCGTTTGTACCTTTATCAACTCTTGAGAGTAGACTTATAGGACTTATTTTATGTAAAATGAGGTGCTTAATTCATTGGTGAAAACCGCGATCTCCTATCTTTAACCGTTTAGGAGATCGAGTGAAATGGAGAATAATAGATATTTGAAAATGTGATATATAAACATTTTATTCGTTTGTACCTTTATCAACTTTTAAGAGTAGATTTATAGGACTTATTTTATATAAAATGAGGTGCTAAATCCACTGGTGGAAAACGCGATGTCCTATCTTTAACCGTTTAGGAGATCGAGTAAAATGGAGAATAATAGATATTTGAAAATGTGATATATAAGCATTTTATTCGTTTGTACCTTTATCAACTCTTGAGAGTAGACTTATAGGACTTATTTTATGTAAAATGAGGTGCTAAATCCACTGGTGAAAACCGCGATGTCCTATCTTTAACCGTTTAGGAGATCAATCTAAATGGAGAATAATAGATATTTGAAAATGTGATATATAAACATTTTATTCGTTTGTACCTTTATCAACTCTTGAGAGTAGACTTATAGGACATATTTTATGTAAAATGAGGTGCAAAATCCAATGGTGAAAACCGCGATGTCCTATCTTTAACTGTTTAGGAGATCGAGTAAAATGGAGAATAATAGATATTTGAAAATGTGATATATAAACATTTTATTCGTTTGTACCTTTATCAACTCTTGAGAGTAGACTTATAGAACTTATTTTATGTAAAATTAGGTGCTAAATCCACTGGTGAAAATTGCGATGTCCTATCTTTAACCGTTTAGGAGATCGAGTAAAATGGAGAATAATTGATATTTGAAAATGTGATATATAAACATTTTATTCGTTTGTACCTTTATCAACTCTTGAGAGTATACTTATAGGACTTATTTTATGTAAAATGAGGTGCTTAATTCATTGGTGAAAACCGCGATCTCCTATCTTTAACCATTTAGGAGATCGAGAAAATGGAGAATAATAAATATTTGAAAATGTGATATATAAACATTTCATTCCTTTGTACCTTTATCAACTCTTGAGAGTAGATTTATAGGACTTATTTTATGTAAAATGGGGTGCTTAATCCAATGGTGAAAACCGCGATGTGTTATCTTTAACCGTTTAGGAGATCGAGTAAAATGGAGAATAATAGATATTTGAAAATGTGATATATAATCATTTTTTTCCTTTGTACCTTTATCAGCTCTTGAGAGTAGACTTATAGGACTTATTTTATGTAAAATGAGGTGCTAAATCCAATGGTGAAAACCGCGATGTCCTATCTTTAACTGTATAGAAAATCGAGTAAAATGGAGAATAATAGATATTTGAAAATGTGATATATAAGCATTTTATTCGTTGTACCTTTATTAACTTTTGAGAGTAGACTTTTACGACATATTTTATGTAAAATGAGGTGCTAAATCCACTGGTGAAGACCGCGATGTCCTATCTTTAACCGTTTAGGAGATCGAGTAAAATGGAGAATAATAGATATTTGAAAATGTGATATATAATCATTTTATTCGTTTGTACCTTTATCAACTCTTGAGAGTAGATTTATAGGACTTATTTTATGTAGAATAAGGTGCTAAATCCACTGGTGGAAAACGCGATGTCCTATCTTTAACCGTTTAGGAGATCGATCTAAATGGAGAATAATAAATATTTGAAAATGTGATATCTAAACATTTTATTCGTTTGTACCTTTATCAACTCTTGAGAGTAGACTTATAGGACATATTTTATGTAAAATGAGGTGCAAAATCCAATGGTGAAAACCGCGATGTCCTATCTTTAACCGTTTAGGAGATCGAGTAAAATGGAGAATAATAGATATTTGAAAATGTGATATATAAACATTTTATTCGTTTGTACCTTTATCAACTCTTGAGAGTAGACTTATAGGACTTATTTTATGTAAAATTTGGTGCTAAATCCACTGGTGAAAAATGCGATGTCCTATCTTTAACCGTTTAGGAGATCGAGTAAAATGGAGAATAATAGATATTTGAAAATGTGATATATAAACATTTTATTCGTTTGTACCTTTATCAACTCTTGAGAGTAGACTTATAGGACTTATTTTATGTAAAATGAGGTGCTTAATTCATTGGTGAAAACCGCGATCTCCTATCTTTAACCGTTTAGGAGATCGAGTGAAATGGAGAATAATAGATATTTGAAAATGTGATATATAAACATTTTATTCGTTTGTACCTTTATCAACTTTTAAGAGTAGATTTATAGGACTTATTTTATATAAAATGAGGTGCTAAATCTTCTTGTGAAAACCGCGATGTCCTATCTTTAACCGTTTAGGAGATCGAGTAAAATGGAGAATAATAGATATTTGAGAATGTGATATACAAACATTATATTCGTTAGTACCTTTATCAACTCCTGAGAGTAGACTTATGGGACTTATTTTATGTAAAATGAGGTGCTAAATCCACTGGTAAAAACCGCGATGTCCTATCTTTAACCGTTTAGGAGATCGAGTAAAATGGAGAATAATAGATATTTGAAAATGTGATATACAAACATTTTATTCGTTTGTACCTTTATCAACTCTTGAGAGTAGACTTGTAGGACTAATTTTATGTAAAATGAGGTGCTAAATCCACTGATAAAAACCGCGATGTCCTATCTTTAACCGTTTAAGAGTTCGAGTAAAATGGAGAATAATAGATATTTGAAAATGTGATATACAAACATTTTATTCGTTTGTACATTTATCAACTATTGAGAGTAGACTTGTAGGACTAATTTTATGTAAAATGAGGTGCTAAATCCACTGATAAAAACCGCGATGTCCTATCTTTAACCGTTTAAGAGTTCGAGTAAAATGGAGAATAATAGATATATGAAAATGTGATATATAAACATTTTATTCGTTTGTACCTTTATCAACTCTTGAAATTAGACTAATAGGACTAATTTTATATAAAATAAGGTGCTAAATCCACTGGTGAAAACCGCGATGTCTTATATTGAACCGTTTAGGAGATCAAGTAAAATGGAAAATAATAGATATTTGAACATGTGATATATAAACATTTTATTCGTTTGTACCTTTATCAACTCTTGACAGTAGACTAATAGGACTTATTTAATGTAAAATGAGGTGCTAAATCCACTGGTGAAAACCGCGATGTCCTATTTTTAACCGTTTAGGAGATCGAGTAAAATAGAGAATATTAGATATTTGAAAATGTGATATATAAACATTTTATTCGTTTGTACTTTTATCAACTCTAGAGAGTAGACTTATAGGACCTATATAATGTAAAATGAGGTGCCAAGTAAACTGGTAAAATCCGCGATGTCCTATCTTTAACCATTTAGGAGATCGAGTAAAATGGAGAATAATAGATATTTGAAAATGTAATATATGAACATTTTATTCGTTTGTACCTTTATCAACTCTTGAGAGTAGATTTATAGGACTTATTTTATGTAGAATAAGGTGCTAAATCCACTGGTGGAAAACGCGATGTCCTATCTTTAACCGTTTAGGAGATCGATCTAAATGGAGAATAATAAATATTTGAAAATGTGATATATAAACATTTTATTCGTTTGTACCTCTATCAACTCTTGAGAGTAGACTTATAGGACTTATTTTATGTAAAATGAGGTGCTAAATTTACTGGTGAAAACCGCGATGTCCTGTCTTTAACCGTTTAGGAGATCGAGTAAAATGGAGAATAATAGATATTTAAAAATGTGATGTGTAAACATTTTATTCGTTTGTACCTTTATCAACTCTTGAGAGTAGACTTATAGGACTTATTTTATGTAAAATGAGTTGCTAAATAAACTGGTGAAAACCGCGATGTCCTATCTTTAACCGTTTAGGAGATCGAGTAAAATGGAGAATAAAAGATATTTGAAAATGTGATATATAAACATTTTATTCGTTTGTACCTATATCAACTCTTGAGAGTAGACTTGTAGGACTTATTTTATGTAAAATGAAGTGCTAAATTCACTGGTGAAAACCGCGATGTCCTTTCTTTAACCGTTTAGGAGATCGCGTAAAATGGAGAATAATCGATATTTGAAAATGTGATTTATTAACATTTTATTCGTTTGTACTTTATCAACTCTTGAGAGTAGACTTAAAGGACTTATTTTATGTAAAATGAGGTGCTAAATCCACTGGTAAAAACCGCGATATCATTTCTTTAACCGTTTAGGAGATCGAGTAAAATGGAGAATAGTAGATATTTGAAAATGTGATATATAAACATTTTATTCGTTTGTACCTCTATCAACTCTTAAGATTAGACTTATAGGACTTATTTTATGTAAAATGAGGTGCTAAATCCACTAGTGAAAACAGCGATGTCCTGTTTTTAACCGTTTAGAAGATCGAGTAAAATGGAGAATAATAAATATTTGAAAATATGATATATAAACATTTTATTCGTTTGTACCTTTATCAACTCTTAAGAGTAGACTTATAGGACTTATTTTATGTAAAATGAGGTGCTAAATCCACTAGTGAAAACAGCGATGTCCTGTTTTTAACCGTTTAGAAGATCGAGTAAAATGGAGAATAATAAATATTTGAAAATATGATTTATAAACATTTTATTCGTTTGTACCTTTATCAACTCTTAAGAGTAGACTTATAGGACTTATTTTATCTAAAATGAAGTGCTAAATCCACTGGTGAAAACCGCGATGTCCTATCTTTAACCGTTTAGGAGATCGAGTAAAATGGAGAATAATAGATATTTAAAAATGTGATGTGTAAACATTTTATTCGTTTGTACCTTTATCAACACTTGAGAGTAGACTTATAGGACTTATTTTATCTAAAATGAAGTGCTAAATCCACTGGTGAAAACCGCGATGTCCTATCTTTAACCGTTTAGGAGATCGAGTAAAATGGAAAATAATAGATATTTGAAAATGTGATACATAAACATTTTATTCGTTTGTACATTTATCAACTCTTAAGAGTATACTTATAGGACTTATTTTATGTAAAATAATGTGCTATATATACTGGTGAAAACCGCGATGTCCTATCTTTAATTGTTTAGGAGATCGAGTAAAATGGAAAATAATAGATATTTAAAAATGTGATATATAAACATTTAATTTGTGTGTACCTTTATCAACCCTTAAGAGTAGACTTATAGGACTTATTTTATGTAAAATAATGTGCTATATATACTGGTGAAAACCGCGATGTCCTATCTTTAATAGTTTAGGAGATCGAGTAAAAAGGAAAATAATAGATATTTGAAAATGTGATATATAAACATTTTATTCATTTGTACCTTTATCAACCCTTGAGAGTAGACTTATAGGACTTATTTTATGTAAAATGGGGTGCTAAATCCACTGGTGAAAACAGCGATGTATTGTCTTTAAGCGTTTAGAAGATCGAGTAAAATGGAGAATAATAAATATTTGAAAATATGATATATAAACATTTTATTCGTTTGTACCTTTAACAACTCTTAAGATTAGACTTATAGGACTTATTTTATGTAAAATGAGGTGCTAAATCCACTGGTGAAAACAGCGATGTATTGTCTTTAACCGTTTAGAAGATCGAGTAAAATGGAGAATAATCAATATTTGAAAATATGATATATAAACATTTTATTCGTTTGTACCTTTATCAACTCTTGAGAGTAGACTTATAGGACTTATTTTATGTAAATTGAGGTGCTAAATCCACTGGTAAAAAGCGCGATGCCTTATCTTTAACCGTGTAGGAGATCGAGTAAAATGGAGAATATTAGATATTTGAAAATGTGATGTATAAACATTTTATTCGTTTGTACCTTTATCAACTCTTGAGAGTAGACTTATAGGACTTATTTTATGTAAAATGAGGTTCTAAATCCACTGGTGAAAACCGCGATGTCCTATCTTTAACCGTTTAGAAGATCGAGTAAAATGGAGAATAATAGATATTTGAAAATGTGATATATAAAGATTTTATCCGTTTGTACTTTATCAACTCTTGAGAGTAGACTTATAGGACTTATTTTATGTAAAATAAGGTGCTAAATCCACTGGTGAAAACAGCGATGTCATATCTTTAACCGTTTAGGAGATCGAGTAAAATGGAGAATAATAGATATTTGAAAATGTGATATAAAAACATTTTATTCGTTTGTACCTTTATCAACTCTTGAGAGTAGACTTATAGGACTTATTTTATGTAAAATAAGGTGCTTAATCCACTGGTGAAATCCGCGATGTCCTATCTTTAACTGTTTAGGAGATCGAGTAAAATGGATAATAATAGATATTTGAAAGTGTGATATATAAACATTTTATTCGTTTGTGCCTTTATCAACTCTTGAGAGTAGACTTATAGGACTTATTTTATATAAAATGAAGTGCTAACTCCACTGGTGAAAACCGCGATGTCCTATCTTTAACCGTTTAGGAGATCGTGTATAATGGAGAATAATAGATATTTGAAAATGTGATATATAAACATTTTATTCGTTTGTACCTTTATCAACTCTTGAGAGTAGAAGAATAATAGATATTTGAAAATGTGTTATATAAACATTTTATCCGTTTGTACCTTTATCAACTCTTGAGAGTAGACTTATAGGACTTATTTTATGTAAAATGAGGTGCTAAATCCACTGGTGAAAACCGCGATGTCCTATCTTTAACCGTTTAGGAGATCGAGTAAAATGGAGAATAATAGATATTTGAAAATGTGATGTATAAACATTTTATTCGTTCGTACCTTCATCAACCCTTGAGAGTAGACTTATAGGACTTATTTTATGTAAAATGAGGTGCTTAATCCACTGGTGAAAACCGCGATGTCCTGTCTTTAACCGTTTAGGAGATCGAGTAAAATGGAGAATAATAGATATTTCAAAATGTGATGTATAAACATTTTATCCGTTTGTACCTTTATCAACTCTTGAGAGTAGACTTATAGGACTCATTTTATGTAAAATGAGGTGCTAAATTCACTGGAGAAAACCGCGATGTCCTATCTTTAACCGTTCAGGAGATCGAGTAAAATGGAGAATAACAGATATTTCAAAATGTGATATATAAAGATTTTATTCGTTAGTACCTTTATCAACTCTTGAGAGTAGACTTATAGGACTTATTTAATGTAAAATGAGGTGCTAAATAAGCTGGTGAAAACCGCGATGTCCTATCTTTAACCGTTTAGGAGATCGAGTAAAATGGAAAATAATAGATATTTGAAAATGTGATATATAAACACTTTATTCGTTAGTACCTTTATCAACTCTTGAGAGTAGGCTTATAGGACATATTTTATGTAAAATGAAATGCTAAGTCCACTGGTGAAAACCGCGATGTCCTATCTTTAACCGTTTAGGAGATCGAGTAAAATGGAAAATATTAGATATTTAAAAATGTGATATATAAACATTTTATTCGTTTGTACCTTTATCAACTCTTGAGAGTAGACTTATAGGACTTATTTTATGTAAAATGAGTTGCTAAATAAACTGGTGAAAACCGCGATGTCCTATCTTTAACCGTTTAGGAGATCGAGTAAAATGGAGAATAAAAGATATTTGAAAATGTGATATATAAACATTTTATTCGTTTGTACCTATATCAACTCTTGAGAGTAGACTTGTAGGACTTATTTTATGTAAAATGAAGTGCTAAATCCACTGGTGAAAACCGCGATGTCCTTTCTTTAACCGTTTAGGAGATCGCGTAAAATGGAGAATAATCGATATTTGAAAATGTGATTTATTAACATTTTATTCGTTTGTACTTTATCAACTTTTGAGAGTAGACTTAAAGGACTTATTTTATGTAAAATGAGGTGCTAAATCCACTGGTTAAAACCGCGATATCATTTCTTTAACCGTTTAGGAGATCGAGTAAAATGGAGAATAGAAGATATTTGAAAATGTGATATATAAACATTTTATTCGTGTGTTCCTTTATCAACTCTTGAGAGTAGACTTATAGGACTTATTGTATGTAAAATGAGGTGCTAAATTTACTGGTGAAAACCGCAATGTCCTATCTTTAACCGTTTAGGAGATCGAGTAAAATGGAAAATAATAGATATTTGAAAATGTGATATATAAACATTTTATTCGTTTGTACCTCTATCAACTCTTAAGATTAGACTTATAGGACTTATTTTATGTAAAATGAGGTGCTAAATCCACTAGTAAAAACAGCGATGTCCTGTTTTTAACCGTTTAGAAGATCGAGTAAAATGGAGAATAATAAATATTTGAAAATATGATATATAAACATTTTATTCGTTTGTACCTTTATCAACTCTTAAGATTAGACTTATAGGACTTATTTTTTGTAAAATGAGGTGCTAAATCCACTAGTGAAAACAGCGATGTCCTGTTTTTAACCGTTTAGAAGATCGAGTAAAATGGAGAATAATAAATATTTGAAAATATGATATATAAACATTTTATTCGTTTGTACCTTTATCAACTCTTAAGAGTAGACTTATAGGACTTATTTTATGTAAAATGAGGTGCTAAATCCACTGGTAAAAACCGCGATGTCCTATCTTTAACCGTTTAGGAGATCGAGTAAAATGGAAAATAATAGATATTTGAAAATATGATATATAAACATTTTATTCGTTTGTACCTCTATCAACTCTTGAGAGTAGACTTATAGGACTTATTTTATCTAAAATGAAGTGCTAAATCCACTGGTGAAAACCGCGATGTCCTATCTTTAACCGTTTAGGAGATCGAGTAAAATGGAGAATAATAGATATTTAAAAATGTGATGTGTAAACATTTTATTCGTTTGTACCTTTATCAACACTTGAGAGTAGACTTATAGGACTTATTTTATCTAAAATGAAGTGCTAAATCCACTGGTGAAAACCGCGATGTCCTATCTTTAACCGTTTAGGAGATCGAGTAAAATGGAAAATAATAGATATTTGAAAATGTGATACATAAACATTTTATTCGTTTGTACATTTATCAACTCTTAAGAGTATACTTATAGGACTTATTTTATGTAAAATAATGTGCTATATATACTGGTGAAAACCGCGATGTCCTATCTTTAATTGTTTAGGAGATCGAGTAAAATGGAAAATAATAGATATTTAAAAATGTGATATATAAACATTTAATTTGTTTGTACCTTTATCAACCCTTAAGAGTAGACTTATAGGACTTATTTTATGTAAAATAATGTGCTATATATACTGGTGAAAACCGCGATGTCCTATCTTTAATAGTTTAGGAGATCGAGTAAAAAGGAAAATAATAGATATTTGAAAATGTGATATATAAACATTTTATTCATTTGTACCTTTATCAACCCTTGAGAGTAGACTTATAGGACTTATTTTATGTAAAATGAGGTGCTAAATCCACTGGTGAAAACAGCGATGTATTGTCTTTAACCGTTTAGAAGATCGAGTAAAATGGAGAATAATAAATATTTGAAAATATGATATATAAACATTTTATTCGTTTGTACCTTTAACAACTCTTAAGATTAGACTTATAGGACTTATTTTATGTAAAATGAGGTGCTAAATCCACTGGTGAAAACAGCGATGTATTGTCTTTAACCGTTTAGAAGATCGAGTAAAATGGAGAATAATCAATATTTGAAAATATGATATATAAACATTTTATTCGTTTGTACCTTTATCAACTCTTGAGAGTAGACTTATAGGACTTATTTTATGTAAATTGAGGTGCTAAATCCACTGGTAAAAAGCGCGATGCCTTATCTTTAACCGTTTAGGAGATCGAGTAAAATGGAGAATATTAGATATTTGAAAATGTGATGTATAAACATTTTATTCGTTTGTACCTTTATCAACTTTTGAGAGTAGACTTATAGGACTCATTTTATGTAAAATGAGGGGCTTAATCCGCTGGTGAAATCCGCGATGTCCTATCTTTAACTGTTTTGGAGATCGAGTAAAATGGAGAATAATAGATATTTGAAAATGTGATATATAAACATTTTATTCGTTTGTACCTTTATCAACTCTTGAGAGTAGACTTATAGGACTTATTTTATGTAAAATGAGGTTCTAAATCCACTGGTGAAAACCGCGATGTCCTATCTTTAACCGTTTAGAAGATCGAGTAAAATGGAGAATAATAGATATTTGAAAATGTGATATATAAAGATTTTATCCGTTTGTACTTTATCAACTCTTGAGAGTAGACTTATAGGACTTATTTTATGTAAAATAAGGTGCTAAATCCACTGGTGAAAACAGCGATGTCATATCTTTAACCGTTTAGGAGATCGAGTAAAATGGAGAATAATAGATATTTGAAAATGTGATATAAAAACATTTTATTCGTTTGTACCTTTATCAACTCTTGAGAGTAGACTTATAGGACTTATTTTATGTAAAATAAGGTGCTTAATCCACTGGTGAAATCCGCGATGTCCTATCTTTAACTGTTTAGGAGATCGAGTAAAATGGATAATAATAGATATTTGAAAGTGTGATATATAAACATTTTATTCGTTTGTGCCTTTATCAACTCTTGAGAGTAGACTTATAGGACTTATTTTATATAAAATGAAGTGCTAACTCCACTGGTGAAAACCGCGATGTCCTATCTTTAACCGTTTAGGAGATCGTGTATAATGGAGAATAATAGATATTTGAAAATGTGATATATAAACATTTTATTCGTTTGTACCTTTATCAACTCTTGAGAGTAGAAGAATAATAGATATTTGAAAATGTGTTATATAAACATTTTATCCGTTTGTACCTTTATCAACTCTTGAGAGTAGACTTATAGGACTTATTTTATGTAAAATGAGGTGCTAAATCCACTGGTGAAAACCGCGATGTCCTATCTTTAACCGTTTAGGAGATCGAGTAAAATGGAGAATAATAGATATTTGAAAATGTGATGTATAAACATTTTATTCGTTCGTACCTTCATCAACCCTTGAGAGTAGACTTATAGGACTTATTTTATGTAAAATGAGGTGCTTAATCCACTGGTGAAAACCGCGATGTCCTGTCTTTAACCGTTTAGGAGATCGAGTAAAATGGAGAATAATAGATATTTCAAAATGTGATGTATAAACATTTTATCCGTTTGTACCTTTATCAACTCTTGAGAGTAGACTTATAGGACTCATTTTATGTAAAATGAGGTGCTAAATTCACTGGAGAAAACCGCGATGTCCTATCTTTAACCGTTCAGGAGATCGAGTAAAATGGAGAATAACAGATATTTCAAAATGTGATATATAAAGATTTTATTCGTTAGTACCTTTATCAACTCTTGAGAGTAGACTTATAGGACTTATTTAATGTAAAATGAGGTGCTAAATAAGCTGGTGAAAACCGCGATGTCCTATCTTTAACCGTTTAGGAGATCGAGTAAAATGGAAAATAATAGATATTTGAAAATGTGATATATAAACACTTTATTCGTTAGTACCTTTATCAACTCTTGAGAGTAGACTTATAGGACTTATTTTATGTAAAATGAAATGCTAAGTCCACTGGTGAAAACCGCGATGTCCTATCTTTAACCGTTTAGGAGATCGAGTAAAATGGAAAATATTAGATATTTAAAAATGTGATATATAAACATTTTATTCGTTTGTACCTTTATCAACTCTTGAGAGTAGACTTATAGGACTTATTTTATGTAAAATGAGTTGCTAAATAAACTGGTGAAAACCGCGATGTCCTATCTTTAACCGTTTAGGAGATCGAGTAAAATGGAGAATAAAAGATATTTGAAAATGTGATATATAAACATTTTATTCGTTTGTACCTATATCAACTCTTGAGAGTAGACTTGTAGGACTTATTTTATGTAAAATGAAGTGCTAAATCCACTGGTGAAAACCGCGATGTCCTTTCTTTAACCGTTTAGGAGATCGCGTAAAATGGAGAATAATCGATATTTGAAAATGTGATTTATTAACATTTTATTCGTTTGTACTTTATCAACTTTTGAGAGTAGACTTAAAGGACTTATTTTATGTAAAATGAGGTGCTAAATCCACTGGTTAAAACCGCGATATCATTTCTTTAACCGTTTAGGAGATCGAGTAAAATGGAGAATAGAAGATATTTGAAAATGTGATATATAAACATTTTATTCGTGTGTTCCTTTATCAACTCTTGAGAGTAGACTTATAGGACTTATTGTATGTAAAATGAGGTGCTAAATTTACTGGTGAAAACCGCAATGTCCTATCTTTAACCGTTTAGGAGATCGAGTAAAATGGAAAATAATAGATATTTGAAAATGTGATATATAAACATTTTATTCGTTTGTACCTCTATCAACTCTTAAGATTAGACTTATAGGACTTATTTTATGTAAAATGAGGTGCTAAATCCACTAGTAAAAACAGCGATGTCCTGTTTTTAACCGTTTAGAAGATCGAGTAAAATGGAGAATAATAAATATTTGAAAATATGATATATAAACATTTTATTCGTTTGTACCTTTATCAACTCTTAAGATTAGACTTATAGGACTTATTTTTTGTAAAATGAGGTGCTAAATCCACTAGTGAAAACAGCGATGTCCTGTTTTTAACCGTTTAGAAGATCGAGTAAAATGGAGAATAATAAATATTTGAAAATATGATATATAAACATTTTATTCGTTTGTACCTCTATCAACTCTTGAGAGTAGACTTATAGGACTTATTTTATCTAAAATGAAGTGCTAAATCCACTGGTGAAAACCGCGATGTCCTATCTTTAACCGTTTAGGAGATCGAGTAAAATGGAGAATAATAGATATTTAAAAATGTGATGTGTAAACATTTTATTCGTTTGTACCTTTATCAACACTTGAGAGTAGACTTATAGGACTTATTTTATCTAAAATGAAGTGCTAAATCCACTGGTGAAAACCGCGATGTCCTATCTTTAACCGTTTAGGAGATCGAGTAAAATGGAAAATAATAGATATTTGAAAATGTGATACATAAACATTTTATTCGTTTGTACATTTATCAACTCTTAAGAGTATACTTATAGGACTTATTTTATGTAAAATAATGTGCTATATATACTGGTGAAAACCGCGATGTCCTATCTTTAATTGTTTAGGAGATCGAGTAAAATGGAAAATAATAGATATTTAAAAATGTGATATATAAACATTTAATTTGTTTGTACCTTTATCAACCCTTAAGAGTAGACTTATAGGACTTATTTTATGTAAAATAATGTGCTATATATACTGGTGAAAACCGCGATGTCCTATCTTTAATAGTTTAGGAGATCGAGTAAAAAGGAAAATAATAGATATTTGAAAATGTGATATATAAACATTTTATTCATTTGTACCTTTATCAACCCTTGAGAGTAGACTTATAGGACTTATTTTATGTAAAATGAGGTGCTAAATCCACTGGTGAAAACAGCGATGTATTGTCTTTAACCGTTTAGAAGATCGAGTAAAATGGAGAATAATAAATATTTGAAAATATGATATATAAACATTTTATTCGTTTGTACCTTTAACAACTCTTAAGATTAGACTTATAGGACTTATTTTATGTAAAATGAGGTGCTAAATCCACTGGTGAAAACAGCGATGTATTGTCTTTAACCGTTTAGAAGATCGAGTAAAATGGAGAATAATCAATATTTGAAAATATGATATATAAACATTTTATTCGTTTGTACCTTTATCAACTCTTGAGAGTAGACTTATAGGACTTATTTTATGTAAATTGAGGTGCTAAATCCACTGGTAAAAAGCGCGATGCCTTATCTTTAACCGTTTAGGAGATCGAGTAAAATGGAGAATATTAGATATTTGAAAATGTGATGTATAAACATTTTATTCGTTTGTACCTTTATCAACTTTTGAGAGTAGACTTATAGGACTCATTTTATGTAAAATGAGGGGCTTAATCCGCTGGTGAAATCCGCGATGTCCTATCTTTAACTGTTTTGGAGATCGAGTAAAATGGAGAATAATAGATATTTGAAAATGTGATATATAAACATTTTATTCGTTTGTACCTTTATCAACTCTTGAGAGTAGACTTATAGGACTTATTTTATGTAAAATGAGGTTCTAAATCCACTGGTGAAAACCGCGATGTCCTATCTTTAACCGTTTAGGAGATCGAGTAAAATGGAGAATAATAGATATTTGAAAATGTGATATAAAAACATTTTATTCGTTTGTACCTTTATCAACTCTTGAGAGTAGACTTATAGGACTTATTTTATGTAAAATAAGGTGCTTAATCCACTGGTGAAATCCGCGATGTCCTATCTTTAACTGTTTAGGAGATCGAGTAAAATGGATAATAATAGATATTTGAAAGTGTGATATATAAACATTTTATTCGTTTGTGCCTTTATCAACTCTTGAGAGTAGACTTATAGGACTTATTTTATATAAAATGAAGTGCTAACTCCACTGGTGAAAACCGCGATGTCCTATCTTTAACCGTTTAGGAGATCGTGTATAATGGAGAATAATGGATATTTGAAAATGTGATATATAAACATTTTATTCGTTTGTACCTTTATCAACTCTTGAGAGTAGAAGAATAATAGATATTTGAAAATGTGTTATATAAACATTTTATCCGTTTGTACCTTTATCAACTCTTGAGAGTAGACTTATAGGACTTATTTTATGTAAAATGAGGTGCTAAATCCACTGGTGAAAACCGCGATGTCCTATCTTTAACCGTTTAGGAGATCGAGTAAAATGGAGAATAATAGATATTTGAAAATGTGATGTATAAACATTTTATTCGTTCGTACCTTCATCAACCCTTGAGAGTAGACTTATAGGACTTATTTTATGTAAAATGAGGTGCTTAATCCACTGGTGAAAACCGCGATGTCCTGTCTTTAACCGTTTAGGAGATCGAGTAAAATGGAGAATAATAGATATTTCAAAATGTGATGTATAAACATTTTATCCGTTTGTACCTTTATCAACTCTTGAGAGTAGACTTATAGGACTCATTTTATGTAAAATGAGGTGCTAAATTCACTGGAGAAAACCGCGATGTCCTATCTTTAACCGTTCAGGAGATCGAGTAAAATGGAGAATAACAGATATTTCAAAATGTGATATATAAAGATTTTATTCGTTAGTACCTTTATCAACTCTTGAGAGTAGACTTATAGGACTTATTTAATGTAAAATGAGGTGCTAAATAAGCTGGTGAAAACCGCGATGTCCTATCTTTAACCGTTTAGGAGATCGAGTAAAATGGAAAATAATAGATATTTGAAAATGTGATATATAAACACTTTATTCGTTAGTACCTTTATCAACTCTTGAGAGTAGACTTATAGGACTTATTTTATGTAAAATGAAATGCTAAGTCCACTGGTGAAAACCGCGATGTCCTATCTTTAACCGTTTAGGAGATCGAGTAAAATGGAAAATATTAGATATTTAAAAATGTGATATATAAACATTTTATTCGTTTGTACCTTTATCAACTCTTGAGAGTAGACTTATAGGACTTATTTTATGTAAAATGAGTTGCTAAATAAACTGGTGAAAACCGCGATGTCCTATCTTTAACCGTTTAGGAGATCGAGTAAAATGGAGAATAAAAGATATTTGAAAATGTGATATATAAACATTTTATTCGTTTGTACCTATATCAACTCTTGAGAGTAGACTTGTAGGACTTATTTTATGTAAAATGAAGTGCTAAATCCACTGGTGAAAACCGCGATGTCCTTTCTTTAACCGTTTAGGAGATCGCGTAAAATGGAGAATAATCGATATTTGAAAATGTGATTTATTAACATTTTATTCGTTTGTACTTTATCAACTTTTGAGAGTAGACTTAAAGGACTTATTTTATGTAAAATGAGGTGCTAAATCCACTGGTTAAAACCGCGATATCATTTCTTTAACCGTTTAGGAGATCGAGTAAAATGGAGAATAGAAGATATTTGAAAATGTGATATATAAACATTTTATTCGTGTGTTCCTTTATCAACTCTTGAGAGTAGACTTATAGGACTTATTGTATGTAAAATGAGGTGCTAAATTTACTGGTGAAAACCGCAATGTCCTATCTTTAACCGTTTAGGAGATCGAGTAAAATGGAAAATAATAGATATTTGAAAATGTGATATATAAACATTTTATTCGTTTGTACCTCTATCAACTCTTAAGATTAGACTTATAGGACTTATTTTATGTAAAATGAGGTGCTAAATCCACTAGTAAAAACAGCGATGTCCTGTTTTTAACCGTTTAGAAGATCGAGTAAAATGGAGAATAATAAATATTTGAAAATATGATATATAAACATTTTATTCGTTTGTACCTTTATCAACTCTTAAGATTAGACTTATAGGACTTATTTTTTGTAAAATGAGGTGCTAAATCCACTAGTGAAAACAGCGATGTCCTGTTTTTAACCGTTTAGAAGATCGAGTAAAATGGAGAATAATAAATATTTGAAAATATGATATATAAACATTTTATTCGTTTGTACCTTTATCAACTCTTAAGAGTAGACTTATAGGACTTATTTTATGTAAAATGAGGTGCTAAATCCACTGGTAAAAACCGCGATGTCCTATCTTTAACCGTTTAGAAGATCGAGTAAAATGGAAAATAATAGATATTTGAAAATATGATATATAAACATTTTATTCGTTTGTACCTCTATCAACTCTTGAGAGTAGACTTATAGGACTTATTTTATCTAAAATGAAGTGCTAAATCCACTGGTGAAAACCGCGATGTCCTATCTTTAACCGTTTAGGAGATCGAGTAAAATGGAGAATAATAGATATTTAAAAATGTGATGTGTAAACATTTTATTCGTTTGTACCTTTATCAACACTTGAGAGTAGACTTATAGGACTTATTTTATCTAAAATGAAGTGCTAAATCCACTGGTGAAAACCGCGATGTCCTATCTTTAACCGTTTAGGAGATCGAGTAAAATGGAAAATAATAGATATTTGAAAATGTGATACATAAACATTTTATTCGTTTGTACATTTATCAACTCTTAAGAGTATACTTATAGGACTTATTTTATGTAAAATAATGTGCTATATATACTGGTGAAAACCGCGATGTCCTATCTTTAATTGTTTAGGAGATCGAGTAAAATGGAAAATAATAGATATTTAAAAATGTGATATATAAACATTTAATTTGTTTGTACCTTTATCAACCCTTAAGAGTAGACTTATAGGACTTATTTTATGTAAAATAATGTGCTATATATACTGGTGAAAACCGCGATGTCCTATCTTTAATAGTTTAGGAGATCGAGTAAAAAGGAAAATAATAGATATTTGAAAATGTGATATATAAACATTTTATTCATTTGTACCTTTATCAACCCTTGAGAGTAGACTTATAGGACTTATTTTATGTAAAATGAGGTGCTAAATCCACTGGTGAAAACAGCGATGTATTGTCTTTAACCGTTTAGAAGATCGAGTAAAATGGAGAATAATAAATATTTGAAAATATGATATATAAACATTTTATTCGTTTGTACCTTTAACAACTCTTAAGATTAGACTTATAGGACTTATTTTATGTAAAATGAGGTGCTAAATCCACTGGTGAAAACAGCGATGTATTGTCTTTAACCGTTTAGAAGATCGAGTAAAATGGAGAATAATCAATATTTGAAAATATGATATATAAACATTTTATTCGTTTGTACCTTTATCAACTCTTGAGAGTAGACTTATAGGACTTATTTTATGTAAAATGAGGTGCTTAATCCACTGGTGAAAACCGCGATGTCCTGTCTTTAACCGTTTAGGAGATCGAGTAAAATGGAGAATAATAGATATTTCAAAATGTGATGTATAAACATTTTATCCGTTTGTACCTTTATCAACTCTTGAGAGTAGACTTATAGGACTCATTTTATGTAAAATGAGGTGCTAAATTCACTGGAGAAAACCGCGATGTCCTATCTTTAACCGTTCAGGAGATCGAGTAAAATGGAGAATAACAGATATTTCAAAATGTGATATATAAAGATTTTATTCGTTAGTACCTTTATCAACTCTTGAGAGTAGACTTATAGGACTTATTTAATGTAAAATGAGGTGCTAAATAAGCTGGTGAAAACCGCGATGTCCTATCTTTAACCGTTTAGGAGATCGAGTAAAATGGAAAATAATTGATATTTGAAAATGTGATATATAAACACTTTATTCGTTAGTACCTTTATCAACTCTTGAGAGTAGACTTATAGGACTTATTTTATGTAAAATGAAATGCTAAGTCCACTGGTGAAAACCGCGATGTCCTATCTTTAACCGTTTAGGAGATCGAGTAAAATGGAAAATATTAGATATTTAAAAATGTGATATATAAACATTTTATTCGTTTGTACCTTTATCAACTCTTGAGAGTAGACTTATAGGACTTATTTTATGTAAAATGAGTTGCTAAATAAACTGGTGAAAACCGCGATGTCCTATCTTTAACCGTTTAGGAGATCGAGTAAAATGGAGAATAAAAGATATTTGAAAATGTGATATATAAACATTTTATTCGTTTGTACCTATATCAACTCTTGAGAGTAGACTTGTAGGACTTATTTTATGTAAAATGAAGTGCTAAATCCACTGGTGAAAACCGCGATGTCCTTTCTTTAACCGTTTAGGAGATCGCGTAAAATGGAGAATAATCGATATTTGAAAATGTGATTTATTAACATTTTATTCGTTTGTACTTTATCAACTTTTGAGAGTAGACTTAAAGGACTTATTTTATGTAAAATGAGGTGCTAAATCCACTGGTTAAAACCGCGATATCATTTCTTTAACCGTTTAGGAGATCGAGTAAAATGGAGAATAGAAGATATTTGAAAATGTGATATATAAACATTTTATTCGTGTGTTCCTTTATCAACTCTTGAGAGTAGACTTATAGGACTTATTGTATGTAAAATGAGGTGCTAAATTTACTGGTGAAAACCGCAATGTCCTATCTTTAACCGTTTAGGAGATCGAGTAAAATGGAAAATAATAGATATTTGAAAATGTGATATATAAACATTTTATTCGTTTGTACCTCTATCAACTCTTAAGATTAGACTTATAGGACTTATTTTATGTAAAATGAGGTGCTAAATCCACTAGTAAAAACAGCGATGTCCTGTTTTTAACCGTTTAGAAGATCGAGTAAAATGGAGAATAATAAATATTTGAAAATATGATATATAAACATTTTATTCGTTTGTACCTTTATCAACTCTTAAGATTAGACTTATAGGACTTATTTTTTGTAAAATGAGGTGCTAAATCCACTAGTGAAAACAGCGATGTCCTGTTTTTAACCGTTTAGAAGATCGAGTAAAATGGAGAATAATAAATATTTGAAAATATGATATATAAACATTTTATTCGTTTGTACCTTTATCAACTCTTAAGAGTAGACTTATAGGACTTATTTTATGTAAAATGAGGTGCTAAATCCACTGGTAAAAACCGCGATGTCCTATCTTTAACCGTTTAGAAGATCGAGTAAAATGGAAAATAATAGATATTTGAAAATATGATATATAAACATTTTATTCGTTTGTACCTCTATCAACTCTTGAGAGTAGACTTATAGGACTTATTTTATCTAAAATGAAGTGCTAAATCCACTGGTGAAAACCGCGATGTCCTATCTTTAACCGTTTAGGAGATCGAGTAAAATGGAGAATAATAGATATTTAAAAATGTGATGTGTAAACATTTTATTCGTTTGTACCTTTATCAACACTTGAGAGTAGACTTATAGGACTTATTTTATCTAAAATGAAGTGCTAAATCCACTGGTGAAAACCGCGATGTCCTATCTTTAACCGTTTAGGAGATCGAGTAAAATGGAAAATAATAGATATTTGAAAATGTGATACATAAACATTTTATTCGTTTGTACATTTATCAACTCTTAAGAGTATACTTATAGGACTTATTTTATGTAAAATAATGTGCTATATATACTGGTGAAAACCGCGATGTCCTATCTTTAATTGTTTAGGAGATCGAGTAAAATGGAAAATAATAGATATTTAAAAATGTGATATATAAACATTTAATTTGTTTGTACCTTTATCAACCCTTAAGAGTAGACTTATAGGACTTATTTTATGTAAAATAATGTGCTATATATACTGGTGAAAACCGCGATGTCCTATCTTTAATAGTTTAGGAGATCGAGTAAAAAGGAAAATAATAGATATTTGAAAATGTGATATATAAACATTTTATTCATTTGTACCTTTATCAACCCTTGAGAGTAGACTTATAGGACTTATTTTATGTAAAATGAGGTGCTAAATCCACTGGTGAAAACAGCGATGTATTGTCTTTAACCGTTTAGAAGATCGAGTAAAATGGAGAATAATAAATATTTGAAAATATGATATATAAACATTTTATTCGTTTGTACCTTTAACAACTCTTAAGATTAGACTTATAGGACTTATTTTATGTAAAATGAGGTGCTAAATCCACTGGTGAAAACAGCGATGTATTGTCTTTAACCGTTTAGAAGATCGAGTAAAATGGAGAATAATCAATATTTGAAAATATGATATATAAACATTTTATTCGTTTGTACCTTTATCAACTCTTGAGAGTAGACTTATAGGACTTATTTTATGTAAATTGAGGTGCTAAATCCACTGGTAAAAAGCGCGATGCCTTATCTTTAACCGTTTAGGAGATCGAGTAAAATGGAGAATATTAGATATTTGAAAATGTGATGTATAAACATTTTATTCGTTTGTACCTTTATCAACTTTTGAGAGTAGACTTATAGGACTCATTTTATGTAAAATGAGGGGCTTAATCCGCTGGTGAATTCCGCGATGTCCTATCTTTAACTGTTTTGGAGATCGATTAAAATGGAGAATAATAGATATTTGAAAATGTGATATATAAACATTTTATTCGTTTGTACCTTTATCAACTCTTGAGAGTAGACTTATAGGACTTATTTTATGTAAAATGAGGTTCTAAATCCACTGGTGAAAACCGCGATGTCCTATCTTTAACCGTTTAGAAGATCGAGTAAAATGGAGAATAATAGATATTTGAAAATGTGATATATAAAGATTTTATCCGTTTGTACTTTATCAACTCTTGAGAGTAGACTTATAGGACTTATTTTATGTAAAATAAGGTGCTAAATCCACTGGTGAAAACAGCGATGTCATATCTTTAACCGTTTAGGAGATCGAGTAAAATGGAGAATAATAGATATTTGAAAATATGATATAAAAACATTTTATTCGTTTGTACCTTTATCAACTCTTGAGAGTAGACTTATAGGACTTATTTTATGTAAAATAAGGTGCTTAATCCACTGGTGAAATCCGAGATGTCCTATCTTTAACTGTTTAGGAGATCGAGTAAAATGGATAATAATAGATATTTGAAAGTGTGATATATAAACATTTTATTCGTTTGTGCCTTTATCAACTCTTGAGAGTAGACTTATAGGACTTATTTTATATAAAATGAAGTGCTAACTACACTGGTGAAAACCGCGATGTCCTATCTTTAACCGTTTAGGAGATCGTGTATAATGGAGAATAATAGATATTTGAAAATGTGATATATAAACATTTTATTCGTTTGTACCTTTATCAACTCTTGAGAGTAGAAGAATAATAGATATTTGAAAATGTGTTATATAAACATTTTATCCGTTTGTACCTTTATCAACTCTTGAGAGTAGACTTATAGGACTTATTTTATGTAAAATGAGGAGCTAAATAAGCTGGTGAAAACCGCGTTGTCCTATCTTTAACCGTTTAGGAGATCGAGTAAAATGGAAAATAATAGATATTTAAAAATGTGATATATAAACATTTTATTCGTTTGTACCTTTATCAACTCTTGAGAGTAGACTTATAGGACTTATTTTATGTAAAATGAGTTGCTAAATAAACTGGTGGAAACCGCGATGTCCTATCTTTAACCGTTTAGGAGAGCGAGTAAAATGGAGAATAAAAGATATTTGAAAATGTGATATATAAACATTTTATTCGTTTGTACCTATATCAACTCTTGAGAGTAGACTTGTAGGACTTATTTTATGTAAAATGAAGTGCTAAATCTACTGGTGAAAACCGCGATGTCCTTTCTTTAACCGTTTAGGAGATCGCGTAAAATGGAGAATAATCGATATTTGAAAATGTGATATATTAACATTTTATTCGTTTGTACTTTATCAACTCTTGAGAGTAGACTTATAGGACTTATTTTATGTAAAATGAGGTGCTAAATTTTTTGGTGAAAACCGCGATGTCCTATCTTTAACCGTTTAGGAGATCGAGTAAAATGGAGAATAATAGATATTTGAAAATGTGATATATAAACATTTTATTCGTTTGTACCTATATCAACTCTTAAGAGTAGACTTGTAGGACTTATTTTATGTAATATGAAGTGCTAAATCCACTAGTGAAAACGGCGATGTAGTATCTTTAACCGTTTAGTAGATCAAGTAAAATGAAGAATAATAGATATTTGAAAATGTGATATGTAAACATTTTATTCGTTTATACCTTTATCAACACTTGAGAGTAGACTTATAGGACTTATTTTATCTAAAATGAAGTGCTAAATCCACTGGTGAAAACCGCGATGTCCTATCTTTAACCGTTTAGGAGATCGAGTAAAATGGAAAATAATAGATATTTGAAAATGTGATACATAAACATTTTATTCGTTTGTACATTTATCAACTCTTAAGAGTTTACTTATAGGACTTATTTTATGTAAAATAATGTGCTATATATACTGGTGAAAACCGCGATGTCCTATCTTTAATTGTTTAGGAGATCGAGTAAAATGGAAAATAATAGATATTTAAAAATGTGATATATAAACATTTAATTTGTTTGTACCTTTATCAACCCTTGAGAGTAGACTTATAGGACTTATTTTATGTAAAATAATGTGCTATATATACTGGTGAAAACCGCGATGTCCTATCTTTAATAGTTTAGGAGATCGAGTAAAAAGGAAAATAATTGATATTTGAAAATGTGATATATAAACATTTTATTCATTTGTACCTTTATCAACCCTTGAGAGTAGACTTATAGGACTTATTTTATGTAAAATAATGTGCTATATATACTGGTGAAAACCGCGATGTCCTATTTTTAACCGTTTAGGAGATCGAGTAAAATGGAGAATAAAAGATATTTGAAAATGTGATATATAAACATTTTATTCGTTTGTACCTTTATCAACTCTTGAGAGTAGACTTATAGGACTTATTGTATGTAAAATGGGGTGCTAAATTTACTGGTGAAAACCGCGATGTCCTGTCTTTAACCGTTTAGAAGATCGAGTAAAATATGGAAAAATGGAGAATAATAGATATTTCAAAATGTGATGTATAAACATTTTATTCGTTTGTACCTTTATCAACTCTTGAGAGTAGACTTATAGGACTCATTTTATGTAAAATGAGGTGCTAAATTCACTGGATAAAACCGCGATGTCCTATCTTTAACCGTTTAGGAGATCGAGTAAAATGGAGAATAATAGATATTTCAAAATGTGATATATAAAGATTTTATTCGTTAGTACCTTTATCAACTCTTGAGAGTAGACTTATAGGACTTATTTTATGTAAATTGAGGTGCTAAATCCACTGGTAAAAAGCGCGATGCCTTATCTTTAACCGTTTAGGAGATCGAGTAAAATGGAGAATATTAGATATTTGAAAATGTGATGTATAAACATTTTATTCGTTTGTACCTTTATCAACTTTTGAGAGTAGACTTATAGGACTCATTTTATGTAAAATGAGGGGCTTAATCCGCTGGTGAATTCCGCGATGTCCTATCTTTAACTGTTTTGGAGATCGATTAAAATGGAGAATAATAGATATTTGAAAATGTGATATATAAACATTTTATTCGTTTGTACCTTTATCAACTCTTGAGAGTAGACTTATAGGACTTATTTTATGTAAAATGAGGTTCTAAATCCACTGGTGAAAACCGCGATGTCCTATCTTTAACCGTTTAGAAGATCGAGTAAAATGGAGAATAATAGATATTTGAAAATGTGATATATAAAGATTTTATCCGTTTGTACTTTATCAACTCTTGAGAGTAGACTTATAGGACTTATTTTATGTAAAATAAGGTGCTAAATCCACTGGTGAAAACAGCGATGTCATATCTTTAACCGTTTAGGAGATCGAGTAAAATGGAGAATAATAGATATTTGAAAATGTGATATAAAAACATTTTATTCGTTTGTACCTTTATCAACTCTTGAGAGTAGACTTATAGGACTTATTTTATGTAAAATAAGGTGCTTAATCCACTGGTGAAATCCGAGATGTCCTATCTTTAACTGTTTAGGAGATCGAGTAAAATGGATAATAATAGATATTTGAAAGTGTGATATATAAACATTTTATTCGTTTGTGCCTTTATCAACTCTTGAGAGTAGACTTATAGGACTTATTTTATATAAAATGAAGTGCTAACTACACTGGTGAAAACCGCGATGTCCTATCTTTAACCGTTTAGGAGATCGTGTATAATGGAGAATAATAGATATTTGAAAATGTGATATATAAACATTTTATTCGTTTGTACCTTTATCAACTCTTGAGAGTAGAAGAATAATAGATATTTGAAAATGTGTTATATAAACATTTTATCCGTTTGTACCTTTATCAACTCTTGAGAGTAGACTTATAGGACTTATTTTATGTAAAATGAGGAGCTAAATAAGCTGGTGAAAACCGCGATGTCCTATCTTTAACCGTTTAGGAGATCGAGTAAAATGGAAAATAATAGATATTTGAAAATGTGATATATAAACACTTTATTCGATAGTACCTTTATCAACTCTTGAGAGTAGACTTATAGGACTTATATTATGTAAAATGAAATGCTAAGTCCACTGGTGAAAACCGCGATGTCCTATCTTTAACCGTTTAGGAGATCGAGTAAAATGGAAAATAATAGATATTTAAAAATGTGATATATAAACATTTTATTCGTTTGTACCTTTATCAACTCTTGAGAGTAGACTTATAGGACTTATTTTATGTAAAATGAGTTGCTAAATAAACTGGTGGAAACCGCGATGTCCTATCTTTAACCGTTTAGGAGAGCGAGTAAAATGGAGAATAAAAGATATTTGAAAATGTGATATATAAACATTTTATTCGTTTGTACCTATATCAACTCTTGAGAGTAGACTTGTAGGACTTATTTTATGTAAAATGAAGTGCTAAATCCACTGGTGAAAACCGCGATGTCCTTTCTTTAACCGTTTAGGAGATCGCGTAAAATGGAGAATAATCGATATTTGAAAATGTGATATATTAACATTTTATTCGTTTGTACTTTATCAACTCTTGAGAGTAGACTTATAGGACTTATTTTATGTAAAATGAGGTGCTAAATTTTTTGGTGAAAACCGCGATGTCCTATCTTTAACCGTTTAGGAGATCGAGTAAAATGGAGAATAATAGATATTTAAAAATGTGATATATAAACATTTTATTCGTTTGTACCTTTATCAACTCTTGAGAGTAGACTTATAGGACTTATTTTATGTAAAATGAGTTGCTAAATAAACTGGTGAAAACCGCGATGTCCTATCTTTAACCGTTTAGGAGATCGAGTAAAATGGAGAATAATAGATATTTGAAAATGTGATATATAAACATTTTATTCGTTTGTACCTATATCAACTCTTAAGAGTAGACTTGTAGGACTTATTTTATGTAATATGAAGTGCTAAATCCACTAGTGAAAACGGCGATGTAGTATCTTTAACCGTTTAGTAGATCAAGTAAAATGAAGAATAATAGATATTTGAAAATGTGATATGTAAACATTTTATTCGTTTATACCTTTATCAACACTTGAGAGTAGACTTATAGGACTTATTTTATCTAAAATGAAGTGCTAAATCCACTGGTGAAAACCGCGATGTCCTATCTTTAACCGTTTAGGAGATCGAGTAAAATGGAAAATAATAGATATTTGAAAATGTGATACATAAACATTTTATTCGTTTGTACATTTATCAACTCTTAAGAGTTTACTTATAGGACTTATTTTATGTAAAATAATGTGCTATATATACTGGTGAAAACCGCGATGTCCTATCTTTAATTGTTTAGGAGATCGAGTAAAATGGAAAATAATAGATATTTAAAAATGTGATATATAAACATTTAATTTGTTTGTACCTTTATCAACCCTTGAGAGTAGACTTATAGGACTTATTTTATGTAAAATAATGTGCTATATATACTGGTGAAAACCGCGATGTCCTATCTTTAATAGTTTAGGAGATCGAGTAAAAAGGAAAATAATTGATATTTGAAAATGTGATATATAAACATTTTATTCATTTGTACCTTTATCAACCCTTGAGAGTAGACTTATAGGACTTATTTTATGTAAAATAATGTGCTATATATACTGGTGAAAACCGCGATGTCCTATTTTTAACCGTTTAGGAGATCGAGTAAAATGGAGAATAAAAGATATTTGAAAATGTGATATATAAACATTTTATTCGTTTGTACCTTTATCAACTCTTGAGAGTAGACTTATAGGACTTATTGTATGTAAAATGGGGTGCTAAATTTACTGGTGAAAACCGCGATGTCCTGTCTTTAACCGTTTAGAAGATCGAGTAAAATATGGAAAAATGGAGAATAATAGATATTTCAAAATGTGATGTATAAACATTTTATTCGTTTGTACCTTTATCAACTCTTGAGAGTAGACTTATAGGACTCATTTTATGTAAAATGAGGTGCTAAATTCACTGGATAAAACCGCGATGTCCTATCTTTAACCGTTTAGGAGATCGAGTAAAATGGAGAATAATAGATATTTCAAAATGTGATATATAAAGATTTTATTCGTTAGTACCTTTATCAACTCTTGAGAGTAGACTTATAGGACTTATTTTATGTAAATTGAGGTGCTAAATAAGCTGGTGAAAACCGCGATGTCCTATCTTTAACCGTTTAGGAGATAGAATAAAATGGAAAATAATAGATATTTGAAAATGTGATATATAAACACTTTATTCGTTAGTACCTTTATCAACTCTTGAGAGTAGACTTATAGGACTTATATTATGTAAAATGAAATGCTAAGTCCACTGGTGAAAACCGCGATGTCCTATCTTTAACCGTTTAGGAGATCGAGTAAAATGGAAAATAATAGATCTTTAAAAATGTGATATATAAACATTTTATTCGTTTGTACCTTTATCAACTCTTGAGAGTAGACTTATAGGACTTATTTTATGTAAAATGAAGTGCTAAATCCACTGGTGAAAACGGCGATGTAGTATCTTTAACCGTTTAGGAGATCGAGTAAAATGAAGAATAATAGATATTTGAAAATGTGATATATAAACATTTTATTCGTTTGTACCTCTATCAACTCTTGAGAGTAGACTTATAGGACTTATTTTATCTAAAATGAAGTGCTAAATCCACTGGTGAAAACCGCAATGTCCTATCTTTAACCGTTTAGGAGATCGAGTAAAATGGAAAATAATAGATATTTGAAAATGTGATACATAAACATTTTATTCGTTTGTACATTTATCAACTCTTAAGAGTTTACTTATAGGACTTATTTTATGTAAAATAATGTGCTATATATACTGGTGAAAACCGCGATGTCCTATCTTTAATTGTTTAGGAGATCGAGTAAAATGGAAAATAATAGATATTTAAAAATGTGATATATAAACATTTGATTTGTTTGTACCTTTATCAACCCTTGAGAGTAGACTTATAGGACTTATTTTATGTAAAATAATGTGCTATATATACTTGTGAAAACAGCGATGTCCTGTCTTTAACCGTTTAGAAGATCGAGTAAAATGGAGAATAATAAATATTTGAAAATATGATATATAAACATTTTATTCGTTTGTACCTTTATCAACTCTTAAGAGTAGACTTATAGGACTTATTTTATGTAAAATGAGGTTCTAAATCCACTTGTGAAAACCGCGATGTTCTATCTTTAACCGTTTAGGAGATCGAGTAAAATTTAGAATAATTGATATTTGAAAATGTGATATATAAACATTTTATTCGTTTGTATCTTTATCAACTCTTGAGAGTAGGCTTATAGGACTTATTTTATGTAAAATGAGGTGCTAAATTCACTGGTGAAAACCGCGATGTCCTATCTTTAACAGTTTAGGAGATCGAGTAAAATTTAGAATAATAGATATTTGAAAATGTGAGATATAAACATTTTATTCGTTTGTACCTTTATCAACTCTTGAGAGTAGGCTTATAGGACTTATTTTATGTAAAATGAGGTGCTAAATTCACTGGTGAAAACCGCGATGTCCTATCTTTAACCGTTTAGGAGATCGAGTAAAAGTTAGAGTAATAGATATTTGAAAATGTGATATATAAACATTTTATTCGTTTGTACCTTTATCAACTTTTGAGAGTAGATTTATAGGACTTATTTTATGTAAAATCAGGTGCTAGATCCACTGGTAAAAACCGCGATGTTCTATCTTTAACCGTTTAGGAGATCGAGTAAAATGGAGAATAATAGATATTTGAAAATGTTATATATAAACATTGTATTCGTTTGTACCTTTATCAACTCTTGAGAGTAGACTTATAGTACTTATTTTATGTAAAATGAGGTGCTAAATCCACTTGTGAAAACCGCGATATCTTATCTTTAACCGTTTAGGAGATCGAGTAAAATGGAGAATAATTGATATTTGAAAATGTGATATATAAACATTTTATTCGTTTGTACCTTTATCAACTTTTGAGAGTAGACTTATAGGACATATTTTATGTAAAATAAGGTGCTAAATCCACTGGTGAAAACCGCGATGTCCTATCTTTAACCGTTTAGGAGATCGAGTAAAATTTAGAATAATAGATATTTAAAAATGTGATATATAAACATTTTATTCGTTTGTAATTTTATCAACTCTTGAGAGTAGACTTATAGGAATTATTTATTGTAAAATGAGGTGCTAAATCCACTGGTGAAAACCGCGATATCCTATCTTTAACCGTTTAGGAGATCGAGTAAAATGGAGAATAATAGATATTTGAAAATGTGATATATAAACATTTTAATCGTTTGTATCTTTATCAACTTTTGAGAGTAGACTTATAGGACTTATTTATTGTTAAATGAGGTGCTAAATCCACTGAAGAAAACCGCGATGTCCTATCTTTAACCGTTTAGGAGATAGAGTAAAATGGAGAATAATAGATATTTGAAAATGTGATATATAAACATTTCATTCGTTTGTTCCTTTATCAACTCTTGAGAGTAGACTTATAGGACTTATTTTATGTAAAATGAGGTGCTAAATCCACTGGTGAAAACCGCGATATCCTATCTTTAACCGTTTAGGAGATCGAGTAAAATGGAGAATAATAGATATTTGAAAATGTGATATATAACCATTTTATTCGTTTGTACCTTTATCAACTCCTGAGAGTAGACTTATTTGACTTATTTTTTGTAAAATGAGGTGCTAAATCCACTGGTAAAAACCGCGATGTCCTATCTTAAACCGTTTAGGAGATCGATCAAAATGGAGAGTAATAGATATTTGAAAATGTGATATATAAACATTTTATTCGTTTGTACCTTTATCAACTCTTGAGAGTAGACTTATAGGACTTATTTTATGTAAAATAAGGTGCTAAATCCACTGGTGAAAACAGCGATGTCATATCTTTAACCGTTTAGGAGATCGAGTAAAATGGAGAATAATAGATATTTGAAAATGTGATATAAAAACATTTTATTCGTTTGTACCTTTATCAACTCTTGAGAGTAGACTTATAGGACTTATTTTATGTAAAATAAGGTGCTTAATCCACTGGTGAAATCCGCGATGTCCTATCTTTAACTGTTTAGGAGATCGAGTAAAATGGATAATAATAGATATTTGAAAGTGTGATATATAAACATTTTATTCGTTTGTGCCTTTATCAACTCTTGAGAGTAGACTTATAGGACTTATTTTATATAAAATGAAGTGCTAACTCCACTGGTGAAAACCGCGATGTCCTATCTTTAACCGTTTAGGAGATCGTGTATAATGGAGAATAATAGATATTTGAAAATGTGATATATAAACATTTTATTCGTTTGTACCTTTATCAACTCTTGAGAGTAGAAGAATAATAGATATTTGAAAATGTGTTATATAAACATTTTATCCGTTTGTACCTTTATCAACTCTTGAGAGTAGACTTATAGGACTTATTTTATGTAAAATGAGGTGCTAAATCCACTGGTGAAAACCGCGATGTCCTATCTTTAACCGTTTAGGAGATCGAGTAAAATGGAGAATAATAGATATTTGAAAATGTGATGTATAAACATTTTATTCGTTCGTACCTTCATCAACCCTTGAGAGTAGACTTATAGGACTTATTTTATGTAAAATGAGGTGCTTAATCCACTGGTGAAAACCGCGATGTCCTGTCTTTAACCGTTTAGGAGATCGAGTAAAATGGAGAATAATAGATATTTCAAAATGTGATGTATAAACATTTTATCCGTTTGTACCTTTATCAACTCTTGAGAGTAGACTTATAGGACTCATTTTATGTAAAATGAGGTGCTAAATTCACTGGAGAAAACCGCGATGTCCTATCTTTAACCGTTCAGGAGATCGAGTAAAATGGAGAATAACAGATATTTCAAAATGTGATATATAAAGATTTTATTCGTTAGTACCTTTATCAACTCTTGAGAGTAGACTTATAGGACTTATTTAATGTAAAATGAGGTGCTAAATAAGCTGGTGAAAACCGCGATGTCCTATCTTTAACCGTTTAGGAGATCGAGTAAAATGGAAAATAATAGATATTTGAAAATGTGATATATAAACACTTTATTCGTTAGTACCTTTATCAACTCTTGAGAGTAGACTTATAGGACTTATTTTATGTAAAATGAAATGCTAAGTCCACTGGTGAAAACCGCGATGTCCTATCTTTAACCGTTTAGGAGATCGAGTAAAATGGAAAATATTAGATATTTAAAAATGTGATATATAAACATTTTATTCGTTTGTACCTTTATCAACTCTTGAGAGTAGACTTATAGGACTTATTTTATGTAAAATGAGTTGCTAAATAAACTGGTGAAAACCGCGATGTCCTATCTTTAACCGTTTAGGAGATCGAGTAAAATGGAGAATAAAAGATATTTGAAAATGTGATATATAAACATTTTATTCGTTTGTACCTATATCAACTCTTGAGAGTAGACTTGTAGGACTTATTTTATGTAAAATGAAGTGCTAAATCCACTGGTGAAAACCGCGATGTCCTTTCTTTAACCGTTTAGGAGATCGCGTAAAATGGAGAATAATCGATATTTGAAAATGTGATTTATTAACATTTTATTCGTTTGTACTTTATCAACTTTTGAGAGTAGACTTAAAGGACTTATTTTATGTAAAATGAGGTGCTAAATCCACTGGTTAAAACCGCGATATCATTTCTTTAACCGTTTAGGAGATCGAGTAAAATGGAGAATAGAAGATATTTGAAAATGTGATATATAAACATTTTATTCGTGTGTTCCTTTATCAACTCTTGAGAGTAGACTTATAGGACTTATTGTATGTAAAATGAGGTGCTAAATTTACTGGTGAAAACCGCAATGTCCTATCTTTAACCGTTTAGGAGATCGAGTAAAATGGAAAATAATAGATATTTGAAAATGTGATATATAAACATTTTATTCGTTTGTACCTCTATCAACTCTTAAGATTAGACTTATAGGACTTATTTTATGTAAAATGAGGTGCTAAATCCACTAGTAAAAACAGCGATGTCCTGTTTTTAACCGTTTAGAAGATCGAGTAAAATGGAGAATAATAAATATTTGAAAATATGATATATAAACATTTTATTCGTTTGTACCTTTATCAACTCTTAAGATTAGACTTATAGGACTTATTTTTTGTAAAATGAGGTGCTAAATCCACTAGTGAAAACAGCGATGTCCTGTTTTTAACCGTTTAGAAGATCGAGTAAAATGGAGAATAATAAATATTTGAAAATATGATATATAAACATTTTATTCTTTTGTACCTTTATCAACTCTTAAGAGTAGACTTATAGGACTTATTTTATGTAAAATGAGGTGCTAAATCCACTGGTAAAAACCGCGATGTCCTATCTTTAACCGTTTAGAAGATCGAGTAAAATGGAAAATAATAGATATTTGAAAATATGATATATAAACATTTTATTCGTTTGTACCTCTATCAACTCTTGAGAGTAGACTTATAGGACTTATTTTATCTAAAATGAAGTGCTAAATCCACTGGTGAAAACCGCGATGTCCTATCTTTAACCGTTTAGGAGATCGAGTAAAATGGAGAATAATAGATATTTAAAAATGTGATGTGTAAACATTTTATTCGTTTGTACCTTTATCAACACTTGAGAGTAGACTTATAGGACTTATTTTATCTAAAATGAAGTGCTAAATCCACTGGTGAAAACCGCGATGTCCTATCTTTAACCGTTTAGGAGATCGAGTAAAATGGAAAATAATAGATATTTGAAAATGTGATACATAAACATTTTATTCGTTTGTACATTTATCAACTCTTAAGAGTATACTTATAGGACTTATTTTATGTAAAATAATGTGCTATATATACTGGTGAAAACCGCGATGTCCTATCTTTAATTGTTTAGGAGATCGAGTAAAATGGAAAATAATAGATATTTAAAAATGTGATATATAAACATTTAATTTGTTTGTACCTTTATCAACCCTTAAGAGTAGACTTATAGGACTTATTTTATGTAAAATAATGTGCTATATATACTGGTGAAAACCGCGATGTCCTATCTTTAATAGTTTAGGAGATCGAGTAAAAAGGAAAATAATAGATATTTGAAAATGTGATATATAAACATTTTATTCATTTGTACCTTTATCAACCCTTGAGAGTAGACTTATAGGACTTATTTTATGTAAAATGAGGTGCTAAATCCACTGGTGAAAACAGCGATGTATTGTCTTTAACCGTTTAGAAGATCGAGTAAAATGGAGAATAATAAATATTTGAAAATATGATATATAAACATTTTATTCGTTTGTACCTTTAACAACTCTTAAGATTAGACTTATAGGACTTATTTTATGTAAAATGAGGTGCTAAATCCACTGGTGAAAACAGCGATGTATTGTCTTTAACCGTTTAGAAGATCGAGTAAAATGGAGAATAATCAATATTTGAAAATATGATATATAAACATTTTATTCGTTTGTACCTTTATCAACTCTTGAGAGTAGACTTATAGGACTTATTTTATGTAAAATGAGGTGCTTAATCCACTGGTGAAAACCGCGATGTCCTGTCTTTAACCGTTTAGGAGATCGAGTAAAATGGAGAATAATAGATATTTCAAAATGTGATGTATAAACATTTTATCCGTTTGTACCTTTATCAACTCTTGAGAGTAGACTTATAGGACTCATTTTATGTAAAATGAGGTGCTAAATTCACTGGAGAAAACCGCGATGTCCTATCTTTAACCGTTCAGGAGATCGAGTAAAATGGAGAATAACAGATATTTCAAAATGTGATATATAAAGATTTTATTCGTTAGTACCTTTATCAACTCTTGAGAGTAGACTTATAGGACTTATTTAATGTAAAATGAGGTGCTAAATAAGCTGGTGAAAACCGCGATGTCCTATCTTTAACCGTTTAGGAGATCGAGTAAAATGGAAAATAATTGATATTTGAAAATGTGATATATAAACACTTTATTCGTTAGTACCTTTATCAACTCTTGAGAGTAGACTTATAGGACTTATTTTATGTAAAATGAAATGCTAAGTCCACTGGTGAAAACCGCGATGTCCTATCTTTAACCGTTTAGGAGATCGAGTAAAATGGAAAATATTAGATATTTAAAAATGTGATATATAAACATTTTATTCGTTTGTACCTTTATCAACTCTTGAGAGTAGACTTATAGGACTTATTTTATGTAAAATGAGTTGCTAAATAAACTGGTGAAAACCGCGATGTCCTATCTTTAACCGTTTAGGAGATCGAGTAAAATGGAGAATAAAAGATATTTGAAAATGTGATATATAAACATTTTATTCGTTTGTACCTATATCAACTCTTGAGAGTAGACTTGTAGGACTTATTTTATGTAAAATGAAGTGCTAAATCCACTGGTGAAAACCGCGATGTCCTTTCTTTAACCGTTTAGGAGATCGCGTAAAATGGAGAATAATCGATATTTGAAAATGTGATTTATTAACATTTTATTCGTTTGTACTTTATCAACTTTTGAGAGTAGACTTAAAGGACTTATTTTATGTAAAATGAGGTGCTAAATCCACTGGTTAAAACCGCGATATCATTTCTTTAACCGTTTAGGAGATCGAGTAAAATGGAGAATAGAAGATATTTGAAAATGTGATATATAAACATTTTATTCGTGTGTTCCTTTATCAACTCTTGAGAGTAGACTTATAGGACTTATTGTATGTAAAATGAGGTGCTAAATTTACTGGTGAAAACCGCAATGTCCTATCTTTAACCGTTTAGGAGATCGAGTAAAATGGAAAATAATAGATATTTGAAAATGTGATATATAAACATTTTATTCGTTTGTACCTCTATCAACTCTTAAGATTAGACTTATAGGACTTATTTTATGTAAAATGAGGTGCTAAATCCACTAGTAAAAACAGCGATGTCCTGTTTTTAACCGTTTAGAAGATCGAGTAAAATGGAGAATAATAAATATTTGAAAATATGATATATAAACATTTTATTCGTTTGTACCTTTATCAACTCTTAAGATTAGACTTATAGGACTTATTTTTTGTAAAATGAGGTGCTAAATCCACTAGTGAAAACAGCGATGTCCTGTTTTTAACCGTTTAGAAGATCGAGTAAAATGGAGAATAATAAATATTTGAAAATATGATATATAAACATTTTATTCGTTTGTACCTTTATCAACTCTTAAGAGTAGACTTATAGGACTTATTTTATGTAAAATGAGGTGCTAAATCCACTGGTAAAAACCGCGATGTCCTATCTTTAACCGTTTAGAAGATCGAGTAAAATGGAAAATAATAGATATTTGAAAATATGATATATAAACATTTTATTCGTTTGTACCTCTATCAACTCTTGAGAGTAGACTTATAGGACTTATTTTATCTAAAATGAAGTGCTAAATCCACTGGTGAAAACCGCGATGTCCTATCTTTAACCGTTTAGGAGATCGAGTAAAATGGAGAATAATAGATATTTAAAAATGTGATGTGTAAACATTTTATTCGTTTGTACCTTTATCAACACTTGAGAGTAGACTTATAGGACTTATTTTATCTAAAATGAAGTGCTAAATCCACTGGTGAAAACCGCGATGTCCTATCTTTAACCGTTTAGGAGATCGAGTAAAATGGAAAATAATAGATATTTGAAAATGTGATACATAAACATTTTATTCGTTTGTACATTTATCAACTCTTAAGAGTATACTTATAGGACTTATTTTATGTAAAATAATGTGCTATATATACTGGTGAAAACCGCGATGTCCTATCTTTAATTGTTTAGGAGATCGAGTAAAATGGAAAATAATAGATATTTAAAAATGTGATATATAAACATTTAATTTGTTTGTACCTTTATCAACCCTTAAGAGTAGACTTATAGGACTTATTTTATGTAAAATAATGTGCTATATATACTGGTGAAAACCGCGATGTCCTATCTTTAATAGTTTAGGAGATCGAGTAAAAAGGAAAATAATAGATATTTGAAAATGTGATATATAAACATTTTATTCATTTGTACCTTTATCAACCCTTGAGAGTAGACTTATAGGACTTATTTTATGTAAAATGAGGTGCTAAATCCACTGGTGAAAACAGCGATGTATTGTCTTTAACCGTTTAGAAGATCGAGTAAAATGGAGAATAATAAATATTTGAAAATATGATATATAAACATTTTATTCGTTTGTACCTTTAACAACTCTTAAGATTAGACTTATAGGACTTATTTTATGTAAAATGAGGTGCTAAATCCACTGGTGAAAACAGCGATGTATTGTCTTTAACCGTTTAGAAGATCGAGTAAAATGGAGAATAATCAATATTTGAAAATATGATATATAAACATTTTATTCGTTTGTACCTTTATCAACTCTTGAGAGTAGACTTATAGGACTTATTTTATGTAAATTGAGGTGCTAAATCCACTGGTAAAAAGCGCGATGCCTTATCTTTAACCGTTTAGGAGATCGAGTAAAATGGAGAATATTAGATATTTGAAAATGTGATGTATAAACATTTTATTCGTTTGTACCTTTATCAACTTTTGAGAGTAGACTTATAGGACTCATTTTATGTAAAATGAGGGGCTTAATCCGCTGGTGAATTCCGCGATGTCCTATCTTTAACTGTTTTGGAGATCGATTAAAATGGAGAATAATAGATATTTGAAAATGTGATATATAAACATTTTATTCGTTTGTACCTTTATCAACTCTTGAGAGTAGACTTATAGGACTTATTTTATGTAAAATGAGGTTCTAAATCCACTGGTGAAAACCGCGATGTCCTATCTTTAACCGTTTAGAAGATCGAGTAAAATGGAGAATAATAGATATTTGAAAATGTGATATATAAAGATTTTATCCGTTTGTACTTTATCAACTCTTGAGAGTAGACTTATAGGACTTATTTTATGTAAAATAAGGTGCTAAATCCACTGGTGAAAACAGCGATGTCATATCTTTAACCGTTTAGGAGATCGAGTAAAATGGAGAATAATAGATATTTGAAAATGTGATATAAAAACATTTTATTCGTTTGTACCTTTATCAACTCTTGAGAGTAGACTTATAGGACTTATTTTATGTAAAATAAGGTGCTTAATCCACTGGTGAAATCCGAGATGTCCTATCTTTAACTGTTTAGGAGATCGAGTAAAATGGATAATAATAGATATTTGAAAGTGTGATATATAAACATTTTATTCGTTTGTGCCTTTATCAACTCTTGAGAGTAGACTTATAGGACTTATTTTATATAAAATGAAGTGCTAACTACACTGGTGAAAACCGCGATGTCCTATCTTTAACCGTTTAGGAGATCGTGTATAATGGAGAATAATAGATATTTGAAAATGTGATATATAAACATTTTATTCGTTTGTACCTTTATCAACTCTTGAGAGTAGAAGAATAATAGATATTTGAAAATGTGTTATATAAACATTTTATCCGTTTGTACCTTTATCAACTCTTGAGAGTAGACTTATAGGACTTATTTTATGTAAAATGAGGAGCTAAATAAGCTGGTGAAAACCGCGATGTCCTATCTTTAACCGTTTAGGAGATCGTGTATAATGGAGAATAATAGATATTTGAAAATGTGATATATAAACATTTTATTCGTTTGTGCCTTTATCAACTCTTAAGAGTATACTTATAGGACTTATTTTATGTAAAATAATGTGCTATATATACTGGTGAAAACCGCGATGTCCTATCTTTAATTGTTTAGGAGATCGAGTAAAATGGAAAATAATAGATATTTAAAAATGTGATATATAAACATTTAATTTGTTTGTACCTTTATCAACCCTTAAGAGTAGACTTATAGGACTTATTTTATGTAAAATAATGTGCTATATATACTGGTGAAAACCGCGATGTCCTATCTTTAATAGTTTAGGAGATCGAGTAAAAAGGAAAATAATAGATATTTGAAAATGTGATATATAAACATTTTATTCATTTGTACCTTTATCAACCCTTGAGAGTAGACTTATAGGACTTATTTTATGTAAAATGAGGTGCTAAATCCACTGGTGAAAACAGCGATGTATTGTCTTTAACCGTTTAGAAGATCGAGTAAAATGGAGAATAATAAATATTTGAAAATATGATATATAAACATTTTATTCGTTTGTACCTTTAACAACTCTTAAGATTAGACTTATAGGACTTATTTTATGTAAAATGAGGTGCTAAATCCACTGGTGAAAACAGCGATGTATTGTCTTTAACCGTTTAGAAGATCGAGTAAAATGGAGAATAATCAATATTTGAAAATATGATATATAAACATTTTATTCGTTTGTACCTTTATCAACTCTTGAGAGTAGACTTATAGGACTTATTTTATGTAAAATGAGGTGCTTAATCCACTGGTGAAAACCGCGATGTCCTGTCTTTAACCGTTTAGGAGATCGAGTAAAATGGAGAATAATAGATATTTCAAAATGTGATGTATAAACATTTTATCCGTTTGTACCTTTATCAACTCTTGAGAGTAGACTTATAGGACTCATTTTATGTAAAATGAGGTGCTAAATTCACTGGAGAAAACCGCGATGTCCTATCTTTAACCGTTCAGGAGATCGAGTAAAATGGAGAATAACAGATATTTCAAAATGTGATATATAAAGATTTTATTCGTTAGTACCTTTATCAACTCTTGAGAGTAGACTTATAGGACTTATTTAATGTAAAATGAGGTGCTAAATAAGCTGGTGAAAACCGCGATGTCCTATCTTTAACCGTTTAGGAGATCGAGTAAAATGGAAAATAATTGATATTTGAAAATGTGATATATAAACACTTTATTCGTTAGTACCTTTATCAACTCTTGAGAGTAGACTTATAGGACTTATTTTATGTAAAATGAAATGCTAAGTCCACTGGTGAAAACCGCGATGTCCTATCTTTAACCGTTTAGGAGATCGAGTAAAATGGAAAATATTAGATATTTAAAAATGTGATATATAAACATTTTATTCGTTTGTACCTTTATCAACTCTTGAGAGTAGACTTATAGGACTTATTTTATGTAAAATGAGTTGCTAAATAAACTGGTGAAAACCGCGATGTCCTATCTTTAACCGTTTAGGAGATCGAGTAAAATGGAGAATAAAAGATATTTGAAAATGTGATATATAAACATTTTATTCGTTTGTACCTATATCAACTCTTGAGAGTAGACTTGTAGGACTTATTTTATGTAAAATGAAGTGCTAAATCCACTGGTGAAAACCGCGATGTCCTTTCTTTAACCGTTTAGGAGATCGCGTAAAATGGAGAATAATCGATATTTGAAAATGTGATTTATTAACATTTTATTCGTTTGTACTTTATCAACTTTTGAGAGTAGACTTAAAGGACTTATTTTATGTAAAATGAGGTGCTAAATCCACTGGTTAAAACCGCGATATCATTTCTTTAACCGTTTAGGAGATCGAGTAAAATGGAGAATAGAAGATATTTGAAAATGTGATATATAAACATTTTATTCGTGTGTTCCTTTATCAACTCTTGAGAGTAGACTTATAGGACTTATTGTATGTAAAATGAGGTGCTAAATTTACTGGTGAAAACCGCAATGTCCTATCTTTAACCGTTTAGGAGATCGAGTAAAATGGAAAATAATAGATATTTGAAAATGTGATATATAAACATTTTATTCGTTTGTACCTCTATCAACTCTTAAGATTAGACTTATAGGACTTATTTTATGTAAAATGAGGTGCTAAATCCACTAGTAAAAACAGCGATGTCCTGTTTTTAACCGTTTAGAAGATCGAGTAAAATGGAGAATAATAAATATTTGAAAATATGATATATAAACATTTTATTCGTTTGTACCTTTATCAACTCTTAAGATTAGACTTATAGGACTTATTTTTTGTAAAATGAGGTGCTAAATCCACTAGTGAAAACAGCGATGTCCTGTTTTTAACCGTTTAGAAGATCGAGTAAAATGGAGAATAATAAATATTTGAAAATATGATATATAAACATTTTATTCGTTTGTACCTTTATCAACTCTTAAGAGTAGACTTATAGGACTTATTTTATGTAAAATGAGGTGCTAAATCCACTGGTAAAAACCGCGATGTCCTATCTTTAACCGTTTAGAAGATCGAGTAAAATGGAAAATAATAGATATTTGAAAATATGATATATAAACATTTTATTCGTTTGTACCTCTATCAACTCTTGAGAGTAGACTTATAGGACTTATTTTATCTAAAATGAAGTGCTAAATCCACTGGTGAAAACCGCGATGTCCTATCTTTAACCGTTTAGGAGATCGAGTAAAATGGAGAATAATAGATATTTAAAAATGTGATGTGTAAACATTTTATTCGTTTGTACCTTTATCAACACTTGAGAGTAGACTTATAGGACTTATTTTATCTAAAATGAAGTGCTAAATCCACTGGTGAAAACCGCGATGTCCTATCTTTAACCGTTTAGGAGATCGAGTAAAATGGAAAATAATAGATATTTGAAAATGTGATACATAAACATTTTATTCGTTTGTACATTTATCAACTCTTAAGAGTATACTTATAGGACTTATTTTATGTAAAATAATGTGCTATATATACTGGTGAAAACCGCGATGTCCTATCTTTAATTGTTTAGGAGATCGAGTAAAATGGAAAATAATAGATATTTAAAAATGTGATATATAAACATTTAATTTGTTTGTACCTTTATCAACCCTTAAGAGTAGACTTATAGGACTTATTTTATGTAAAATAATGTGCTATATATACTGGTGAAAACCGCGATGTCCTATCTTTAATAGTTTAGGAGATCGAGTAAAAAGGAAAATAATAGATATTTGAAAATGTGATATATAAACATTTTATTCATTTGTACCTTTATCAACCCTTGAGAGTAGACTTATAGGACTTATTTTATGTAAAATGAGGTGCTAAATCCACTGGTGAAAACAGCGATGTATTGTCTTTAACCGTTTAGAAGATCGAGTAAAATGGAGAATAATAAATATTTGAAAATATGATATATAAACATTTTATTCGTTTGTACCTTTAACAACTCTTAAGATTAGACTTATAGGACTTATTTTATGTAAAATGAGGTGCTAAATCCACTGGTGAAAACAGCGATGTATTGTCTTTAACCGTTTAGAAGATCGAGTAAAATGGAGAATAATCAATATTTGAAAATATGATATATAAACATTTTATTCGTTTGTACCTTTATCAACTCTTGAGAGTAGACTTATAGGACTTATTTTATGTAAATTGAGGTGCTAAATCCACTGGTAAAAAGCGCGATGCCTTATCTTTAACCGTTTAGGAGATCGAGTAAAATGGAGAATATTAGATATTTGAAAATGTGATGTATAAACATTTTATTCGTTTGTACCTTTATCAACTTTTGAGAGTAGACTTATAGGACTCATTTTATGTAAAATGAGGGGCTTAATCCGCTGGTGAATTCCGCGATGTCCTATCTTTAACTGTTTTGGAGATCGATTAAAATGGAGAATAATAGATATTTGAAAATGTGATATATAAACATTTTATTCGTTTGTACCTTTATCAACTCTTGAGAGTAGACTTATAGGACTTATTTTATGTAAAATGAGGTTCTAAATCCACTGGTGAAAACCGCGATGTCCTATCTTTAACCGTTTAGAAGATCGAGTAAAATGGAGAATAATAGATATTTGAAAATGTGATATATAAAGATTTTATCCGTTTGTACTTTATCAACTCTTGAGAGTAGACTTATAGGACTTATTTTATGTAAAATAAGGTGCTAAATCCACTGGTGAAAACAGCGATGTCATATCTTTAACCGTTTAGGAGATCGAGTAAAATGGAGAATAATAGATATTTGAAAATGTGATATAAAAACATTTTATTCGTTTGTACCTTTATCAACTCTTGAGAGTAGACTTATAGGACTTATTTTATGTAAAATAAGGTGCTTAATCCACTGGTGAAATCCGAGATGTCCTATCTTTAACTGTTTAGGAGATCGAGTAAAATGGATAATAATAGATATTTGAAAGTGTGATATATAAACATTTTATTCGTTTGTGCCTTTATCAACTCTTGAGAGTAGACTTATAGGACTTATTTTATATAAAATGAAGTGCTAACTACACTGGTGAAAACCGCGATGTCCTATCTTTAACCGTTTAGGAGATCGTGTATAATGGAGAATAATAGATATTTGAAAATGTGATATATAAACATTTTATTCGTTTGTACCTTTATCAACTCTTGAGAGTAGAAGAATAATAGATATTTGAAAATGTGTTATATAAACATTTTATCCGTTTGTACCTTTATCAACTCTTGAGAGTAGACTTATAGGACTTATTTTATGTAAAATGAGGAGCTAAATAAGCTGGTGAAAACCGCGATGTCCTATCTTTAACCGTTTAGGAGATCGAGTAAAATGGAAAATAATAGATATTTGAAAATGTGATATATAAACACTTTATTCGATAGTACCTTTATCAACTCTTGAGAGTAGACTTATAGGACTTATATTATGTAAAATGAAATGCTAAGTCCACTGGTGAAAACCGCGATGTCCTATCTTTAACCGTTTAGGAGATCGAGTAAAATGGAAAATAATAGATATTTAAAAATGTGATATATAAACATTTTATTCGTTTGTACCTTTATCAACTCTTGAGAGTAGACTTATAGGACTTATTTTATGTAAAATGAGTTGCTAAATAAACTGGTGGAAACCGCGATGTCCTATCTTTAACCGTTTAGGAGAGCGAGTAAAATGGAGAATAAAAGATATTTGAAAATGTGATATATAAACATTTTATTCGTTTGTACCTATATCAACTCTTGAGAGTAGACTTGTAGGACTTATTTTATGTAAAATGAAGTGCTAAATCTACTGGTGAAAACCGCGATGTCCTTTCTTTAACCGTTTAGGAGATCGCGTAAAATGGAGAATAATCGATATTTGAAAATGTGATATATTAACATTTTATTCGTTTGTACTTTATCAACTCTTGAGAGTAGACTTATAGGACTTATTTTATGTAAAATGAGGTGCTAAATTTTTTGGTGAAAACCGCGATGTCCTATCTTTAACCGTTTAGGAGATCGAGTAAAATGGAGAATAATAGATATTTGAAAATGTGATATATAAACATTTTATTCGTTTGTACCTATATCAACTCTTAAGAGTAGACTTGTAGGACTTATTTTATGTAATATGAAGTGCTAAATCCACTAGTGAAAACGGCGATGTAGTATCTTTAACCGTTTAGTAGATCAAGTAAAATGAAGAATAATAGATATTTGAAAATGTGATATGTAAACATTTTATTCGTTTATACCTTTATCAACACTTGAGAGTAGACTTATAGGACTTATTTTATCTAAAATGAAGTGCTAAATCCACTGGTGAAAACCGCGATGTCCTATCTTAAACCGTTTAGGAGATCGAGTAAAATGGAAAATAATAGATATTTGAAAATGTGATACATAAACATTTTATTCGTTTGTACATTTATCAACTCTTAAGAGTTTACTTATAGGACTTATTTTATGTAAAATAATGTGCTATATATACTGGTGAAAACCGCGATGTCCTATCTTTAATTGTTTAGGAGATCGAGTAAAATGGAAAATAATAGATATTTAAAAATGTGATATATAAACATTTAATTTGTTTGTACCTTTATCAACCCTTGAGAGTAGACTTATAGGACTTATTTTATGTAAAATAATGTGCTATATATACTGGTGAAAACCGCGATGTCCTATCTTTAATAGTTTAGGAGATCGAGTAAAAAGGAAAATAATTGATATTTGAAAATGTGATATATAAACATTTTATTCATTTGTACCTTTATCAACCCTTGAGAGTAGACTTATAGGACTTATTTTATGTAAAATAATGTGCTATATATACTGGTGAAAACCGCGATGTCCTATTTTTAACCGTTTAGGAGATCGAGTAAAATGGAGAATAAAAGATATTTGAAAATGTGATATATAAACATTTTATTCGTTTGTACCTTTATCAACTCTTGAGAGTAGACTTATAGGACTTATTGTATGTAAAATGGGGTGCTAAATTTACTGGTGAAAACCGCGATGTCCTGTCTTTAACCGTTTAGAAGATCGAGTAAAATATGGAAAAATGGAGAATAATAGATATTTCAAAATGTGATGTATAAACATTTTATTCGTTTGTACCTTTATCAACTCTTGAGAGTAGACTTATAGGACTCATTTTATGTAAAATGAGGTGCTAAATTCACTGGATAAAACCGCGATGTCCTATCTTTAACCGTTTAGGAGATCGAGTAAAATGGAGAATAATAGATATTTCAAAATGTGATATATAAAGATTTTATTCGTTAGTACCTTTATCAACTCTTGAGAGTAGACTTATAGGACTTATTTTATGTAAATTGAGGTGCTAAATAAGCTGGTGAAAACCGCGATGTCCTATCTTTAACCGTTTAGGAGATAGAATAAAATGGAAAATAATAGATATTTGAAAATGTGATATATAAACACTTTATTCGTTAGTACCTTTATCAACTCTTGAGAGTAGACTTATAGGACTTATATTATGTAAAATGAAATGCTAAGTCCACTGGTGAAAACCGCGATGTCCTATCTTTAACCGTTTAGGAGATCGAGTAAAATGGAAAATAACAGATCTTTAAAAATGTGATATATAAACATTTTATTCGTTTGTACCTTTATCAACTCTTGAGAGTAGACTTATAGGACTTATTTTATGTAAAATGAAGTGCTAAATCCACTGGTGAAAACGGCGATGTAGTATCTTTAACCGTTTAGGAGATCGAGTAAAATGAAGAATAATAGATATTTGAAAATGTGATATATAAACATTTTATTCGTTTGTACCTCTATCAACTCTTGAGAGTAGACTTATAGGACTTATTTTATCTAAAATGAAGTGCTAAATCCACTGGTGAAAACAGCGATGTATTGTCTTTAACCGTTTAGAAGATCGAGTAAAATGGAGAATAATCAATATTTGAAAATATGATATATAAACATTTTATTCGTTTGTACCTTTATCAACTCTTGAGAGTAGACTTATAGGACTTATTTTATGTAAAATGAGGTGCTTAATCCACTGGTGAAAACCGCGATGTCCTGTCTTTAACCGTTTAGGAGATCGAGTAAAATGGAGAATAATAGATATTTCAAAATGTGATGTATAAACATTTTATCCGTTTGTACCTTTATCAACTCTTGAGAGTAGACTTATAGGACTCATTTTATGTAAAATGAGGTGCTAAATTCACTGGAGAAAACCGCGATGTCCTATCTTTAACCGTTCAGGAGATCGAGTAAAATGGAGAATAACAGATATTTCAAAATGTGATATATAAAGATTTTATTCGTTAGTACCTTTATCAACTCTTGAGAGTAGACTTATAGGACTTATTTAATGTAAAATGAGGTGCTAAATAAGCTGGTGAAAACCGCGATGTCCTATCTTTAACCGTTTAGGAGATCGAGTAAAATGGAAAATAATAGATATTTGAAAATGTGATATATAAACACTTTATTCGTTAGTACCTTTATCAACTCTTGAGAGTAGACTTATAGGACTTATTTTATGTAAAATGAAATGCTAAGTCCACTGGTGAAAACCGCGATGTCCTATCTTTAACCGTTTAGGAGATCGAGTAAAATGGAAAATATTAGATATTTAAAAATGTGATATATAAACATTTTATTCGTTTGTACCTTTATCAACTCTTGAGAGTAGACTTATAGGACTTATTTTATGTAAAATGAGTTGCTAAATAAACTGGTGAAAACCGCGATGTCCTATCTTTAACCGTTTAGGAGATCGAGTAAAATGGAGAATAAAAGATATTTTAAAATGTGATATATAAACATTTTATTCGTTTGTACCTATATCAACTCTTGAGAGTAGACTTGTAGGACTTATTTAAGTAAAATGAAGTGCTAAATCCACTGGTGAAAACCGCGATGTCCTTTCTTTAACCGTTTAGGAGATCGCGTAAAATGGAGAATAATCGATATTTGAAAATGTGATTTATTAACATTTTATTCGTTTGTACTTTATCAACTTTTGAGAGTTGACTTAAAGGACTTATTTTATGTAAAATGAGGTGCTAAATCCACTGGTTAAAACCGCGATATCATTTCTTTAACCGTTTAGGAGATCGAGTAAAATGGAGAATAGAAGATATTTGAAAATGTGATATATAAACATTTTATTCGTGTTTTCCTTTATCAACTCTTGAGAGTAGACTTATAGGACTTATTGTATGTAAAATGAGGTGCTAAATTTACTGGTGAAAACCGCAATGTCCTATCTTTAACCGTTTAGGAGATCGAGTAAAATGGAAAATAATAGATATTTGAAAATGTGATATATAAACATTTTATTCGTTTGTACCTCTATCAACTCTTAAGATTAGACTTATAGGACTTATTTTATGTAAAATGAGGTGCTAAATCCACTAGTAAAAACAGCGATGTCCTGTTTTTAACCGTTTAGAAGATCGAGTAAAATGGAGAATAATAAATGTTTGAAAATATGATATATAAACATTTTATTCGTTTGTACCTTTATCAACTCTTAAGATTAGACTTATAGGACTTATTTTTTGTAAAATGAGGTGCTAAATCCACTAGTGAAAACAGCGATGTCCTGTTTTTAACCGTTTAGAAGATCGAGTAAAATGGAGAATAATAAATATTTGAAAATATGATATATAAACATTTTATTCGTTTGTACCTTTATCAACTCTTAAGAGTAGACTTATAGGACTTATTTTATGTAAAATGAGGTGCTAAATCCACTGGTAAAAACCGCGATGACCTATCTTTAACCGTTTAGAAGATCGAGTAAAATGGAAAATAATAGATATTTGAAAATATGATATATAAACATTTTATTCGTTTGTACCTCTATCAACTCTTGAGAGTAGACTTATAGGACTTATTTTATCTAAAATGAAGTGCTAAATCCACTGGTGAAAACCGCGATGTCCTATCTTTAACCGTTTAGGAGATCGAGTAAAATGGAGAATAATAGATATTTAAAAATGTGATGTGTAAACATTTTATTCGTTTGTACCTTTATCAACACTTGAGAGTAGACTTATAGGACTTATTTTATCTAAAATGAAGTGCTAAATCCACTGGTGAAAACCGCGATGTCCTATCTTTAACCGTTTAGGAGATCGAGTAAAATGGAAAATAATAGATATTTGAAAATGTGATACATAAACATTTTATTCGTTTGTACATTTATCAACTCTTAAGAGTATACTTATAGGACTTATTTTATGTAAAATAATGTGCTATATATACTGGTGAAAACCGCGATGTCCTATCTTTAATTGTTTAGGAGATCGAGTAAAATGGAAAATAATAGATATTTAAAAATGTGATATATAAACATTTAATTTGTTTGTACCTTTATCAACCCTTAAGAGTAGACTTATAGGACTTATTTTATGTAAAATAATGTGCTATATATACTGGTGAAAACCGCGATGTCCTATCTTTAATAGTTTAGGAGATCGAGTAAAAAGGAAAATAATAGATATTTGAAAATGTGATATATAAACATTTTATTCATTTGTACCTTTATCAACCCTTGAGAGTAGACTTATAGGACTTATTTTATGTAAAATGAGGTGCTAAATCCACTGGTGAAAACAGCGATGTATTGTCTTTAACCGTTTAGAAGATCGAGTAAAATGGAGAATAATAAATATTTGAAAATATGATATATAAACATTTTATTCGTTTGTACCTTTAACAACTCTTAAGATTAGACTTATAGGACTTATTTTATGTAAAATGAGGTGCTAAATCCACTGGTGAAAACAGCGATGTATTGTCTTTAACCGTTTAGAAGATCGAGTAAAATGGAGAATAATCAATATTTGAAAATATGATATATAAACATTTTATTCGTTTGTACCTTTATCAACTCTTGAGAGTAGACTTATAGGACTTATTTTATGTAAATTGAGGTTCTAAATCCACTGGTAAAAAGCGCGATGCCTTATCTTTAACCGTTTAGGAGATCGAGTAAAATGGAGAATATTAGATATTTGAAAATGTGATGTATAAACATTTTATTCGTTTGTACCTTTATCAACTTTTGAGAGTAGACTTATAGGACTCATTTTTTGTAAAATGAGGGGCTTAATCCGCTGGTGAATTCCGCGATGTCCTATCTTTAACTGTTTTGGAGATCGATTAAAATGGAGAATAATAGATATTTGAAAATGTGATATATAAACATTTTATTCGTTTGTACCTTTATCAACTCTTGAGAGTAGACTTATAGGACTTATTTTATGTAAAATGAGTTGCTAAATAAACTGGTGGAAACCGCGATGTCCTATCTTTAACCGTTTAGGAGAGCGAGTAAAATGGAGAATAAAAGATATTTGAAAATGTGATATATAAACATTTTATTCGTTTGTACCTATATCAACTCTTGAGAGTAGACTTGTAGGACTTATTTTATGTAAAATGAAGTGCTAAATCCACTGGTGAAAACCGCGATGTCCTTTCTTTAACCGTTTAGGAGATCGCGTAAAATGGAGAATAATCGATATTTGAAAATGTGATATATTAACATTTTATTCGTTTGTACTTTATCAACACTTGAGAGTAGACTTATAGGACTTATTTTATGTAAAATGAGGTGCTAAATTTTTTGGTGAAAACCGCGATGTCCTATCTTTAACCGTTTAGGAGATCGAGTAAAATGGAGAATAATAGATATTTAAAAATGTGATATATAAACATTTTATTCGTTTGTACCTTTATCAACTCTTGAGAGTAGACTTATAGGACTTATTTTATGTAAAATGAGTTGCTAAATAAACTGGTGAAAACCGCGATGTCCTATCTTTAACCGTTTAGGAGATCGAGTAAAATGGAGAATAATAGATATTTGAAAATGTGATATATAAACATTTTATTCGTTTGTACCTATATCAACTCTTAAGAGTAGACTTGTAGGACTTATTTTATGTAATATGAAGTGCTAAATCCACTAGTGAAAACGGCGATGTAGTATCTTTAACCGTTTAGTAGATCAAGTAAAATGAAGAATAATAGATATTTGAAAATGTGATATGTAAACATTTTATTCGTTTATACCTTTATCAACACTTGAGAGTAGACTTATAGGACTTATTTTATCTAAAATGAAGTGCTAAATCCACTGGTGAAAACCGCGATGTCCTATCTTTAACCGTTTAGGAGATCGAGTAAAATGGAAAATAATAGATATTTGAAAATGTGATACATAAACATTTTATTCGTTTGTACATTTATCAACTCTTAAGAGTTTACTTATAGGACTTATTTTATGTAAAATAATGTGCTATATATACTGGTGAAAACCGCGATGTCCTATCTTTAATTGTTTAGGAGATCGAGTAAAATGGAAAATAATAGATATTTAAAAATGTGATATATAAACATTTAATTTGTTTGTACCTTTATCAACCCTTGAGAGTAGACTTATAGGACTTATTTTATGTAAAATAATGTGCTATATATACTGGTGAAAACCGCGATGTCCTATCTTTAATAGTTTAGGAGATCGAGTAAAAAGGAAAATAATTGATATTTGAAAATGTGATATATAAACATTTTATTCATTTGTACCTTTATCAACCCTTGAGAGTAGACTTATAGGACTTATTTTATGTAAAATAATGTGCTATATATACTGGTGAAAACCGCGATGTCCTATTTTTAACCGTTTAGGAGATCGAGTAAAATGGAGAATAAAAGATATTTGAAAATGTGATATATAAACATTTTATTCGTTTGTACCTTTATCAACTCTTGAGAGTAGACTTATAGGACTTATTGTATGTAAAATGGGGTGCTAAATTTACTGGTGAAAACCGCGATGTCCTGTCTTTAACCGTTTAGAAGATCGAGTAAAATATGGAAAAATGGAGAATAATAGATATTTCAAAATGTGATGTATAAACATTTTATTCGTTTGTACCTTTATCAACTCTTGAGAGTAGACTTATAGGACTCATTTTATGTAAAATGAGGTGCTAAATTCACTGGATAAAACCGCGTTGTCCTATCTTTAACCGTTTAGGAGATCGAGTAAAATGGAGAATAATAGATATTTCAAAATGTGATATATAAAGATTTTATTCGTTAGTACCTTTATCAACTCTTGAGAGTAGACTTATAGGACTTATTTTATGTAAATTGAGGTGCTAAATAAGCTGGTGAAAACCGCGATGTCCTATCTTTAACCGTTTAGGAGATAGAATAAAATGGAAAATAATAGATATTTGAAAATGTGATATATAAACACTTTATTCGTTAGTACCTTTATCAACTCTTGAGAGTAGACTTATAGGACTTATATTATGTAAAATGAAATGCTAAGTCCACTGGTGAAAACCGCGATGTCCTATCTTTAACCGTTTAGGAGATCGAGTAAAATGGAAAATAATAGATCTTTAAAAATGTGATATATAAACATTTTATTCGTTTGTACCTTTATCAACTCTTGAGAGTAGACTTATAGGACTTATTTTATGTAAAATGAAGTGCTAAATCCACTGGTGAAAACGGCGATGTAGTATCTTTAACCGTTTAGGAGATCGAGTAAAATGAAGAATAATAGATATTTGAAAATGTGATATATAAACATTTTATTCGTTTGTACCTCTATCAACTCTTGAGAGTAGACTTATAGGACTTATTTTATCTAAAATGAAGTGCTAAATCCACTGGTGAAAACCGCAATGTCCTATCTTTAACCGTTTAGGAGATCGAGTAAAATGGAAAATAATAGATATTTGAAAATGTGATACATAAACATTTTATTCGTTTGTACATTTATCAACTCTTAAGAGTTTACTTATAGGACTTATTTTATGTAAAATAATGTGCTATATATACTGGTGAAAACCGCGATGTCCTATCTTTAATTGTTTAGGAGATCGAGTAAAATGGAAAATAATAGATATTTAAAAATGTGATATATAAACATTTGATTTGTTTGTACCTTTATCAACCCTTGAGAGTAGACTTATAGGACTTATTTTATGTAAAATAATGTGCTATATATACTTGTGAAAACAGCGATGTCCTGTCTTTAACCGTTTAGAAGATCGAGTAAAATGGAGAATAATAAATATTTGAAAATATGATATATAAACATTTTATTCGTTTGTACCTTTATCAACTCTTAAGAGTAGACTTATAGGACTTATTTTATGTAAAATGAGGTTCTAAATCCACTTGTGAAAACCGCGATGTTCTATCTTTAACCGTTTAGGAGATCGAGTAAAATTTAGAATAATAGATATTTGAAAATGTGAGATATAAACATTTTATTCGTTTGTATCTTTATCAACTCTTGAGAGTAGGCTTATAGGACTTATTTTATGTAAAATGAGGTGCTAAATTCACTGGTGAAAACCGCGATGTCCTATCTTTAACAGTTTAGGAGATCGAGTAAAATTTAGAATAATAGATATTTGAAAATGTGAGATATAAACATTTTATTCGTTTGTACCTTTATCAACTCTTGAGAGTAGGCTTATAGGACTTATTTTATGTAAAATGAGGTGCTAAATTCACTGGTGAAAACCGCGATGTCCTATCTTTAACCGTTTAGGAGATCGAGTAAAAGTTAGAGTAATAGATATTTGAAAATGTGATATATAAACATTTTATTCGTTTGTACCTTTATCAACTTTTGAGAGTAGATTTATAGGACTTATTTTATGTAAAATCAGGTGCTAGATCCACTGGTAAAAACCGCGATGTTCTATCTTTAACCGTTTAGGAGATCGAGTAAAATGGAGAATAATAGATATTTGAAAATGTTATATATAAACATTGTATTCGTTTGTACCTTTATCAACTCTTGAGAGTAGACTTATAGTACTTATTTTATGTAAAATGAGGTGCTAAATCCACTTGTGAAAACCGCGATATCTTATCTTTAACCGTTTAGGAGATCGAGTAAAATGGAGAATAATTGATATTTGAAAATGTGATATATAAACATTTTATTCGTTTGTACCTTTATCAACTTTTGAGAGTAGACTTATAGGACATATTTTATGTAAAATAAGGTGCTAAATCCACTGGTGAAAACCGCGATGTCCTATCTTTAACCGTTTAGGAGATCGAGTAAAATTTAGAATAATAGATATTTAAAAATGTGATATATAAACATTTTATTCGTTTGTAATTTTATCAACTCTTGAGAGTAGACTTATAGGAATTATTTATTGTAAAATGAGGTGCTAAATCCACTGGTGAAAACCGCGATATCCTATCTTTAACCGTTTAGGAGATCGAGTAAAATGGAGAATAATAGATATTTGAAAATGTGATATATAAACATTTTAATCGTTTGTATCTTTATCAACTTTTGAGAGTAGACTTATAGGACTTATTTATTGTTAAATGAGGTGCTAAATCCACTGAAGAAAACCGCGATGTCCTATCTTTAACCGTTTAGGAGATAGAGTAAAATGGAGAATAATAGATATTTGAAAATGTGATATATAAACATTTCATTCGTTTGTTCCTTTATCAACTCTTGAGAGTAGACTTATAGGACTTATTTTATGTAAAATGAGGTGCTAAATCCACTGGTGAAAACCGCGATATCCTATCTTTAACCGTTTAGGAGATCGAGTAAAATGGAGAATAATAGATATTTGAAAATGTGATATATAACCATTTTATTCGTTTGTACCTTTATCAACTCCTGAGAGTAGACTTATTTGACTTATTTTTTGTAAAATGAGGTGCTAAATCCACTGGTAAAAACCGCGATGTCCTATCTTAAACCGTTTAGGAGATCGATCAAAATGGAGAGTAATAGATATTTGAAAATGTGATATATAAACATTTTATTCGTTTGTACCTTTATCAACTCTTGAGAGTAGACTTATAGGACATATTTTATATAAAATGAGGTGCAAAATCCAATGGTGAAAACCGCGATGTCCTATCTTTAACCGTTTAGGAGATCGAGTAATATGGAGAATTATAGATATTTGAAAATGTGATATATAAACATTTTACTCGTTTGTATCTTATCAACTCTTGAGAGTAGACTTATAGGACTTATTTTATGTAAAATGAGGTGCTAAATCCACTGGTGAAAACCGCGATGTCCTATCTTTAACTGTATAGAAAATCGAGTAAAATGGAGAATAATAGATATTTGAAAATGTGATATATAAACATGTTATTCGTTGTACCTTTATTAACTTTTGAGAGTAGACTTATACGACATATTTTATGTAAAATGAGGTGCTAAATCCACTTTTGAAGACCGCGATGTCCTATCTTTAACCGTTTAGGAGATCTAGTAAAATGGAGAATAATAGATATTTGAAAATGTGATATATAAACATTTTATTCGTTTGTACCTTTATCAACTCTTGAGAGTAGACTTATTAGATTTATTTTATGTAAAATGAGGTGCTTAATCCACTGGTAAAAACTGCGATGTCCTATCTTTAACCGTTTAGGAGATCGAGTAAAATGGAGAATAATAGATATTTGAAAATGTGATATATAAACATTTTATTCGTTTGTACTTTATCAATTCTTGAGAGTAGACTTATAGGACTTATTTTATGTAAAATGAGGTGCTTAATTCATTGGTGAAAACCGCGATCTCCTATCTTTAACCGTTTAGGAGATCGAGTGAAATGGAGAATAATAGATATTTGAAAATGTGATATATAAACATTTTATTCGTTTGTACCTTTATCAACTTTTGAGAGTAGATTTATAGGACTTATTTTATGTAAAATGAGGTGCTTAATCCACTGGTAAAAACCGCGATGTCCTATCTTTAACCGTTTAGGAGATCGAGTAAAATGGAGAATAATAGATATTTGAAAATGTGAGATATAAACATTTTATTCGTTTGTAACTCTATCAACTCTTGAGAGTAGACTTATAGGAATTATTTATTGTAAAATGAGGTGCTAAATCCACTGGAGAAAACCGCGATGTCCTATCTTTAACCGTTTAGGAGATCGATCAAAATGGAGAATAATAGATATTTGAAAATGTGATATATAAACATTTTATTCGTTTGTAACTTTATCAACTCTTGAGAGTAGACTTATAGGAATTATTTATTGTAAAATGAGGTGCTAAATCCACTGGAGAAAACCGCGATGTCCTATCTTTAACCGTTTAGGAGATCGGGTAAAAGTTAGAGTAATAGATATTTGAAAATGTGATATATAAACATTTTATTCGTTTGTACCTTTATCAACTCTTGAGAGTAGACTTATAGGACTTATTTTATGTAAAATGGGGTGCTAAATCCACTGGTAAAAACCGCGATGTCCTATCTTTAACCGTTTAGGAGATCGAGTAAAATGGAGAATAATAGATATTTGAAAATGTGATATATAAACATTTTATTCGTTTGTACCTATATTAACTCTTAAGAGAAGACTTATAAGACTTATTTTATGTAAAATAAAGTGCTAAATCCACTGGTGAAAACCGCGATGTCCTATCTTTTACCGTTTAGGAGATCGAGTAAAATGGAAAATAATAGATATTTGAAAATGTGATACATAAACATTTTATTCGTTTGTACATTTATCAACTCTTAAGAGTTTACTTATAGGACTTATTTTATGTAAAATAATGTGCTATATATACTGGTGAAAACCGCGATGTCCTATCTTTAATTGTTTAGGAGATCGAGTAAAATGGAAAATAATAGATATTTAAAAATGTGATATATAAACATTTGATTTGTTTGTACCTTTATCAACTCTTGAGAGTAGACTTATAGGACTTATTTTATGTAAAATAATGTGCTATATATACTGGTGAAAACAGCGATGTCCTGTCTTTAACCGTTTAGAAGATCGAGTAAAATGGAGAATAATAAATATTTGAAAATATGATATATAAACATTTTATTCGTTTGTACCTTTATCAACTCTTAAGAGTAGACTTATAGGACTTATTTTATGTAAAATGAGGTTCTAAATCCACTTGTGAAAACCCGTTTGTTCTATCTTTAACCGTTTAGGAGATCGAGTAAAATTTAGAATAATTGATATTTGAAAATGTGATATATAAACATTTTATTCGTTTGTATCTTTATCAACTCTTGAGAGTAGGCTTATAGGACTTATTTTATGTAAAATGAGGTGCTAAATTCTCTGGTGAAAACCGCGATGTCCTATCTTTAACAGTTTAGGAGATCGAGTAAAATTTAGAATAATAGATATTTGAAAATGTGAGATATAAACATTTTATTCGTTTGTACCTTTATCAACTCTTGAGAGTAGGCTTATAGGACTTATTTTATGTAAAATGAGGTGCTAAATTCACTGGTGAAAACCGCGATGTCCTATCTTTAACCGTTTAGGAGATCGAGTAAAAGTTAGAGTAATAGATATTTGAAAATGTGATATATAAACATTTTATTCGTTTGTACCTTTATCAACTCTTGAGAGTAGACTTATAGGACTTATTTTATGTAAAATCAGGTGCTAGATCCACTGGTAAAAACCGCGATGTTCTATCTTTAACCGTTTAGGAGATCGAGTAAAATGGAGAATAATAGATATTTGAAAATGTTATATATAAACAATGTATTCGTTTGTACCTTTATCAACTCTTGAGAGTAGACTTATAGTACTTATTTTATGTAAAATGAGGTGCTAAATCCACTTGTGAAAACCGCGATATCTTATCTTTAACCGTTTAGGAGATCGAGTAAAATGGAGAATAATAGATATTTGAAAATGTGATATATAAACAATTTATTCGTTTGTACCTTTATCAACTTTTGAGAGTAGACTTATAGGACATATTTTATGTAAAATAAGGTGCTAAATCCACTGGTGAAAACCGCGATGTCCTATCTTTAACCGTTTAGGAGATCGAGTAAAATTTAGAACAATAGATATTTAAAAATGTGATATATAAACATTTTATTCGTTTGTAATTTTATCAACTCTTGAGAGTAGACTTATAGGAATTATTTATTGTAAAATGAGGTGCTAAATCCACTGGTGAAAACCGCGATATCCTATCTTTAACCGTTTAGGAGATCGAGTAAAATTTAGAATAATAGATATTTGAAAATGTGATATATAAACATTTTAATCGTTTGTATCTTTATCAACTTTTGGGAGTAGACTTATAGGACTTATTTATTGTTAAATGAGGTGCTAAATCCACTGAAGAAAACCGCGATGTCCTATCTTTAACCGTTTAGGAGATCGGGTAAAAGTTAGAGTAATAGATATTTGAAAATGTGATATATAAACATTTCATTCGTTTGTTCCTTTATCAACTCTTGAGAGTAGACTTATAGGACTTATTTTATGTAAAATGAGGTGCTAAATCCACTGGTGAAAACCGCGATATCCTATCTTTAACCGTTTAGGAGATCGAGTAAAATGGAGAATAATAGATATTTGAAAATGTGATATATAACCATTTTATTCGTTTGTACCTTTATCAACTCCTGAGAGTAGACTTATTGGACTTATTTTATGTAAAATGAGGTGCTAAATCCACTGGTAAAAACCGCGATGTCCTATCTTAAACCGTTTAGGAGATCGATCAAAATGGAGAGTAATAGATATTTGAAAATGTGAGATATAAACATTTTATTCGTTTGTACCTTTATCAACTCTTGAGAGTAGACTTATAGGACATATTTTATATAAAATGAGGTGCAAAATCCAATGGTGAAAACCGCGATGTCCTATCTTTAACCGTTTAGGAGATCGAGTAAAATGGAGAATAATAGATATTTGAAAATGTGATATATAAACAATTTACTCGTTTGTATCTTATCAACTCTTGAGAGTAGGCTTATAGGACTTATTTTATGTAAAATGAGGTGCTAAATCCACTGGTGAAAACCGCGATGTCCTATCTTTAACTGTATAGAAAATCGAGTAAAATGGAGAATAATAGATATTTGAAAATGTGATATATAAACATTTTATTCGTTTGTACCTTTATCAACTCTTGAGAGTAGACTTATTAGATTTATTTTATGTAAAATGAGGTGCTAAATCCACTGGTGAAGACCGCGATGTCCTATCTTTAACCGTATAGGAGATCTAGTAAAATGGAGAATAATAGATATTTGAAAATGTGATATATAAACATTTTATTCGTTTGTACCTTTATCAACTCTTGAGAGTAGACTTATTAGATTTATTTTATGTAAAATGAGGTGCTTAATCCACTGGTAAAAACTGCGATGTCCTATCTTTAACCGTTTAGGAGATCGAGTAAAATGGAGAATAATAGATATTTGAAAATGTGATATATAAACATTTTATTCGTTTGTACTTTATCAATTCTTGAGAGTAGACTTATAGGACTTATTTTATGTAAAATGAGGTGCTTAATTCATTGGTGAAAACCGCGATCTCCTATCTTTAACCGTTTAGGAGATCGAGTGAAATGGAGAATAATAGATATTTGAAAATGTGATATATAAACATTTTATTCGTTTGTACCTTTATCAACTTTTGAGAGTAGATTTATAGGACTTATTTTATGTAAAATGAGGTGCTTAATCCACTGGTAAAAACCGCGATGTCCTATCTTTAACCGTTTAGGAGATCGAGTAAAATGGAGAATAATAGATATTTGAAAATGTGAGATATAAACATTTTATTCGTTTGTAACTCTATCAACTCTTGAGAGTAGACTTATAGGAATTATTTATTGTAAAATGAGGTGCTAAATCCACTGGAGAAAACCGCGATGTCCTATCTTTAACCGTTTAGGAGATCGATCAAAATGGAGAATAATAGATATTTGAAAATGTGATATATAAACATTTTATTCGTTTGTAACTTTATCAACTCTTGAGAGTAGACTTATAGGAATTATTTATTGTAAAATGAGGTGCTAAATCCACTGGAGAAAACCGCGATGTCCTATCTTTAACCGTTTAGGAGATCGGGTAAAAGTTAGAGTAATAGATATTTGAAAATGTGATATATATACATTTTATTCGTTTGTACCTTTATCAACTCTTGAGAGTAGACTTATAGGACTTATTTTATGTAAAATGGGGTGCTAAATCCACTGGTAAAAACCGCGATGTCCTATCTTTAACCGTTTAGGAGATCGAGTAAAATTTAGAGTAATAGATATTTAAAAATGTGATATATAAACATTTTATTCGTTTGTAATTTTATCAACTCTTGAGAGTAGACTTATAGGAATTATTTATTGTAAAATGAGGTGCTAAATCCACTGGAGAAAACCGCGATGTCCTATCTTTAACCGTTTAGGCGATCGAGTAAAAGTTAGAGTAATAGATATTTGAAAATGTGATATATAAACATTTTATTCGTTTGTACCTTTATCAACTCTTGAGAGTAGACTTATAGGACTTATTTTATGTAAAATGGGGTGCTAAATCCACTGGTAAAAACCGCGATGTCCTATCTTTAACTGTATAGAAAATCGAGTAAAATGAAGAATAATAGATATTTGAAAATGTGATATATAAGCATTTTATTCGTTGTACCTTTATTAACTTTTGAGAGAAGACTTATACGACATATTTTATGTAAAATGAGGTGCTAAATCCACTGGAGAAAACCGCGATGTCCTATCTTTAACCGTTTAGGAGATCGAGTAAAATGGAGAATAATAGATATTTGAAAATGTGATATATAAATATTTTATTCATTTGTACCTTTATCAACTCTTGAGAGTAGACTTATAGGACTTATTTTATGTAAAATGAGGTGCTAAATAAACTGGTGAAAACCGCGATGTCCTATCTTTAACCATTTAGGAGATCGAGTAAAATGGAGAATAATAGATAATTGAAAATGTGAGATATAAACATTTTATTCGTTTGTACCTTTATCAACTCTTGAGAGTAGACTTATAGGACTTATTTAATGTAAAATGAGGTGCTAAATCCACTGGTGAAAACCGCGATGTCCTATCTTTAACCGTTTAGGAGATCGAGTAAAATGGAAAATTATAGATATTTGAAATTGTGATATATAAACATTTTATTCGTTTGTACCTTTATCAACTCTTGTAAGTAGACTTATAGGACTTATTTAATGTAAAATGAGGTGCTAAATCCACTGGTGAAAACTGCGATGTCCTATCTTTAACCGTTTAGGAGATCGAGTAAAATGGAAAATAATAGATATTTGAAATTGCGATATATAAACATTTTATTCGTTTGTACCTTTATCAACTCTTGTAAGTAGACTTATAGGACTTATTTGATGTAAAATTAGGTGCTAAAGCCACTGGTGAAAAATGCGATGTCCTGTCTTTAATCGTTTAGGAGATCGAGTAAAATGGAGAATAATAGATATTTGAAAATGTGATATATAAACATTTTATTCGTTTGTACTTTATCAATTCTTGAGAGTAGACTTATAGGACTTATTTTATGTAAAATGAGGTGCTTAATTCATTGGTGAAAACCGCGATCTCCTATCTTTAACCGTTTAGGAGATCGAGTGAAATGGAGAATAATAGATATTTGAAAATGTGATATATAAACATTTTATTCGTTTGTACCTTTATCAACTTTTGAGAGTAGATTTATAGGACTTATTTTATGTAAAATGAGGTGCTTAATCCACTGGTAATAACCGCGATGTCCTATCTTTAACCGTTTAGGAGATCGAGTAAAATGGAGAATAATAGATATTTGAAAATGTGAGATATAAACATTTTATTCGTTTGTAACTCTATCAACTCTTGAGAGTAGACTTATAGGAATTATTTATTGTAAAATGAGGTGCTAAATCCACTGGCGAAAACCGCGATGTCCTATCTTTAACCGTTTATGAGATCGATCAAAATGGAGAATAATAGATATTTGAAAATGTGATATATAAACATTTTATTCATTTGTAACTTTATCAACTCTTGAGAGTAGACTTATAGGAATTATTTATTGTAAAATGAGGTGCTAAATCCACTGGAGAAAACCGCGATGTCCTATCTTTAACCGTTTAGGAGATCGGGTAAAAGTTAGAGTAATAGATATTTGAAAATGTGATATATAAACATTTCATTCCTTTGTACCTTTATCAACTCTTGAGAGTAGACTTATAGGACTTATTTTATCTAAAATGAGGTGCTAAATCCAATGGTGAAAACCGCGATGTCCTATCTTTAACCGTTTAGGAGATCGAGTAAAATGGAGAATAATAGATATTTGAAAATGTGATATATAATCATTTTATTCCTTTGTACCTTTATCAGCTCTTGAGAGTAGACTTATAGGACTTATTTTATGTAAAATGAGGTGCTAAATCCAATGGTGAAAACCGCGATGTCCTATCTTTAACTGTATAGAAAATCGAGTAAAATTTAGAATAATAGATATTTGAAATTGTGATATATAAGCATTTTATTCGTTGTACCTTTATTAACTTTTGAGAGTAGACTTATACGACATATTTTATGTAAAATGAGGTGCTAAATCTACTGGTGAAGACTGCGATGTCCTATCTTTAACCGTTTAGGAGATCGCGTAAAATGGAGAATAATAGATACTTGAAAATGTGATATATAATCATTTTATTCGTTTGTACCTTTATCAACTCTTGAGAGTAGATTTATAGGACTTATTTTATGTAAAATAAGGTGCTAAATCCACTGGTGGAAAACGCGATGTCCTATCTTTAACCGTTTAGGAGATCGAGTAAAATGGAGAATAATAGATATTTGAAAATGTGATATATAAGCATTTTATTCGTTTGTACCTTTATCAACTCTTGAGAGTAGACTTATAGGACTTATTTTATGTAAAATGAGGTGCTAAATCCACTGGTGAAAACCGCGATGTCCTATCTTTAACCGTTTAGGAGATCGAGTAAAATGGAGAATAATAGATATTTGAAAATGTGATATATAAACATTTTATTCGTTTGTACCTTTATCAACTCTTGAGAGTATACTTATAGGACTTATTTTATGTAAAATGAGGTGCTTAATTCATTGGTGAAAACCGCGATCTCCTATCTTTAACCGTTTAGGAGATCGAGTGAAATGGAGAATAATAGATATTTGAAAATGTGATATATAAGCATTTTATTCGTTTGTACCTTTATCAACTCTTGAGAGTAGACTTATAGGACTTATTTTATGTAAAATGAGGTGCTAAATCCACTGGTGAAAACCGCGATGTCCTATCTTTAACCGTTTAGGAGATCGAGTAAAATGGAGAATAATAGATATTTGAAAATGTGATATATAAACATTTTATTCGTTTGTACCTTTATCAACTCTTGAGAGTATACTTATAGGACTTATTTTATGTAAAATGAGGTGCTTAATTCATTGGTGAAAACCGCGATCTCCTATCTTTAACCGTTTAGGAGATCGAGTGAAATGGAGAATAATAGATATTTGAAAATGTGATATATAAACATTTTATTCGTTTGTACCTTTATCAACTTTTAAGAGTAGATTTATAGGACTTATTTTATATAAAATGAGGTGCTAAATCCTCTTGTGAAAACCGCGAAGTCCTATCTTTAACCGTTTAGGAGATCAAGTAAAATGGAGAATAATAGATATTTGAGAATGTGATATACAAACATTATATTCGTTTGTACCTTTATCAACTCCTGAGAGTAGACTTATGGGACTTATTTTATGTAAAATGAGGTGCTAAATACACTGATAAAAACCGCGATGTCCTATCTTTAACCGTTTAAGAGTTCGAGTAAAATGGAGAATAATAGATATTTGAAAATGTGATATATAAACATTTTATTCGTTTGTACCTTTATCAAATCTTGAAATTAGACTTATAGGACTTATTTTATGTAAAATAAGGTGCTAAATCCAATGGTGAAAACCGCGATGTCCTATCTTTAACCGTTTAGGAGATCGATCAAAATGGAGAATAATAAATATTTGAAAATGTGATATATAAACATTTTATTCGTTTGTAACTTTATCAACTCTTGAGAGTAGACTTATAGGAATTATTTATTGTAAAATGAGGTGCTAAATCCACTGGAGAAAACCGCGATGTCCTATCTTTAACCGTTTAGGAGATCGATCAAAATGGAGAATAATAGATATTTGAAAATGTGATATATAAACATTTTATTCGTTTGTAACTTTATCAACTCTTGAGAGTAGACTTATAGGAATTATTTATTGTAAAATGAGGTGCTAAATCCACTAGAGAAAACCGCGATGTCCTATCTTTAACCGTTTAGGAGATCGATCAAAATGGAGAATAATAGATATTTGAAAATGTGATATATAAACATTTTATTCGTTTGTAATTTTATCAACTCTTGAGAGTAGACTTATAGGAATTATTTATTGTAAAATGAGGTGCTAAATCCACTGGAGAAAACCGCAATGTCCTATCTTTAACCGTTTAGGAGATCGAGTAAAAGTTAGAGTAATAGATATTTGAAAATGTGACATATAAACATTTTATTCGTTTGTACCTTTATCAACTCTTGAGAGTAGACTTATAGGACTTATTTTATGTAAAATGGGGTGCTAAATCCACTGGTAAAAACCGCGATGTCCTATCTTTAACCGTTTAGGAGATCGAGTAAAAGTTAGAGTAATAGATATTTGAAAATGTGATATATAAACATTTTATTCGTTTGTACCTTTATCAACTCTTGAGAGTAGACTTATAGGACTTATTTTATGTAAAATGGGGTGCTAAATCCACTGGTAAAAACCGCGATGTCCTATCTTTAACCGTTTAGGAGATCGGGTAAAAGTTAGAGTAATGGATATTTGAAAATGTGATATATAAACATTTTATTCGTTTGTACCTTTGTCAACTCTTGAGAGTAGACTTATAGGACTTATTTTATGTAAAATGGGGTGCTAAATCCACTGGTAAAAACCGCGATGTCCCATCTTTAACCGTTTAGGAGATCGAGTAAAATTTAGAGTAATAGATATTTAAAAATGTGATATATAAATATTTTATTCATTTGTACCTTTATCAACTCTTGAGAGTAGACTTATAGGACTTATTTTATGTAAAATGAGGTGCTAAATAAACTGGTGAAAACCGCGATGTCCTATCTTTAACCATTTAGGAGATCGAGAAAATGGAGAATAATAAATATTTGAAAATGTGATATATAAACATTTCATTCCTTTGTACCTTTATCAACTCTTGAGAGTAGATTTATAGGACTTATTTTATGTAAAATGGGGTGCTTAATCCAATGGTGAAAACCGCGATGTGTTATCTTTAACCGTTTAGGAGATCGAGTAAAATGGAGAATAATAGATATTTGAAAATGTGATATATAATCATTTTTTTCCTTTGTACCTTTATCAGCTCTTGAGAGTAGACTTATAGGACTTATTTTATGTAAAATGAGGTGCTAAATCCAATGGTGAAAACCGCGATGTCCTATCTTTAACTGTATAGAAAATCGAGTAAAATGGAGAATAATAGATATTTGAAAATGTGATATATAAGCATTTTATTCGTTGTACCTTTATTAACTTTTGAGAGTAGACTTTTACGACATATTTTATGTAAAATGAGGTGCTAAATCCACTGGTGAAGACCGCGATGTCCTATCTTTAACCGTTTAGGAGATCGAGTAAAATGGAGAATAATAGATATTTGAAAATGTGATATATAATCATTTTATTCGTTTGTACCTTTATCAACTCTTGAGAGTAGATTTATAGGACTTATTTTATGTAGAATAAGGTGCTAAATCCACTGGTAAAAACCGCGATGTCCAATCTTTAACCGTTTAGGAGATCGAGTAAAATGGAGAATAATAGATATTTGAAAATGTGATATATAAACATTTTATTCGTTTGTACCTTTATCAACTCTTGAGAGTAGACTTATAGGACTTATTTTATGTAAAATTAGGTGCTAAATCCACTGGTGAAAAATGCGATGTCCTATCTTTAACCGTTTAGGAGATCGAGTAAAATGGAGAATAATAGATATTTGAAAATGTGATATATAAACATTTTATTCGTTTGTACCTTTATCAACTTTTAAGAGTAGATTTATAGGACTTATTTTATATAAAATGAGGTGCTTAATCTTCTTGTGAAAACCGCGATGTCCTATCTTTAACCGTTTAGGAGATCGAGTAAAATGGAGAATAATAGATATTTGAGAATGTGATATACAAACATTATATTCGTTAGTACCTTTATCAACTCCTGAGAGTAGACTTATGGGACTTATTTTATGTAAAATGAGGTGCTAAATCCACTGGTAAAAACCGCTATGTCCTATCTTTAACCGTTTAGGAGATCGAGTAAAATTTAGAGTAATAGATATTTAAAAATGTGATATATAAACATTTTATTCGTTTGTAATTTTATCAACTCTTGAGAGTAGACTTATAGGAATTATTTATTGTAAAATGAGGTGCTAAATCCACTGGAGAAAACCGCGATGTCCTATCTTTAACCGTTTAGGAGATCGAGTAAAATGGAGAATAATAGATAATTGAAAATGAGAGATTTAAACATTTTATTCGTTTGTACCATTATCAACACTTGAGAGTAGCCTTATATGACCTATTTTATGTAAAATGAGGTGCTAAATTTACTAGTGAAAACCGCGATGTCCTATCCCAGGCTGCACGCTGACGTGATTTTTTGGTGATTATTTAGTCATATTTGGTCGGCGACGTCGTCGACTAACTTTAGACGTCATAATCACGTACATTTTGGTCACTAAATTTCAACGTCTTTTAATAGACGTCAAAATGACGCATAATTTTGGTATAAATTAGAACGTCATAGAAAATGTCGTCACTATCACGTACATTCTCATCACTAAATTTCAACGTCTTTTAATAGACGTCAATATGACGGATGTTTTTGGTATAAATTAGGACGTTAGAAAAAATGTCGTGACTATCACGAACATTTTTGTCACTAAATTTTGACGGCTTTTAACAGACGTCGATATTACGAATTTTTTTGGTATAAATTAGGACGTAAAAAAAATTTCGTCACTATCACGAACATTTTTGTCACTAAATTTTTACGGCTTTTAACAGACGTCAATATGACGGATGTTTTTGGTATAAATTAGGACGTTAGAAAAAATGTCGTGACTATCACGAACATTTTTGTCACTAAATTTTGACGGCTTTTAACAGACGTCGATATTACGAATTTTTTTGGTATAAATTAGGACGTAAAAAAAATTTCGTCACTATCACGAACATTTTTGTCACTAAATTTTTACGGCTTTTAACAGACGTCAATATGACGGATGTTTTTGGTATAAATTAGGACGTTAGAAAAAATGTCGTGACTATCACGAACATTTTTGTCACTAAATTTTTACGGCTTTTAACAGACGTCAATATGACGGATGTTTTTGGTATAAATTAGGACGTTAGAAAAAATGTCGTGACTATCACGAACATTTTTGTCACTAAATTTTGACGGCTTCTAACAGACGTCAATATGACGGATGTTTTTGGTATAAATTAGGACGTCGATTAAAATGTCGTCAAAATCCCTAACTAATTTGGGATTCAATTTGACGACAATCTATTGACGTCTTTTAGACCTCCATTTGTGGTATGATATTAGTTATAAAATACTTCAAAATTTCTTAACATTCTATGTAACTAAATAATATGTAATTCTATAAACAGTTGTGCAGCGATTTTTTAAACTAAAATTGTTTTAAGAGCAATCATTAAAACAAATCTGATAAGCAAAATAATTTTTCAAAGTTATAATGCATTAATAAATGTATTGTTTATTGTATTCCTTTGCGATCAAGGGACCTGAGTCTTAAAGTCTTTGAAAATCTCCAAAACGGACGTCAAATTAATGACCAATTTAAGACCATTTTACGACGGCTATGATATAATATGTTTAAATAATTAACCAATTTTTTTTGAACATTTATTGTCACACACTTGGAGTCTTACGAGCACGAATAGATAAGAAATTTACTTTTTAATTGGATTAAAATTTGTAGCTTATATTTAAAAAAAATAGAATACGTTGCCAGGTGGTAATAGCACAGTATAAGAGGAACGGCCTTGGAAGCAAGGGGTCCCGGGTTCGAACCCCCGGCCAAGAGACACAGAAATAAAAGAAGTGGATAATAGCAGGCAAAGTAAAGTATAAAGGTAAAAGTATCATAGAAAGTTATAGAATTGGTAAAAAAAGTCAAAAATGCAACATTAAAATAATTAAAAACGCCTTTTTTGAACTTTTTAAGGTATATTTTATCACTAAACATGACGTTGTATCAACGTCATATTTGACGATAATATGACGACATAAAGTCGTTTTATATGTGACAATATACGTGATAGTAGAACGTCATTTTGACGTTACAAAATGACGTCGCTGGGCTGTGACATTTTCCCGTCATTTGAAGATCTTAATAACGTCATCATCTGACGTCATGTTTTTCCGAAACATGACGTCAAAATGACAGGAGTGTGCAGGCTGGGATCTTTAACCGTTTAGGAGATCGAGTAAAATTTAGAGTAATAGATATTTGAAAATGTGATATATAAACATTTTATTCGTTTGTACCTTTATCAACTCTTGAGAGTAGACTTATAGGACTTATTTAATGTAAAATGAGGTGCTAAGTCCACTGGTGAAAACCGCGATGTCCTATCTTCAACCGTTTAGGAGATCGAGTAAAATGGAAAATAATAGATATTTGAAATTGTGATATATAAACATTTTATTTGTTTGTACCTTTATCAACTCTTATGAGTAGACTTATAGGACATATTTTATGTAAAATTAGGTGCTAAAGCCACTGGTGAAAAATGCGATGTCCTGTCTTTAACCGTTTAGGAGATCGAGTAAAATGGAGAATAATAGATATTTGAAAATGTGATATATAAACAATTTATTCGTTTGTAATTTTATCAACTCTTGAGAGGAGACTTATAGGACATTTTTTATGTAAAATGAGGTGTTAAATCCACTTTTGAAAACCGCGATGTCCTATCTTTAACCGTTTAGGAGATCGAGTAAAATGGAGAATAATAAATATTTGAAAATGTGATATATAAACATTTCATTCCTTTGTACCTTTATCAACTCTTGAGAGTAGACTTATAGGACTTATTTTATGTAAAATGAGGTGCTAAATCCAATGGTGAAAACCGCGATTTCCTATCTTTAACCGTTTAGGAGATCGAGTAAAATGGAGAATAATAGATATTTGAAAATGTGATATATAAACATTTTATTCGTTTGTAATTTTATCAACTCTTGAGAGTAGACTTATAGGACATATTTTATGTAAAATAAGGTGTTAAATCCACTTTTGAAAACCGCGATGTCGTATCTTTAACCGTTTAGGAGATCGAGTAAAATGGAGAATAATAAATATTTGAAAATGTGATATATAAACATTTCATTCGTTTGTACCTTTATCAACTCTTGAGAGTAGACTTATAGGACTTATTTTATGTAAAATGAGGTGCTAAATCCACTGGTGAAAACTGCGATGTCTTATCTTTAACCGTTTAGGAGATCGAGTAAAATGGAGAATAATAGATATTTGAAAATGTGATATATAAACATTTTATTCGTTTGTATTTTTATCAGCTCTTGAGAGTAGACTTATAGGACATATTTTATGTAAAATGAGGTGCTAAATCCACTGGTGAAAACCGCGATGTAATATCTTTAACCGTTAAGGAGATCGAATAAAATGGAAAATAATAGATATTTGAAAATGTGATATATAAATATTTTATTCGTTTGTACCTTTATCAACTCCTGAGAGTAGACTTATAGGACTTATTTTATGTAAAATGAGGTGCTAAATCCACTGGTAAAAACCGCGATGTCCTATCTTTAACCACTTAGGAGATCGAGAAAAAAGGAGAATAATAGATATTTGAAAATGTGATATATAAACATTTTATTCGTTTGTATGATTATCAACCCTTGAGAGTAGACTTATAAGACTTATTTTATGTAAAATGAGGTGCTAAATCCACTGGTGAAATCCGCGAAGTCTTATCTTTAACCGTTTAGGAGATCGAGTAAAATGGAGAATATTAGATATTTGATAATGTGATATATAAATATTTTATTCGTCTGTACCTTTATCAACTCTTGAGAGTAGACTTATAGGACTTATTTTATGTAAAATGAGATGCTAAATCCACTGGTGAAATCCGCGATGTCCTATCTTTAACCGTTTAGGAGATCGAGTAATATTAAAAATAATAGATATTTGAAAATGTGATATATAAACATTTTATTCGTTTGTACCTTTATCAATTCTTGAGAGTAGACTTATAGGACTTATTTTATGTAAAATGAGATGCTAAATCCACTGGTGAAAACCGCGATGTCCTATCTTTAACCGTTTAGGAGATCGAGTAAGATTTAGAATTATAGATATTTGAAAATGTGATATATAAACATTTTATTCGTTTGTACCTTTATCAACTCTTGAGAGTAGACTTATAAGACTTATTTTTTGTAAAATGAGGTGCTAAATCCACTGGTAAACACCGCGATGTCCTATCTTTAACCCTTTAGGAGATCGAGTAAAATTTAGAATAATAGATATTTGAAAATGTGATATATATACATTTTATTCGTTTGTACCTTTATCAACTCTTGAGAGTAGACTTATAAGACTTATTTTATGTAAAATGAGGTGCTAAATCCACTGGTGAAAACCGCGATGTCCTATCTTTAACCGTTTAGAAGATCGAGTAAAATGGAATATAATAGATATTTGAAAATGTGATATATAAACATTTTATTCGTTTGTACCTTTATCAACTCTTGAGAGTAGACTTATAGGACTTATTTTATGTAAAATGAGGTGCTTAATCCACTGGTGAAAACCGCGATGTCCTATCTTTAACCGTTTAGGAGATCGAGTAAAATTTAGAATAATAGATATTTGAAAATGTGATATATAAACATTTTATTCGTTTGTAACTTTATCAACTCTTCAGAGTAGACTTATAGGACTTATTTTATGTAAAATGAGGTGCTAAATCCACTGGTGAAAACCGCGATGTCCTATCTTTAACCGCTTATGAGATCGAGTAAAATGGAGAATAATAGATATTTGAAAATGTGATACATAAACATTATATTCGTTTGTATCTTTATCAACCCTTGAGAGTAGACTTATAGGACTTATTTAATGTAAAATGAGGTGCTTAATCCACTGGAGAAAACCGCGATGTCCTATCTTTAACCGTTTAGGAGATCGAGTAAAATTTAGAGTAATAGATATTTGAAAATGTGATATATAAACATTTTATTTTTTGTACATATATCAACTCTTGAGAGTAGACTTATAGGACTTATTTTATGTAAAATGAAGTGCTAAATCTACTGGTAAAAACCGCGATGCCCTATCTTTAACCGTTTAGGAGATCGAGTAAGATTTAGAATTATAGATATTTGAAAATGTGATATATAAATATTTTATTCGTTTGTACCTTTATCAACTCCTGAGAGTAGACTTATAGGACTTATTTTATGTAAAATGAGGTGCTAAATCTACTGGTAAAAACCGCGATGTCCTATCTTTAACCACTTAGGAGATCGAGAAAAAAGGAGAATAATAGATATTTGAAAATGTGATATATAAACATTTTATTCGTTTGTATGATTATCAACCCTTGAGAGTAGACTTATAAGACTTATTTTATGTAAAATGAGGTGCTAAATCCACTGGTGAAATCCGCGAAGTCTTATCTTTAACCGTTTAGGAGATCGAGTAAAATGGAGAATATTAGATATTTGATAATGTGATATATAAATATTTTATTCGTTTGTACCTTTATCAACTCTTGAGAGTAGACTTATAGGACTTATTTTATGTAAAATGAGATGCTAAATCCACTGGTGAAATCCGCGATGTCCTATCTTTAACCGTTTAGGAGATCGAGTAATATTAAAAATAATAGATATTTGAAAATGTGATATATAAACATTTTATTCGTTTGTACCTTTATCAACTCTTGAGAGTAGACTTATAAGACTTATTTTATGTAAAATGAGATGCTAAATCCACTGGTGAAATCCGCGATGTCCTATCTTTAACCGTTTAGGAGATCGAGTAATATTAAAAATAATAGATATTTGAAAATGTGATATATAAACATTTTATTCGTTTGTACCTTTATCAATTCTTGAGAGTAGACTTATAGGACTTATTTTATGTAAAATGAGGTGCTAAATCTACTGGTAAAAACCGCGATGTCCTATCTTTAACCGTTTAGGAGATCGAGTAAGATTTAGAATTATAGATATTTGAAAATGTGATATATAAACATTTTATTCGTTTGTACCTTTATCATCTCTTGAGAGTAGACTTATAGGACTTATTTTATGTAAAATGAGGTGCTAAATCCACTGGTGAAAACAGCGATGTAATATTTTTTAACCGTTTAGGAGATCGAGTAAAATTTAGAATAATAGATATTTGAAAATGTGATATATTAACATTTTATTCGTTTGTACCTTTATCAACTCTTGAGAGTAGACTTATAGGACTTATTTTTTGTAAAATAAGGTGCTAAATCCACTGGTAAACACCGCGATGTCCTATCTTTAACCCTTTAGGAGATCGAGTAAAATTTAGAATAATAGATATTTGAAAATGTGATATATATACATTTTATTCGTTTGTACCTTTATCAACTCTTGAGTGTAGACTTATAAGACTTATTTTATGTAAAATGAGGTGCTAAATCCACTGGTGAAAACCGCGATGTCCTATCTTTAACCGTTTAGAAGATCGAGTAAAATGGAATATAATAGATATTTGAAAATGTGATATATAAACATTTTATTCGTTTGTACCTTTATCAACTCTTGAGAGTAGACTTATAGGACTTATTTTATGTAAAATGAGGTGCTTAATCCACTGGTGAAAACCGCGATGTCCTATCTTTAACCGCTTATGAGATCGAGTAAAATGGAGAATAATAGATATTTGAAAATGTGATACATAAACATTATATTCGTTTGTATCTTTATCAACCATTGAGAGTAGACTTATAGGACTTATTTTATGTAAAATAAGGTGCTAAATCCAATGGTGTAATCCGCGATGTCCTATCTTTAACCGTTTAGGAGATCGAGTAAAATGGAGAATATTAGATATTTGAAAATGAGATATATAAACATTTTATTCGTTTGTACCTTTATCAACTCTTGAGAGTAGACTTATAGGACTTATTTTATGTAAAATGAGGTGCTAAATCCACTGGTGAAAATCGCGATGTCCTATCTTTAACCGCTTAGGAGATCGAGTAAAATGGAGAATAATAGATATTTGAAAATGTGATATATAAACATTTTATTCGTTTGTACCTTTATCAACTCTTGAGAGTAGACTTATAGGACTTATTTTATGTAAAATGAGGTGCTAAATCCACTAGTAAAAACCGCGGTGTCCTATCTTTAACCGCTTAGGAGATCGAGTAAAATGGAGAATAATAGATATTTGAAAATGTGATATATAAACAATATATTCGTTTGTATGATTATCAACCCTTGAGAGAAGACTTATAAGATTTATTTTATGTAAAATGAGGTGCTAAATCGACTGGTGAAAACCGCGATGTAATATTTTTTTACCGTTTAGGAGATCGAGTAAAATGGAGAATAATAGATATTTGAAAATGTGATATATAAACATTTTATTCGTTTGTACTTTATCAACTCTTGAGAGTAGACTTATAGGACTTATTTAATGTAAAATGAGGTGCTTAATCCACTGGAGAAAACCGCGATGTCCTATCTTTAACCGTTTAGGAGATCGAGTAAAATTTAGAGTAATAGATATTTGAAAATGTGATATATAAACATTTTATTTTTTGTACATATATCAACTCTTGAGAGTAGACTTATAGGACTTATTTTATGTAAAATGAAGTGCTAAATCTACTGGTAAAAACCGCGATGCCCTATCTTTAACCGTTTAGGAGATCGAGTAAGATTTAGAATTATAGATATTTGAAAATGTGATATATAAATATTTTATTCGTTTGTACCTTTATCAACTCCTGAGAGTAGACTTATAGGACTTATTTTATGTAAAATGAGGTGCTAAATCCACTGGTAAAAACCGCGATGTCCTATCTTTAACCACTTAGGAGATCGAGAAAAAAGGAGAATAATAGATATTTGAAAATGTGATATATAAACATTTTATTCGTTTGTATGATTATCAACCCTTGAGAGTAGACTTATAAGACTTATTTTATGTAAAATGAGGTGCTAAATCCACTGGTGAAATCCGCGAAGTCTTATCTTTAACCGTTTAGGAGATCGAGTAAAATGGAGAATATTAGATATTTGAAAATGTGATATATAAATATTTTATTCGTTTGTACCTTTATCAACTCTTGAGAGTAGACTTATAGGACTTATTTTATGTAAAATGAGATGCTAAATCCACTGGTGAAATCCGCGATGTCCTATCTTTAACCGTTTAGGAGATCGAGTAATATTAAAAATAATAGATATTTGAAAATGTGATATATAAACATTTTATTCGTTTGTACCTTTATCAACTCTTGAGAGTAGACTTATAAGACTTATTTTATGTAAAATGAGATGCTAAATCCACTGGTGAAATCCGCGATGTCCTATCTTTAACCGTTTAGGAGATCGAGTAATATTAAAAATAATAGATATTTGAAAATGTGATATATAAACATTTTATTCGTTTGTACCTTTATCAATTCTTGAGAGTAGACTTATAGGACTTATTTTATGTAAAATGAGGTGCTAAATCTACTGGTAAAAACCGCGATGTCCTATCTTTAACCGTTTAGGAGATCGAGTAAGATTTAGAATTATAGATATTTGAAAATGTGATATATAAACATTTTATTCGTTTGTACCTTTATCATCTCTTGAGAGTAGACTTATAGGACTTATTTTATGTAAAATGAGGTGCTAAATCCACTGGTGAAAACAGCGATGTAATATTTTTTAACCGTTTAGGAGATCGAGTAAAATTTAGAATAATAGATATTTGAAAATGTGATATATTAACATTTTATTCGTTTGTACCTTTATCAACTCTTGAGAGTAGACTTATAGGACTTATTTTTTGTAAAATAAGGTGCTAAATCCACTGGTAAACACCGCGATGTCCTATCTTTAACCCTTTAGGAGATCGAGTAAAATTTAGAATAATAGATATTTGAAAATGTGATATATATACATTTTATTCGTTTGTACCTTTATCAACTCTTGAGTGTAGACTTATAAGACTTATTTTATGTAAAATGAGGTGCTAAATCCACTGGTGAAAACCGCGATGTCCTATCTTTAACCGTTTAGAAGATCGAGTAAAATGGAATATAATAGATATTTGAAAATGTGATATATAAACATTTTATTCGTTTGTACCTTTATCAACTCTTGAGAGTAGACTTATAGGACTTATTTTATGTAAAATGAGGTGCTTAATCCACTGGTGAAAACCGCGATGTCCTATCTTTAACCGCTTATGAGATCGAGTAAAATGGAGAATAATAGATATTTGAAAATGTGATACATAAACATTATATTCGTTTGTATCTTTATCAACCATTGAGAGTAGACTTATAGGACTTATTTTATGTAAAATAAGGTGCTAAATCCCCTGGTGTAATCCGCGATGTCCTATCTTTAACCGTTTAGGAGATCGAGTAAAATGGAGAATATTAGATATTTGAAAATGAGATATATAAACATTTTATTCGTTTGTACCTTTATCAACTCTTGAGAGTAGACTTATAGGACTTATTTTATGTAAAATGAGGTGCTAAATCCACTGGTGAAAATCGCGATGTCCTATCTTTAACCGCTTAGGAGATCGAGTAAAATGGAGAATAATAGATATTTGAAAATGTGATATATAAACATTTTATTCGTTTGTACCTTTATCAACTCTTGAGAGTAGACTTATAGGACTTATTTTATGTAAAATGAGGTGCTAAATCCACTAGTAAAAACCGCGGTGTCCTATCTTTAACCGCTTAGGAGATCGAGTAAAATGGAGAATAATAGATATTTGAAAATGTGATATATAAACAATATATTCGTTTGTATGATTATCAACCCTTGAGAGAAGACTTATAAGATTTATTTTATGTAAAATGAGGTGCTAAATCGACTGGTGAAAACCGCGATGTAATATTTTTTTACCGTTTAGGAGATCGAGTAAAATGGAGAATAATAGATATTTGAAAATGTGATATATAAACATTTTATTCGTTTGTACTTTATCAACTCTTGAGAGTAGACTTATAGGACTTATTTTATGTAAAATGAGGTGCTAAATCCACTGGTGAAATCCGCGAAGTCTTATCTTTAACCGTTTAGGAGATCGAGTAAAATGGAGAATATTAGATATTTGAAAATGTGATATATAAATATTTTATTCGTTTGTACTTTTATCAACTCTTGAGAGTAGACTTATAGGACTTATTTTAAGTAAAATGAGGTGCTAAATCCACTGGTGAAAACCGCGATGTCCTATCTTTAACCGCTTAGGAGATCGAGTAAAATGGAGAATAATAGATATTTGAAAATGTGATATATAAACATTTTATTCGTTTGTATGATTATCAACTCTTGAGAGTAGACTTATAAGACTTATTTTATGTAAAATGAGGTGCTAAATCCACTGGTGAAATCCGCGAAGTCTTATCTTTAACCGTTTAGGAGATCGAGTAAAATGGAGAATATTAGATATTTGAAAATGTGATATATAAATATTTTATTCGTTTGTACCTTTATCAACTCTTGAGAGTAGACTTATAGGACTTATTTTATGTAAAATGAGGTGCTAAATCCACTGGTGAAAACCGCGATGTAATATTTTTCAACCGTTTAGGAGATCGAGTAAAATTTTGAATAATAGATATTTGAAAATGTGATATATAAACAATATATTCGTTTGTATGATTATCAACCCTTGAGAGAAGACTTATAAGACTTATTTTATGTAAAATGAGGTGCTAAATCCACTGGTGAAAACCGCGATGTAATATTTTTTAACCGTTTAGGAGATCGAGTAAAATGGAGAATAATAGATATTTGAAAATGTGATATATAAACATTTTATTCGTTTGTACCTTTATCAACTCTTGAGAGTAGACTTATAGGACATATATAATGTAAAATGAGGTGCTTAATCCACTGGTAAAAACCGCGATGTCCTATCTTTAACCGTTTAGGAGATCGAGTAAAATTTAGAATAATAGATATTTGAAAATGTGATATATAAGCATTTTATTCCTTTGTACCTTTATCAACTCTTGAGAGTAGACTTATAAGACTTATTTTATGTAAAATGAAGTGCTAAATTCACTGGTAAAAACCGCGATGTCTTATTTTTAACCGTTTAGGAGATCGAGTAAAATTTAGAATAATAGATATTTGAAAATGTGATATATAAACATTTTATTCGTTTGTACCTTTATCAACTCTTGAAAGTAGACTTATAGGACTTATTTTATGTAAAATGAGGTGCTAAATCCACTGGTGAAAACCGCGATGTAATAATCTTTAACCGTTTAGGAGATCGAGTAAAATTTAGAATAATAGATATTTGAAAATGTGATATATAAACATTTTATTCGTTTGTACCATTATCAACTCTTGAGAGTAGACTTATAAGACTTATTTTATGTAAAATGAGGCGCTAAATCCACTGGTAAAAACCGCGATGTCCTATCTTTAACCGTTTAGGAGATCGAGTAAAATGGAGAATAATAGATATTTGAAATTGTGATATATAAACATTTTATTCGTTTGTACCTTTAGCAACACTTGAGAGTAGACTTATAGGACTTATTTTATGTAAAATGAGGTGCTTAATCCACTGGTAAACACCGCGATGTCCTATCTTTAACCGTTTAGGAGATCGAGTAAAATTTAGAATAATAGATATTTGAAAATGTTATATATAAACGTTTTATTCGTTTGTACCTTTATCAACTCTTGAGAGTAGACTTATAAGACTTATTTTATGTAAAATGAGGCGCTAAATCCACTGGTAAAAACCGCGATGTCCTATCTTTACCTGTTTAGGAGATCGAGTAAAATGGAGAATAATAGATATTTGAAAATGTGATATATAAACAGTTTATTCGTTTGTACCTTTAGCAACACTTAAGAGTAGACTTATAGGACTTATTTTATGTAAAATGAGGTGCTTAATCCACTGGTGAAAACCGCGATGTCCTATCTTTAACCGTTTAGGAGATCGAGTAAAATGGAAAATAATAGATATTTGAAAATGAGATACATAAACATTTTATTCGTTTGTATGATTATCAATCCTTGAGAGAAGACTTATAAGACTTATTTTATGTAAAATGAGGTGCTAAATTTACTGGTGAAATCCGCGATGTCCGATCTTTAACCGTTTAGGAGATCGAGTAAAATGGAGAATAATAGATATTTGAAAATGTGATATATAAACAATTTATTCGTTTGTATGATTATCAATCCTTGAGAGAAGACTTATAAAACTTATTTTATGTAAAATGAGGTGCTAAATCCACTGGTGAAAACCGCGATGTAATATTTTTTTACCGTTTATGAGTTCGAGAAAATGGAGAATAATAGGTATTTGAAAATGTGATACATAATCATTATATTCGTTTGTATCTTTATCAACCCTTGAGAGTTGACTTATAGGACTTATTTTATGTAAAATGAGGTGCTAAATCCACTGGTGAAATCCGCGATGTCCTATCTTTAACCGAGTAAGATTTAGAATAATAGATATTTGAAAATGTGATATATAAACATTTTATTCGTTTGTACCTTTATCAACTCTTGGGAGTAGACTTATAGGACTTATTTAATGTAAAATGAGGTGCTAAATCCACTGGTGAAAACCGCGATGTAATATTTTTTAACCGTTTAGGAGATCGAGTAAAATTTAGAATAATAGATATTTGAAAATGTGATATATGAACATTTTATTCGTTTGTATCTTTATCAACCCTTGAGAGTAGACTTATAGGACTTATTTTATGTAAAATGAGGTGCTTAAAACACTGGTAAATACCGCGATGTTCTATCTTTAACCGTTTAGGAGATCGAGTAAAATGGAGAATAATAGATATTTGAAAATGTGATATATAAACATTTTATTCGTTTGTACCTTTATCAACTCTTGAGAGTAGACTTATAGGACTTATTTTATGTAAAATAAGGTTCTAGATCCCCTGGTGTAATCCGCGATGTCCTATCTTTAACCGTTTAGGAGATCGAGTAAAATGGAGAATATTAGATATTTGAAAATGAGATATATAAACATTTTATTCGTTTGTACCTTTATCAACTCTTGAGAGTAGACTTATAAGACTTATTTTATGTAAAATGAAGTGCTAAATTCACTGGTAAAAACCGCGATGTAATATTTTTTTACCGTTTATGAGTTCGAGAAAATGGAGAATAATAGGTATTTGAAAATGTGATACATAATCATTATATTCGTTTGTATCTTTATCAACCCTTGAGAGTTGACTTATAGGACTTATTTTATGTAAAATGAGGTGCTAAATCCACTGGTGAAAACCGCGATGTAATATTTTTTAACCGTTTAGGAGATCGAGTAAAATTTTGAATAATAGATATTTGAAAATGTGATATATAAACAATATATTCGTTTGTATGATTATCAACCCTTGAGAGAAGACTTATAAGACTTATTTTATGTAAAATGAGGTGCTAAATCCACTGGTGAAAACCGCGATGTAATATTTTTTAACCGTTTAGGAGATCGAGTAAAATGGAGAATAATAGATATTTGAAAATGTGATATATAAACATTTTATTCGTTTGTACCTTTATCAACTCTTGAGAGTAGACTTATAGGACATATATAATGTAAAATGAGGTGCTTAATCCACTGGTAAAAACCGCGATGTCCTATCTTTAACCGTTTAGGAGATCGAGTAAAATTTAGAATAATAGATATTTGAAAATGTGATATATAAGCATTTTATTCCTTTGTACCTTTATCAACTCTTGAGAGTAGACTTATAAGACTTATTTTATGTAAAATGAAGTGCTAAATTCACTGGTAAAAACCGCGATGTCCTATTTTTAACCGTTTAGGAGATCGAGTAAAATTTAGAATAATAGATATTTGAAAATGTGATATATAAACATTTTATTCGTTTGTACCTTTATCAACTCTTGAAAGTAGACTTATAGGACTTATTTTATGTAAAATGAGGTGCTAAATCCACTGGTGAAAACCGCGATGTAATAATCTTTAACCGTTTAGGAGATCGAGTAAAATTTAGAATAATAGATATTTGAAAATGTGATATATAAACATTTTATTCGTTTGTACCATTATCAACTCTTGAGAGTAGACTTATAAGACTTATTTTATGTAAAATGAGGCGCTAAATCCACTGGTAAAAACCGCGATGTCCTATCTTTAACCGTTTAGGAGATCGAGTAAAATGGAGAATAATAGATATTTGAAATTGTGATATATAAACATTTTATTCGTTTGTACCTTTAGCAACACTTGAGAGTAGACTTATAGGACTTATTTTATGTAAAATGAGGTGCTTAATCCACTGGTAAACACCGCGATGTCCTATCTTTAACCGTTTAGGAGATCGAGTAAAATTTAGAATAATAGATATTTGAAAATGTTATATATAAACGTTTTATTCGTTTGTACCTTTATCAACTCTTGAGAGTAGACTTATAAGACTTATTTTATGTAAAATGAGGCGCTAAATCCACTGGTAAAAACCGCGATGTCCTATCTTTACCCGTTTAGGAGATCGAGTAAAATGGAGAATAATAGATATTTGAAAATGTGATATATAAACAGTTTATTCGTTTGTACCTTTAGCAACACTTAAGAGTAGACTTATAGGACTTATTTTATGTAAAATGAGGTGCTTAATCCACTGGTGAAAACCGCGATGTCCTATCTTTAACCGTTTAGGAGATCGAGTAAAATGGAAAATAATAGATATTTGAAAATGAGATACATAAACATTTTATTCGTTTGTATGATTATCAATCCTTGAGAGAAGACTTATAAGACTTATTTTATGTAAAATGAGGTGCTAAATTTACTGGTGAAATCCGCGATGTCCGATCTTTAACCGTTTAGGAGATCGAGTAAAATGGAGAATAATAGATATTTGAAAATGTGATATATAAACAATTTATTCGTTTGTATGATTATCAATCCTTGAGAGAAGACTTATAAAACTTATTTTATGTAAAATGAGGTGCTAAATCCACTGGTGAAAACCGCGATGTAATATTTTTTTACCGATTATGAGTTCGAGAAAATGGAGAATAATAGGTATTTGAAAATGTGATACATAATCATTATATTCGTTTGTATCTTTATCAACCCTTGAGAGTTGACTTATAGGACTTATTTTATGTAAAATGAGGTGCTAAATCCACTGGTGAAATCCGCGATGTCCTATCTTTAACCGAGTAAGATTTAGAATAATAGATATTTGAAAATGTGATATATAAACATTTTATTCGTTTGTACCTTTATCAACTCTTGGGAGTAGACTTATAGGACTTATTTAATGTAAAATGAGGTGCTAAATCCACTGGTGAAAACCGCGATGTAATATTTTTTAACCGTTTAGGAGATCGAGTAAAATTTAGAATAATAGATATTTGAAAATGTGATATATGAACATTTTATTCGTTTGTATCTTTATCAACCCTTGAGAGTAGACTTATAGGACTTATTTTATGTAAAATGAGGTGCTTAAAACACTGGTAAATACCGCGATGTTCTATCTTTAACCGTTTAGGAGATCGAGTAAAATGGAGAATAATAGATATTTGAAAATGTGATATATAAACATTTTATTCGTTTGTACCTTTATCAACTCTTGAGAGTAGACTTATAGGACTTATTTTATGTAAAATAAGGTTCTAGATCCCCTGGTGTAATCCGCGATGTCCTATCTTTAACCGTTTAGGAGATCGAGTAAAATGGAGAATATTAGATATTTGAAAATGAGATATATAAACATTTTATTCGTTTGTACCTTTATCAACTCTTGAGAGTAGACTTATAGGACTTATTTTATGTAAAATGAGGTGCTAAATCCACTGGTGAAAACCGCGATGTCCTATCTTTAACCGTTTAGGAGATCGAGTAAAATGGAGAATAATAGATATTTGAAAATGTGATATATAAACATTTTATTCGTTTGTATGATTATCAACCCTTGAGAGTAGACTTATAAGACTTATTTTATGTAAAATGAGGTGCTAAATCCACTGGTGAAATCCGCGAAGTCTTATCTTTAACCGTTTAGGAGATCGAGTAAAATGGAGAATATTAGATATTTGAAAATGTGATATATAAATATTTTATTCGTTTGTACCTTTATCAACTCTTGAGAGTAGACTTATAGGACTTATTTTATGTAAAATGAGATGCTAAATCCACTGGTGAAATCCGCGATGTCCTATCTTTAACCGTTTAGGAGATCGAGTAATATTAAGAATAATAGATATTTGAAAATGTGATATATAAACATTTTATTCGTTTGTACCTTTATCAATTCTTGAGAGTAGACTTATGGGACTTATTTTATGTAAAATGAGGTGCTAAATCTACTGGTAAAAACCGCGATGTCCTATCTTTAACCGTTTAGGAGATCGAGTAAGATTTAAAATTATAGATATTTGAAAATGTGATATATAAATATTTTATTCGTTTGTACCTTTATCAACTCCTGAGAGTAGACTTATAGGACTTATTTTATGTAAAATGAGGTGCTAAATCCACTGGTGAAAACCGCGATGTCCTATCTTTAACCGTTTAGGAGATCGAGTAAAATGGAGAATAATAGATATTTGAAAATGTGATATATAAACATTTTATTCGTTTGTACCTTTATCAACTCTTGAGAGTAGACTTATAGGACTTATTTTATGTAAAATGAGGTGCTTAATCCACTGGTAAACACCGCGATGTCCTATCTTTAACCATTTAGGAGATCGAGAAAATGGAGAATAATAGGTATTTGAAAATGTGATACATAAACATTATATTCGTTTGTATCTTTATCAACCCTTGAGAGTAGACTTATAGGACTTATTTTATGTAAAATGAGGTGCTAAATCCACTGGTGAAATCCGCGATGTCCTATCTTTAACCGTTTAGGAGATCGAGTAAAATGGAGAATAATAGATATTTGAAAATGTGATATATAAACATTTTATTCGTTTGTAACTTTATCAACTCTTGAGTGTAGACTTACAGGACTTATTTTATGTAAAATGAGGTGCTAAATCCACTGGTGAAAACCGCGATGTCCTATCTTTAACCGCTTATGAGATCGAGTAAAATGGAGAATAATAGATATTTGAAAATGTGATACATAAACATTATATTCGTTTGTATCTTTATCAACCCTTGAGAGTAGACTTATAGGACTTATTTTATGTAAAATAAGGTGCTAAATTCACTAATGAAAACCGCGAGGTCCTATCTTTAACCGCTTAGGAGATCGAGTAAAATGGAGAATAATAGATATTTGAAAATGTGATACATAAACATTATATTCGTTTGTATCTTTATCAACCCTTGAGAGTAGACTTATAGGACTTATTTTATGTAAAATGAGGTGCATAATCCACTGGTAAAAACCGCAATGTCCTATCTTTAACCGTTTAGGAGATCGAGTAAAATGGAGAATAATAGATATTTGAAAATGTGATATATAAACAATTTATTCGTTTGTATGATTATCAACCCTTGAGAGTAGACTTATAGGACTTATTTTATGTAAAATGAGGTGCTTAATCCACTGGTAAAAACCGCGATGTCCTATCTTTAACCGTTTAGGAGATCGAGTAAAATGGAGAATATTAGATATTTGAAAATGAGATATATAAACATTTTATTCGTTTGTAACTTTATCAACCCTTGAGAGTAGACTTATAGGACTTATTTTATGTAAAATGAGGTGCTAAATCCACTGCTAAAAACCGCGATGTCCTATCTTTAACCGCTTAGGAGATCGAGTAAAATGGAGAATAATAGATATTTGAAAATGTGATATATAAACAATTTATTCGTTTGTATGATTATCAACCCTTGAGAGTAGACTTATAGGACTTATTTTATGTAAAATGAGGTGCTTAATCCACCGGTAAAAACCGCGATGTCCTATCTTTAACCGTTTAGGAGATCGAGTAAAATGGAGAATATTAGATATTTGAAAATGAGATATATAAACATTTTATTCGTTTGTACCTTTATCAACTCTTGAGAGTAGACTTATAGGACTTATTTTATGTAAAATGAGGTGCTAAATCCACTGGTAAAAACCGCGATGTCCTATCTTTAACCGCTTAGGAGATCGAGTAAAATGGAGAATAATAGATATTTGAAAATGTGATATATAAACAATATATTCGTTTGTATGATTATCAACCCTTGAGAGAAGACTTATAAGACTTATTTTATGTAAAATGAGGTGCTAAATCCACTGGTGAAAACCGCGATGTAATATTTTTTAACCGTTTAGGAGATCGAGTAAAATGGAGAATAATAGATATTTGAAAATGTGATATATAAACATTTTATTCGTTTGTACCTTTATCAACTCTTGAGAGTAGACTTATAGGACATATATAATGTAAAATGAGGTGCTAAATCCACTGGTAAAAACCGCGATGTCCTATCTTTAACCGTTTAGGAGATCGAGTAAAATTTAGAATAATAGATATTTGAAAATGTGATATATAAGCATTTTATTCCTTTGTACCTTTATCAACTCTTGAGAGTAGACTTATAAGACTTATTTTATGTAAAATGAGGTGCTTAATCCACTGGTAAACACCGCGATGTCCTATCTTTAACCGTTTAGGAGATCGAGTAAAATTTAGAATAATAGATATTTGAAAATGTTATATATAAACGTTTTATTCGTTTGTACCTTTATCAACTCTTGAGAGTAGACTTATAAGACTTATTTTATGTAAAATGAGGCGCTAAATCCACTGGTAAAAACCGCGATGTCCTATCTTTAACCGTTTAGGAGATCGAGTAAAATGGAGAATAATAGATATTTGAAAATGTGATATATAAACATTTTATTCGTTTGTACCTTTAGCAACACTTAAGAGTAGACTTATAGGACTTATTTTATGTAAAATGAGGTGCTTAATCCACTAGTGAAAACCGCGATGTCCTATCTTTAACCGTTTAGGAGATCGAGTAAAATGGAAAATAATAGATATTTGAAAATGAGATACATAAACATTTTATTCGTTTGTATGATTATCAATCCTTGAGAGAAGACTTATAAGACTTATTTTATGTAAAATGAGGTGCTAAATTTACTGGTGAAATCTGCGATGTCCGATCTTTAACCGTTTAGGAGATCGAGTAAAATGGAGAATAATAGATATTTGAAAATGTGATATATAAACAATTTATTCGTTTGTATGATTATCAATCCTTGAGAGAAGACTTATAAAACTTATTTTATGTAAAATGAGGTGCTAAATCCACTGGTGAAAACCGCGATGTAATATTTTTTTACCGTTTATGAGTTCGAGAAAATGGAGAATAATAGGTATTTGAAAATGTGATACATAATCATTATATTCGTTTGTATCTTTATCAACCCTTGAGAGTTGACTTATAGGACTTATTTTATGTAAAATGAGGTGCTAAATCCACTGGTGAAATCCGCGATGTCCTATCTTTAACCGAGTAAGATTTAGAATAATAGATATTTGAAAATGTGATATATAAACATTTTATTCGTTTGTACCTTTATCAACTCTTGGGAGTAGACTTATAGGACTTATTTAATGTAAAATGAGGTGCTAAATCCACTGGTGAAAACCGCGATGTAATATTTTTTAACCGTTTAGGAGATCGAGTAAAATTTAGAATAATAGATATTTGAAAATGTGATATATGAACATTTTATTCGTTTGTATCTTTATCAACCCTTGAGAGTAGACTTATAGGACTTATTTTATGTAAAATGAGGTGCTTAAAACACTGGTAAATACCGCGATGTTCTATCTTTAACCGTTTAGGAGATCGAGTAAAATGGAGAATAATAGATATTTGAAAATGTGATATATAAACATTTTATTCGTTTGTACCTTTATCAACTCTTGAGAGTAGACTTATAGGACTTATTTTATGTAAAATAAGGTTCTAGATCCCCTGGTGTAATCCGCGATGTCCTATCTTTAACCGTTTAGGAGATCGAGTAAAATGGAGAATATTAGATATTTGAAAATGAGATATATAAACATTTTATTCGTTTGTACCTTTATCAACTCTTGAGAGTAGACTTATAGGACTTATTTTATGTAAAATGAGGTGCTAAATCCACTGGTGAAAACCGCGATGTCCTATCTTTAACCGTTTAGGAGATCGAGTAAAATGGAGAATAATAGATATTTGAAAATGTGATATATAAACATTTTATTCGTTTGTATGATTATCAACCCTTGAGAGTAGACTTATAAGACTTATTTTATGTAAAATGAGGTGCTAAATCCACTGGTGAAATCCGCGAAGTCTTATCTTTAACCGTTTAGGAGATCGAGTAAAATGGAGAATATTAGATATTTGAAAATGTGATATATAAATATTTTATTCGTTTGTACCTTTATCAACTCTTGAGAGTAGACTTATAGGACTTATTTTATGTAAAATGAGATGCTAAATCCACTGGTGAAATCCGCGATGTCCTATCTTTAACCGTTTAGGAGATCGAGTAATATTAAGAATAATAGATATTTGAAAATGTGATATATAAACATTTTATTCGTTTGTAACTTTATCAACTCTTGAGAGTAGACTTACAGGACTTATTTTATGTAAAATGAGGTGCTAAATCCACTGGTGAAAACCGCGATGTCCTATCTTTAACTGCTTATGAGATCGAGTAAAATGGAGAATAATAGATATTTGAAAATGTGATACATAAACATTATATTCGTTTGTATCTTTATCAACCCTTGAGAATAGACTTATAGGACTTATTTTATGTAAAATAAGGTGCTAAATTCACTGGTGAAAACCGCGATGTCCTATCTTTAACCGCTTAGGAGATCGAGTAAAATGGAGAATAATAGATATTTGAAAATGTGATACATAAACATTATATTCGTTTGTATCTTTATCAACCCTTGAGAGTAGACTTATAGGACTTATTTTATGTAAAATGAGGTGCATAATCCACTGGTAAAAACCGCGATATCCTATCTTTAACCGTTTAGGAGATCGAGTAAAATGGAGAATAATAGATATTTGAAAATGTGATATATAAACAATTTATTCGTTTGTACCTTTATCAACTCTTGAGAGTAGACTTATAGGACTTATTTTATGTAAAATGAGGTGCTTAATCCACTGGTGAAAACCGCGATGTCCTATCTTAAACCGTTTAGGAGATCGAGTAAAATTTAGAATAATAGATATTTGAAAATGTGATATATAAACATTTTATCCGTTTGTAACTTTATCAACTCTTCAGAGTAGACTTATAGGACTTATTTTATGTAAAATGAGGTGCTAAATCCACTGGTGAAAACCGCGATGTCCTATCTTTAACTGCTTATGAGATCGAGTAAAATGGAGAATAATAGATATTTGAAAATGTGATACATAAACATTATATTCGTTTGTATCTTTATCAACCCTTGAGAGTAGACTTATAGGACTTATTTTATGTAAAATAAGGTGCTAAATTCACTGGTGAAAACCGCGATGTCCTATCTTTAACCGCTTAGGAGATCGAGTAAAATGGAGAATAATAGATATTTGAAAATGTGATACATAAACATTATATCCGTTTGTATCTTTATCAACCCTTGAGAGTAGACTTATAGGACTTATTTTATGTAAAATGAGGTGCATAATCCACTGGTAAAAACCGCGATGTCCTATCTTTAACCGTTTAGGAGATCGAGTAAAATGGAGAATAATAGATATTTGAAAATGTGATATATAAACAATTTATTCGTTTGTACCTTTATCAACTCTTCAGAGTAGACTTATAGGACTTATTTAATGTAAAATGAGGTGCTAAATCCACTAGAGAAAACCGCGATGTCCTATCTTTAACCGTTTAGGAGATCGAGTAAAATTTAGAGTAATAGATATTTGTAAATGTGATATATAAAAATTTTAATCGTTTGTAACTTTATCAACTCTTGAGAGTAGACTTATAGGACTTATTTAATGTAAAATGAGGTGCTAAATCCACTGGAGAAAACCGCGATGTCCTATCTTTAACCGTTTAGGAGATCGAGTAAAATTTAGAGTAATAGATATTTGAAAATGTGATATATAAAAATTTTAATCGTTTGTAACTTTATCAACTCTTGAGAGTAGACTTATAGGACTTATTTAATGTAAAATAAGGTGCTAAATCCACTGGTGAAAACCGCGATGTAATATTTTTTAACCGTTTAGGAGATCGAGTAAAATTTAGAATAATAGATATTTGAAAATGTGATATATGAACATTTTATTCGTTTGTATCTTTATCAACCCTTGAGAGTAGACTTATAGGACTTATTTTATGTAAAATGAGGTGCTAAATCCACAGGTGAAAACCGCGATGTCCTATCTTTAACCGCTTAGGAGATCGAGTAAAATGGAAAATAATAGATATTTGAAAATGTGATATATAAACATTTTATTCGTTTGTACCTTTATCAACTCTTGAGAATAGACTTATAGGACATATATAATGTAAAATGAGGTGCTAAATCCACTGGTGAAAACCGCGATGTCCTATCTTTAACCGCTTATGAGATCGAGTAAAATGGAGAATAATAGATATTTGAAAATGTGATACATAAACATTATATTCGTTTGTATCTTTATCAACCCTTGAGAGTAGACTTATAGGACTTATTTTATGTAAAATAAGGTGCTAAATTCACTAATGAAAACCGCGAGGTCCTATCTTTAACCGCTTAGGAGATCGAGTAAAATGGAGAATAATAGATATTTGAAAATGTGATACATAAACCTTATATTCGTTTGTATCTTTATCAACCCTTGAGAGTAGACTTATAGGACTTATTTCATGTAAAATGAGGTGCATAATCCACTGGTAAAAACCGCAATGTCCTATCTTTAACCGTTTAGGAGATCGAGTAAAATGGAGAATAATAGATATTTGAAAATGTGATATATAAACAATTTATTCGTTTGTATAATTATCAACCCTTGAGAGTAGACTTATAGGACTTATTTTATGTAAAATGAGGTGCTTAATCCACTGGTAAAAACCGCGATGTCCTATCTTTAACCGTTTAGGAGATCGAGTAAAATGGAGAATATTAGATATTTGAAAATGAGATATATAAACATTTTATTCGTTTGTACCTTTATCAACTCTTGAGAGTAGACTTATAGGACTTATTTTATGTAAAATGAGGTGCTAAATCCACTGGTAAAAACCGCGATGTCCTATCTTTAACCGCTTAGGAGATCGAGTAAAATGGAGAATAATAGATATTTGAAAATGTGATATATAAACAATATATTCGTTTGTATGATTATCAACCCTTGAGAGAAGACTTATAAGACTTATTTTATGTAAAATGAGGTGCTAAATCCACTGGTGAAAACCGCGATGTAATATTTTTTAACCGTTTAGGAGATCGAGTAAAATGGAGAATAATAGATATTTGAAAATGTGATATATAAACATTTTATTCGTTTGTACCTTTATCAACTCTTGAGAGTAGACTTATAGGACATATATAATGTAAAATGAGGTGCTTAATCCACTGGTAAAAACCGCGATGTCCTATCTTTAACCGTTTAGGAGATCGAGTAAAATTTAGAATAATAGATATTTGAAAATGTGATATATAAGCATTTTATTCCTTTGTACCTTTATCAACTCTTGAGAGTAGACTTATAAGACTTATTTTATGTAAAATGAAGTGCTAAATTCACTGGTAAAAACCGCGATGTCCTATTTTTAACCGTTTAGGAGATCGAGTAAAATTTAGAATAATAGATATTTGAAAATGTGATATATAAACATTTTATTCGTTTGTACCTTTATCAACTCTTGAAAGTAGACTTATAGGACTTATTTTATGTAAAATGAGGTGCTAAATCCACTGGTGAAAACCGCGATGTAATAATCTTTAACCGTTTAGGAGATCGAGTAAAATTTAGAATAATAGATATTTGAAAATGTGATATATAAACATTTTATTCGTTTGTACCATTATCAACTCTTGAGAGTAGACTTATAAGACTTATTTTATGTAAAATGAGGCGCTAAATCCACTGGTAAAAACCGCGATGTCCTATCTTTAACCGTTTAGGAGATCGAGTAAAATGGAGAATAATAGATATTTGAAATTGTGATATATAAACATTTTATTCGTTTGTACCTTTAGCAACACTTGAGAGTAGACTTATAGGACTTATTTTATGTAAAATGAGGTGCTTAATCCACTGGTAAACACCGCGATGTCCTATCTTTAACCGTTTAGGAGATCGAGTAAAATTTAGAATAATAGATATTTGAAAATGTTATATATAAACGTTTTATTCGTTTGTACCTTTATCAACTCTTGAGAGTAGACTTATAAGACTTATTTTATGTAAAATGAGGCGCTAAATCCACTGGTAAAAACCGCGATGTCCTATCTTTACCCGTTTAGGAGATCGAGTAAAATGGAGAATAATAGATATTTGAAAATGTGATATATAAACAGTTTATTCGTTTGTACCTTTAGCAACACTTAAGAGTAGACTTATAGGACTTATTTTATGTAAAATGAGGTGCTTAATCCACTGGTGAAAACCGCGATGTCCTATCTTTAACCGTTTAGGAGATCGAGTAAAATGGAAAATAATAGATATTTGAAAATGAGATACATAAACATTTTATTCGTTTGTATGATTATCAATCCTTGAGAGAAGACTTATAAGACTTATTTTATGTAAAATGAGGTGCTAAATTTACTGGTGAAATCCGCGATGTCCGATCTTTAACCGTTTAGGAGATCGAGTAAAATGGAGAATAATAGATATTTGAAAATGTGATATATAAACAATTTATTCGTTTGTATGATTATCAATCCTTGAGAGAAGACTTATAAAACTTATTTTATGTAAAATGAGGTGCTAAATCCACTGGTGAAAACCGCGATGTAATATTTTTTTACCGTTTATGAGTTCGAGAAAATGGAGAATAATAGGTATTTGAAAATGTGATACATAATCATTATATTCGTTTGTATCTTTATCAACCCTTGAGAGTTGACTTATAGGACTTATTTTATGTAAAATGAGGTGCTAAATCCACTGGTGAAATCCGCGATGTCCTATCTTTAACCGAGTAAGATTTAGAATAATAGATATTTGAAAATGTGATATATAAACATTTTATTCGTTTGTACCTTTATCAACTCTTGGGAGTAGACTTATAGGACTTATTTAATGTAAAATGAGGTGCTAAATCCACTGGTGAAAACCGCGATGTAATATTTTTTAACCGTTTAGGAGATCGAGTAAAATTTAGAATAATAGATATTTGAAAATGTGATATATGAACATTTTATTCGTTTGTATCTTTATCAACCCTTGAGAGTAGACTTATAGGACTTATTTTATGTAAAATGAGGTGCTTAAAACACTGGTAAATACCGCGATGTTCTATCTTTAACCGTTTAGGAGATCGAGTAAAATGGAGAATAATAGATATTTGAAAATGTGATATATAAACATTTTATTCGTTTGTACCTTTATCAACTCTTGAGAGTAGACTTATAGGACTTATTTTATGTAAAATAAGGTTCTAGATCCCCTGGTGTAATCCGCGATGTCCTATCTTTAACCGTTTAGGAGATCGAGTAAAATGGAGAATATTAGATATTTGAAAATGAGATATATAAACATTTTATTCGTTTGTACCTTTATCAACTCTTGAGAGTAGACTTATAGGACTTATTTTATGTAAAATGAGGTGCTAAATCCACTGGTGAAAACCGCGATGTCCTATCTTTAACCGTTTAGGAGATCGAGTAAAATGGAGAATAATAGATATTTGAAAATGTGATATATAAACATTTTATTCGTTTGTATGATTATCAACCCTTGAGAGTAGACTTATAAGACTTATTTTATGTAAAATGAGGTGCTAAATCCACTGGTGAAATCCGCGAAGTCTTATCTTTAACCGTTTAGGAGATCGAGTAAAATGGAGAATATTAGATATTTGAAAATGTGATATATAAATATTTTATTCGTTTGTACCTTTATCAACTCTTGAGAGTAGACTTATAGGACTTATTTTATGTAAAATGAGATGCTAAATCCACTGGTGAAATCCGCGATGTCCTATCTTTAACCGTTTAGGAGATCGAGTAATATTAAGAATAATAGATATTTGAAAATGTGATATATAAACATTTTATTCGTTTGTACCTTTATCAATTCTTGAGAGTAGACTTATAGGACTTATTTTATGTAAAATGAGGTGCTAAATCTACTGGTAAAAACCGCGATGTCCTATCTTTAACCGTTTAGGAGATCGAGTAAGATTTAAAATTATAGATATTTGAAAATGTGATATATAAATATTTTATTCGTTTGTACCTTTATCAACTCCTGAGAGTAGACTTATAGGACTTATTTTATGTAAAATGAGGTGCTAAATCCACTGGTGAAAACCGCGATGTCCTATCTTTAACCGTTTAGGAGATCGAGTAAAATGGAGAATAATAGATATTTGAAAATGTGATATATAAACATTTTATTCGTTTGTACCTTTATCAACTCTTGAGAGTAGACTTATAGGACTTATTTTATGTAAAATGAGGTGCTTAATCCACTGGTAAACACCGCGATGTCCTATCTTTAACCATTTAGGAGATCGAGAAAATGGAGAATAATAGGTATTTGAAAATGTGATACATAAACATTATATTCGTTTGTATCTTTATCAACCCTTGAGAGTAGACTTATAGGACTTATTTTATGTAAAATGAGGTGCTAAATCCACTGGTGAAATCCGCGATGTCCTATCTTTAACCGTTTAGGAGATCGAGTAAAATGGAGAATAATAGATATTTGAAAATGTGATATATAAACATTTTATTCGTTTGTAACTTTATCAACTCTTGAGTGTAGACTTACAGGACTTATTTTATGTAAAATGAGGTGCTAAATCCACTGGTGAAAACCGCGATGTCCTATCTTTAACCGCTTATGAGATCGAGTAAAATGGAGAATAATAGATATTTGAAAATGTGATACATAAACATTATATTCGTTTGTATCTTTATCAACCCTTGAGAGTAGACTTATAGGACTTATTTTATGTAAAATAAGGTGCTAAATTCACTAATGAAAACCGCGAGGTCCTATCTTTAACCGCTTAGGAGATCGAGTAAAATGGAGAATAATAGATATTTGAAAATGTGATACATAAACATTATATTCGTTTGTATCTTTATCAACCCTTGAGAGTAGACTTATAGGACTTATTTTATGTAAAATGAGGTGCATAATCCACTGGTAAAAACCGCAATGTCCTATCTTTAACCGTTTAGGAGATCGAGTAAAATGGAGAATAATAGATATTTGAAAATGTGATATATAAACAATTTATTCGTTTGTATGATTATCAACCCTTGAGAGTAGACTTATAGGACTTATTTTATGTAAAATGAGGTGCTTAATCCACTGGTAAAAACCGCGATGTCCTATCTTTAACCGTTTAGGAGATCGAGTAAAATGGAGAATATTAGATATTTGAAAATGAGATATATAAACATTTTATTCGTTTGTAACTTTATCAACCCTTGAGAGTAGACTTATAGGACTTATTTTATGTAAAATGAGGTGCTAAATCCACTGGTAAAAACCGCGATGTCCTATCTTTAACCGCTTAGGAGATCGAGTAAAATGGAGAATAATAGATATTTGAAAATGTGATATATAAACAATTTATTCGTTTGTATGATTATCAACCCTTGAGAGTAGACTTATAGGACTTATTTTATGTAAAATGAGGTGCTTAATCCACCGGTAAAAACCGCGATGTCCTATCTTTAACCGTTTAGGAGATCGAGTAAAATGGAGAATATTAGATATTTGAAAATGAGATATATAAACATTTTATTCGTTTGTACCTTTATCAACTCTTGAGAGTAGACTTATAGGACTTATTTTATGTAAAATGAGGTGCTAAATCCACTGGTAAAAACCGCGATGTCCTATCTTTAACCGCTTAGGAGATCGAGTAAAATGGAGAATAATAGATATTTGAAAATGTGATATATAAACAATATATTCGTTTGTATGATTATCAACCCTTGAGAGAAGACTTATAAGACTTATTTTATGTAAAATGAGGTGCTAAATCCACTGGTGAAAACCGCGATGTAATATTTTTTAACCGTTTAGGAGATCGAGTAAAATGGAGAATAATAGATATTTGAAAATGTGATATATAAACATTTTATTCGTTTGTACCTTTATCAACTCTTGAGAGTAGACTTATAGGACATATATAATGTAAAATGAGGTGCTAAATCCACTGGTAAAAACCGCGATGTCCTATCTTTAACCGTTTAGGAGATCGAGTAAAATTTAGAATAATAGATATTTGAAAATGTGATATATAAGCATTTTATTCCTTTGTACCTTTATCAACTCTTGAGAGTAGACTTATAAGACTTATTTTATGTAAAATGAGGTGCTTAATCCACTGGTAAACACCGCGATGTCCTATCTTTAACCGTTTAGGAGATCGAGTAAAATTTAGAATAATAGATATTTGAAAATGTTATATATAAACGTTTTATTCGTTTGTACCTTTATCAACTCTTGAGAGTAGACTTATAAGACTTATTTTATGTAAAATGAGGCGCTAAATCCACTGGTAAAAACCGCGATGTCCTATCTTTAACCGTTTAGGAGATCGAGTAAAATGGAGAATAATAGATATTTGAAAATGTGATATATAAACATTTTATTCGTTTGTACCTTTAGCAACACTTAAGAGTAGACTTATAGGACTTATTTTATGTAAAATGAGGTGCTTAATCCACTAGTGAAAACCGCGATGTCCTATCTTTAACCGTTTAGGAGATCGAGTAAAATGGAGAATAATAGATATTTGAAAATGTGATATATAAACATTTTATTCGTTTGTACCTTTATCAACTCTTGAGAGTAGACTTATAGGACATATATAATGTAAAATGAGGTGCTAAATCCACTGGTAAAAACCGCGATGTCCTATCTTTAACCGTTTAGGAGATCGAGTAAAATTTAGAATAATAGATATTTGAAAATGTGATATATGAGCATTTTATTCCTTTGTACCTTTATCAACTCTTGAGAGTAGACTTATAAGACTTATTTTATGTAAAATGAGGTGCTTAATCCACTGGTAAACACCGCGATGTCCTATCTTTAACCGTTTAGGAGATCGAGTAAAATTTAGAATAATAGATATTTGAAAATGTTATATATAAACGTTTTATTCGTTTGTACCTTTATCAACTCTTGAGAGTAGACTTATAAGACTTATTTTATGTAAAATGAGGCGCTAAATCCACTGGTAAAAACCGCGATGTCCTATCTTTAACCGTTTATGAGTTCGAGAAAATGGAGAATAATAGGTATTTGAAAATGTGATACATAATCATTATATTCGTTTGTATCTTTATCAACCCTTGAGAGTTGACTTATAGGATTTATTTTATGTAAAATGAGGTGCTAAATCCACTGGTGAAATCCGCGATGTCCTATCTTTAACCGAGTAAGATTTAGAATAATAGATATTTGAAAATGTGATATATAAACATTTTATTCGTTTGTACCTTTATCAACTCTTGGGAGTAGACTTATAGGACTTATTTAATGTAAAATGAGGTGCTAAATCCACTGGTGAAAACCGCGATGTAATATTTTTTAACCGTTTAGGAGATCGAGTAAAATTTAGAATAATAGATATTTGAAAATGTGATATATGAACATTTTATTCGTTTGTATCTTTATCAACCCTTGAGAGTAGACTTATAGGACTTATTTTATGTAAAATGAGGTGCTTAAAACACTGGTAAATACCGCGATGTTCTATCTTTAACCGTTTAGGAGATCGAGTAAAATGGAGAATAATAGATATTTGAAAATGTGATATATAAACATTTTATTCGTTTGTACCTTTATCAACTCTTGAGAGTAGACTTATAGGACTTATTTTATGTAAAATAAGGTTCTAGATCCCCTGGTGTAATCCGCGATGTCCTATCTTTAACCGTTTAGGAGATCGAGTAAAATGGAGAATATTAGATATTTGAAAATGAGATATATAAACATTTTATTCGTTTGTACCTTTATCAACTCTTGAGAGTAGACTTATAGGACTTATTTTATGTAAAATGAGGTGCTAAATCCACTGGTGAAAACCGCGATGTCCTATCTTTAACCGTTTAGGAGATCGAGTAAAATGGAGAATAATAGATATTTGAAAATGTGATATATAAACATTTTATTCGTTTGTATGATTATCAACCCTTGAGAGTAGACTTATAAGACTTATTTTATGTAAAATGAGGTGCTAAATCCACTGGTGAAATCCGCGAAGTCTTATCTTTAACCGTTTAGGAGATCGAGTAAAATGGAGAATATTAGATATTTGAAAATGTGATATATAAATATTTTATTCGTTTGTACCTTTATCAACTCTTGAGAGTAGACTTATAGGACTTATTTTATGTAAAATGAGATGCTAAATCCACTGGTGAAATCCGCGATGTCCTATCTTTAACCGTTTAGGAGATCGAGTAATATTAAGAATAATAGATATTTGAAAATGTGATATATAAACATTTTATTCGTTTGTAACTTTATCAACTCTTGAGAGTAGACTTACAGGACTTATTTTATGTAAAATGTGGTGCTAAATCCACTGGTGAAAACCGCGATGTCCTATCTTTAACTGCTTATGAGATCGAGTAAAATGGAGAATAATAGATATTTGAAAATGTGATACATAAACATTATATTCGTTTGTATCTTTATCAACCCTTGAGAATAGACTTATAGGACTTATTTTATGTAAAATAAGGTGCTAAATTCACTGGTGAAAACCGCGATGTCCTATCTTTAACCGCTTAGGAGATCGAGTAAAATGGAGAATAATAGATATTTGAAAATGTGATACATAAACATTATATTCGTTTGTATCTTTATCAACCCTTGAGAGTAGACTTATAGGACTTATTTTATGTAAAATGAGGTGCATAATCCACTGGTAAAAACCGCGATGTCCTATCTTTAACCGTTTAGGAGATCGAGTAAAATGGAGAATAATAGATATTTGAAAATGTGATATATAAACAATTTATTCGTTTGTACCTTTATCAACTCTTGAGAGTAGACTTATAGGACTTATTTTATGTAAAATGAGGTGCTTAATCCACTGGTGAAAACCGCGATGTCCTATCTTTAACCGTTTAGGAGATCGAGTAAAATTTAGAATAATAGATATTTGAAAATGTGATATATAAACATTTTATCCGTTTGTAACTTTATCAACTCTTCAGAGTAGACTTATAGGACTTATTTTATGTAAAATGAGGTGCTAAATCCACTGGTGAAAACCGCGATGTCCTATCTTTAACTGCTTATGAGATCGAGTAAAATGGAGAATAATAGATATTTGAAAATGTGATACATAAACATTATATTCGTTTGTATCTTTATCAACCCTTGAGAGTAGACTTATAGGACTTATTTTATGTAAAATAAGGTGCTAAATTCACTGGTGAAAACCGCGATGTCCTATCTTTAACCGCTTAGGAGATCGAGTAAAATGGAGAATAATAGATATTTGAAAATGTGATACATAAACATTATATTCGTTTGTATCTTTATCAACCCTTGAGAGTAGACTTATAGGACTTATTTTATGTAAAATGAGGTGCATAATCCACTGGTAAAAACCGCGATGTCCTAACTTTAACCGTTTAGGAGATCGAGTAAAATGGAGAATAATAGATATTTGAAAATGTGATATATAAACAATTTATTCGTTTGTACCTTTATCAACTCTTCAGAGTAGACTTATAGGACTTATTTAATGTAAAATGAGGTGCTAAATCCACTAGAGAAAACCGCGATGTCCTATCTTTAACCGTTTAGGAGATCGAGTAAAATTTAGAGTAATAGATATTTGAAAATGTGATATATAAAAATTTTAATCGTTTGTAACTTTATCAACTCTTGAGAGTAGACTTATAGGACTTATTTAATGTAAAATGAGGTGCTAAATCCACTGGAGAAAACCGCGATGTCCTATCTTTAACCGTTTAGGAGATCGAGTAAAATTTAGAGTAATAGATATTTGAAAATGTGATATATAAAAATTTTAATCGTTTGTAACTTTATCAACTCTTGAGAGTAGACTTATAGGACTTATTTAATGTAAAATAAGGTGCTAAATCCACTGGTGAAAACCGCGATGTAATATTTTTTAACCGTTTAGGAGATCGAGTAAAATTTAGAATAATAGATATTTGAAAATGTGATATATGAACATTTTATTCGTTTGTATCTTTATCAACCCTTGAGAGTAGACTTATAGGACTTATTTTATGTAAAATAAGGTGCTAAATTCACTGGTGAAAACCGCGATGTCCTATCTTTAACCGCTTAGGAGATCGAGTAAAATGGAGAATAATAGATATTTGAAAATGTGATATATAAACAATTTATTCGTTTGTATGATTATCAACCCTTGAGAGTAGACTTATAAGACTTATTTTATGTAAAATGAGGTGCTAAATCCACTGGTGAAATCCGCGAAGTCTTATCTTTAACCGTTTAGGAGATCGAGTAAAATGGAGAATATTAGATATTTGAAAATGTGATATATAAATATTTTATTCGTTTGTACCTTTATCAACTCTTGAGAGTAGACTTATAGGACTTATTTTATGTAAAATGAGATGCTAAATCCACTGGTGAAATCCGCGATGTCCTATCTTTAACCGTTTAGGAGATCGAGTAATATTAAGAATAATAGATATTTGAAAATGTGATATATAAACATTTTATTCGTTTGTACCTTTATCAATTCTTGAGAGTAGACTTATAGGACTTATTTTATGTAAAATGAGGTGCTAAATCTACTGGTAAAAACCGCGATGTCCTATCTTTAACCGTTTAGGAGATCGAGTAAGATTTAAAATTATAGATATTTGAAAATGTGATATATAAATATTTTATTCGTTTGTACCTTTATCAACTCCTGAGAGTAAACTTATAGGACTTATTTTATGTAAAATGAGGTGCTAAATCCACTGGTAAAAACCGCGATGTCCTATCTTTAACCACTTAGGAGATCGAGAAAAAAGGAGAATAATAGATATTTGAAAATGTGATATATAAACATTTTATTCGTTTGTATGATTATCAACCCTTGAGAGTAGACTTATAAGACTTATTTTATGTAAAATGAGGTGCTAAATCCACTGGTGAAATCCGCGAAGTCTTATCTTTAACCGTTTAGGAGATCGAGTAAAATGGAGAATATTAGATATTTGAAAATGTGATATATAAATATTTTATTCGTTTGTACCTTTATCAACTCTTGAGAGTAGACTTATAGGACTTATTTTATGTAAAATGAGATGCTAAATCCACTGGTGAAATCCGCGATGTCCTATCTTTAACCGTTTAGGAGATCGAGTAATATTAAGAATAATAGATATTTGAAAATGAGATATATAAACATTTTATTCGTTTGTACCTTTATCAATTCTTGAGAGTAGACTTATAGGACTTCTTTTATGTAAAATGAGGTGCTAAATCTACTGGTAAAAACCGCGATGTCCTATCTTTAACCGTTTAGGAGATCGAGTAAGATTTAGAATTATAGATATTTGAAAATGTGATATATAAACATTTTATTCGTTTGTACCTTTATCAACTCTTGAGAGTAGACTTATAGGACTTATTTTATGTAAAATGAGGTGCTAAATCCACTGGTGAAAACAGCGATGTAATATTTTTTAACCGTTTAGGAGATCGAGTAAAATTTAGAATAATAGATATTTGAAAATGTGATATATTAACATTTTATTCGTTTGTACCTTTATCAACTCTTGAGAGTAGACTTATAGGACTTATTTTTTGTAAAATGAGGTGCTAAATCCACTGGTAAACACCGCGATGTCCTATCTTTAACCCTTTAGGAGATCGAGTAAAATTTAGAATAATAGATATTTGAAAGTGTGATATATATACATTTTATTCGTTTGTACCTTTATCAACTCTTGAGAGTAGACTTATAAGACTTATTTTATGTAAAATGAGGTGCTAAATCCACTGGTGAAAACCGCGATGTCCTATCTTTAACCGTTTAGAAGATCGAGTAAAATGGAATATAATAGATATTTGAAAATGTGATATATAAACATTTTATTCGTTTGTACCTTTATCAACTCTTGAGAGTAGACTTATAGGACTTATTTTATGTAAAATGAGGTGCTTAATCCACTGGTGAAAACCGCGATGTCCTATCTTTAACCGTTTAGGAGATCGAGTAAAATTTAGAATAATAGATATTTGAAAATGTGATATATAAACATTTTATCCGTTTGTAACTTTATCAACTCTTCAGAGTAGACTTATAGGACTTATTTTATGTAAAATGAGGTGCTAAATCTACTGGTGAAAACCGCGATGTCCTATCTTTAACCGTTTAGGAGATCGAGTAAAATTTAGAATAATAGATATTTGAAAATGTGATATATAAACATTTTATTCGTTTGTACCTTTATCAACTCTTGAGAGTAGACTTATAGGACTTATTTTATGTAAAATGAGGTGCTTAATCCACTGGTGAAAACCGCGATGTCCTATCTTTAACCGCTTATGAGATCGAGTAAAATGGAGAATAATAGATATTTGAAAATGTGATACATAAACATTATATTCGTTTGTATCTTTATCAACCCTTGAGAGTAGACTTATAGGACTTATTTAATGTAAAATGAGGTGCTAAATCCACTGGAGAAAACCGCGATGTCCTATCTTTAACCGTTTAGGAGATCGAGTAAAATTTAGAGTAATAGATATTTGAAAATGTGATATATAAACATTTTATTCGTTTGTACCTTTATCAACTCTTGAGAGTAGACTTATAGGACTTATTTTATGTAAAATAAGGTTCTAGATCCTTTGGTGTAATCCGCGATGTCCTATCTTTAACCGTTTAGGAGATCGAGTAAAATGGAGAATATTAGATATTTGAAAATGAGATATATAAACATTTTATTCGTTTGTACCTTTATCAACTCTTGAGAGTAGACTTATAGGACTTATTTTATGTAAAATGAGGTGCTAAATCCACTGGTGAAAACAGCGATGTAATATTTTTTAACCGTTTAGGAGATCGAGTAAAATTTAGAATAATAGATATTTGAAAATGTGATATATTAACATTTTATTCGTTTGTACCTTTATCAACTCTTGAGAGTAGACTTATAGGACTTATTTTTTGTAAAATGAGGTGCTAAATCCACTGGTAAACACCGCGATGTCCTATCTTTAACCCTTTAGGAGATCGAGTAAAATTTAGAATAATAGATATTTGAAAGTGTGATATATATACATTTTATTCGTTTGTACCTTTATCAACTCTTGAGAGTAGACTTATAGGACTTATTTAATGTAAAATGAGGTGCTAAATCCACTAGAGAAAACCGCGATGTCCTATCTTTAACCGTTTAGGAGATCGAGTAAAATTTAGAGTAATAGATATTTGAAAATGTGATATATAAAAATTTTAATCGTTTGTAACTTTATCAACTCTTGAGAGTAGACTTATAGGACTTATTTAATGTAAAATGAGGTGCTAAATCCACTGGAGAAAACCGCGATGTCCTATCTTTAACCGTTTAGGAGATCGAGTAAAATTTAGAGTAATAGATATTTGAAAATGTGATATATAAAAATTTTAATCGTTTGTAACTTTATCAACTCTTGAGAGTAGACTTATAGGACTTATTTAATGTAAAATGAGGTGCTAAATCCACTAGAGAAAACCGCGATGTCCTATCTTTAACCGTTTAGGAGATCGAGTAAAATTTAGAGTAATAGATATTTGAAAATGTGATATATAAAAATTTTAATCGTTTGTAACTTTATCAACTCTTGAGAGTAGACTTATAGGACTTATTTAATGTAAAATGAGGTGCTAAATCCACTGGAGAAAACCGCGATGTCCTATCTTTAATTGTTTAGGAGATCGAGTAAAATTTAGAGTAATAGATATTTGAAAATGTGATATATAAATATTTTAATCGTTTGTAACTTTATCAACTCTTGAGAGTAGACTTATAGGACTTATTTAATGTAAAATGAGGTGCTAAATCCACTGGAGAAAACCGCGATGTCCTATCTTTAATTGTTTAGGAGATCGAGTAAAATTTAGTGTAATAGATATTTGAAAATGTGATATATAAGCATTTTATTCGTTTGTACCTTTATCAACTCTTGAGAGTAGACTTATAGGACTTATTTTATGTAAAATGAGGTGCTAAATCCACTGGTGAAATCCGCGAAGTCTTATCTTTAACCGTTTAGGAGATCGAGTAAAATGGAGAATATTAGATATTTGAAAATGTGATATATAAATATTTTATTCGTTTGTACCTTTATCAACTCTTGAGAGTAGACTTATAGGACTTATTTTATGTAAAATGAGATGCTAAATCCACTGGTGAAATCCGCGATGTCCTATCTTTAACCGTTTAGGAGATCGAGTAATATTAAGAATAATAGATATTTGAAAATGTGATATATAAACATTTTATTCGTTTGTAACTTTATCAACTCTTGAGAGTAGACTTACAGGACTTATTTTATGTAAAATGTGGTGCTAAATCCACTGGTGAAAACCGCGATGTCCTATCTTTAACTGCTTATGAGATCGAGTAAAATGGAGAATAATAGATATTTGAAAATGTGATACATAAACATTATATTCGTTTGTATCTTTATCAACCCTTGAGAATAGACTTATAGGACTTATTTTATGTAAAATAAGGTGCTAAATTCACTGGTGAAAACCGCGATGTCCTATCTTTAACCGCTTAGGAGATCGAGTAAAATGGAGAATAATAGATATTTGAAAATGTGATACATAAACATTATATTCGTTTGTATCTTTATCAACCCTTGAGAGTAGACTTATAGGACTTATTTTATGTAAAATGAGGTGCATAATCCACTGGTAAAAACCGCGATGTCCTATCTTTAACCGTTTAGGAGATCGAGTAAAATGGAGAATAATAGATATTTGAAAATGTGATATATAAACAATTTATTCGTTTGTACCTTTATCAACTCTTGAGAGTAGACTTATAGGACTTATTTTATGTAAAATGAGGTGCTTAATCCACTGGTGAAAACCGCGATGTCCTATCTTTAACCGTTTAGGAGATCGAGTAAAATTTAGAATAATAGATATTTGAAAATGTGATATATAAACATTTTATCCGTTTGTAACTTTATCAACTCTTCAGAGTAGACTTATAGGACTTATTTTATGTAAAATGAGGTGCTAAATCCACTGGTGAAAACCGCGATGTCCTATCTTTAACTGCTTATGAGATCGAGTAAAATGGAGAATAATAGATATTTGAAAATGTGATACATAAACATTATATTCGTTTGTATCTTTATCAACCCTTGAGAGTAGACTTATAGGACTTATTTTATGTAAAATAAGGTGCTAAATTCACTGGTGAAAACCGCGATGTCCTATCTTTAACCGCTTAGGAGATCGAGTAAAATGGAGAATAATAGATATTTGAAAATGTGATACATAAACATTATATTCGTTTGTATCTTTATCAACCCTTGAGAGTAGACTTATAGGACTTATTTTATGTAAAATGAGGTGCATAATCCACTGGTAAAAACCGCGATGTCCTAACTTTAACCGTTTAGGAGATCGAGTAAAATGGAGAATAATAGATATTTGAAAATGTGATATATAAACAATTTATTCGTTTGTACCTTTATCAACTCTTCAGAGTAGACTTATAGGACTTATTTAATGTAAAATGAGGTGCTAAATCCACTAGAGAAAACCGCGATGTCCTATCTTTAACCGTTTAGGAGATCGAGTAAAATTTAGAGTAATAGATATTTGAAAATGTGATATATAAAAATTTTAATCGTTTGTAACTTTATCAACTCTTGAGAGTAGACTTATAGGACTTATTTAATGTAAAATGAGGTGCTAAATCCACTGGAGAAAACCGCGATGTCCTATCTTTAACCGTTTAGGAGATCGAGTAAAATTTAGAGTAATAGATATTTGAAAATGTGATATATAAAAATTTTAATCGTTTGTAACTTTATCAACTCTTGAGAGTAGACTTATAGGACTTATTTAATGTAAAATAAGGTGCTAAATCCACTGGTGAAAACCGCGATGTAATATTTTTTAACCGTTTAGGAGATCGAGTAAAATTTAGAATAATAGATATTTGAAAATGTGATATATGAACATTTTATTCGTTTGTATCTTTATCAACCCTTGAGAGTAGACTTATAGGACTTATTTTATGTAAAATAAGGTGCTAAATTCACTGGTGAAAACCGCGATGTCCTATCTTTAACCGCTTAGGAGATCGAGTAAAATGGAGAATAATAGATATTTGAAAATGTGATATATAAACAATTTATTCGTTTGTATGATTATCAACCCTTGAGAGTAGACTTATAAGACTTATTTTATGTAAAATGAGGTGCTAAATCCACTGGTGAAATCCGCGAAGTCTTATCTTTAACCGTTTAGGAGATCGAGTAAAATGGAGAATATTAGATATTTGAAAATGTGATATATAAATATTTTATTCGTTTGTACCTTTATCAACTCTTGAGAGTAGACTTATAGGACTTATTTTATGTAAAATGAGATGCTAAATCCACTGGTGAAATCCGCGATGTCCTATCTTTAACCGTTTAGGAGATCGAGTAATATTAAGAATAATAGATATTTGAAAATGTGATATATAAACATTTTATTCGTTTGTACCTTTATCAATTCTTGAGAGTAGACTTATAGGACTTATTTTATGTAAAATGAGGTGCTAAATCTACTGGTAAAAACCGCGATGTCCTATCTTTAACCGTTTAGGAGATCGAGTAAGATTTAAAATTATAGATATTTGAAAATGTGATATATAAATATTTTATTCGTTTGTACCTTTATCAACTCCTGAGAGTAAACTTATAGGACTTATTTTATGTAAAATGAGGTGCTAAATCCACTGGTAAAAACCGCGATGTCCTATCTTTAACCACTTAGGAGATCGAGAAAAAAGGAGAATAATAGATATTTGAAAATGTGATATATAAACATTTTATTCGTTTGTATGATTATCAACCCTTGAGAGTAGACTTATAAGACTTATTTTATGTAAAATGAGGTGCTAAATCCACTGGTGAAATCCGCGAAGTCTTATCTTTAACCGTTTAGGAGATCGAGTAAAATGGAGAATATTAGATATTTGAAAATGTGATATATAAATATTTTATTCGTTTGTACCTTTATCAACTCTTGAGAGTAGACTTATAGGACTTATTTTATGTAAAATGAGATGCTAAATCCACTGGTGAAATCCGCGATGTCCTATCTTTAACCGTTTAGGAGATCGAGTAATATTAAGAATAATAGATATTTGAAAATGAGATATATAAACATTTTATTCGTTTGTACCTTTATCAATTCTTGAGAGTAGACTTATAGGACTTCTTTTATGTAAAATGAGGTGCTAAATCTACTGGTAAAAACCGCGATGTCCTATCTTTAACCGTTTAGGAGATCGAGTAAGATTTAGAATTATAGATATTTGAAAATGTGATATATAAACATTTTATTCGTTTGTACCTTTATCAACTCTTGAGAGTAGACTTATAGGACTTATTTTATGTAAAATGAGGTGCTAAATCCACTGGTGAAAACAGCGATGTAATATTTTTTAACCGTTTAGGAGATCGAGTAAAATTTAGAATAATAGATATTTGAAAATGTGATATATTAACATTTTATTCGTTTGTACCTTTATCAACTCTTGAGAGTAGACTTATAGGACTTATTTTTTGTAAAATGAGGTGCTAAATCCACTGGTAAACACCGCGATGTCCTATCTTTAACCCTTTAGGAGATCGAGTAAAATTTAGAATAATAGATATTTGAAAGTGTGATATATATACATTTTATTCGTTTGTACCTTTATCAACTCTTGAGAGTAGACTTATAAGACTTATTTTATGTAAAATGAGGTGCTAAATCCACTGGTGAAAACCGCGATGTCCTATCTTTAACCGTTTAGAAGATCGAGTAAAATGGAATATAATAGATATTTGAAAATGTGATATATAAACATTTTATTCGTTTGTACCTTTATCAACTCTTGAGAGTAGACTTATAGGACTTATTTTATGTAAAATGAGGTGCTTAATCCACTGGTGAAAACCGCGATGTCCTATCTTTAACCGTTTAGGAGATCGAGTAAAATTTAGAATAATAGATATTTGAAAATGTGATATATAAACATTTTATCCGTTTGTAACTTTATCAACTCTTCAGAGTAGACTTATAGGACTTATTTTATGTAAAATGAGGTGCTAAATCTACTGGTGAAAACCGCGATGTCCTATCTTTAACCGTTTAGGAGATCGAGTAAAATTTAGAATAATAGATATTTGAAAATGTGATATATAAACATTTTATTCGTTTGTACCTTTATCAACTCTTGAGAGTAGACTTATAGGACTTATTTTATGTAAAATGAGGTGCTTAATCCACTGGTGAAAACCGCGATGTCCTATCTTTAACCGCTTATGAGATCGAGTAAAATGGAGAATAATAGATATTTGAAAATGTGATACATAAACATTATATTCGTTTGTATCTTTATCAACCCTTGAGAGTAGACTTATAGGACTTATTTAATGTAAAATGAGGTGCTAAATCCACTGGAGAAAACCGCGATGTCCTATCTTTAACCGTTTAGGAGATCGAGTAAAATTTAGAGTAATAGATATTTGAAAATGTGATATATAAACATTTTATTCGTTTGTACCTTTATCAACTCTTGAGAGTAGACTTATAGGACTTATTTTATGTAAAATAAGGTTCTAGATCCTTTGGTGTAATCCGCGATGTCCTATCTTTAACCGTTTAGGAGATCGAGTAAAATGGAGAATATTAGATATTTGAAAATGAGATATATAAACATTTTATTCGTTTGTACCTTTATCAACTCTTGAGAGTAGACTTATAGGACTTATTTTATGTAAAATGAGGTGCTAAATCCACTGGTGAAAACAGCGATGTAATATTTTTTAACCGTTTAGGAGATCGAGTAAAATTTAGAATAATAGATATTTGAAAATGTGATATATTAACATTTTATTCGTTTGTACCTTTATCAACTCTTGAGAGTAGACTTATAGGACTTATTTTTTGTAAAATGAGGTGCTAAATCCACTGGTAAACACCGCGATGTCCTATCTTTAACCCTTTAGGAGATCGAGTAAAATTTAGAATAATAGATATTTGAAAGTGTGATATATATACATTTTATTCGTTTGTACCTTTATCAACTCTTGAGAGTAGACTTATAGGACTTATTTAATGTAAAATGAGGTGCTAAATCCACTAGAGAAAACCGCGATGTCCTATCTTTAACCGTTTAGGAGATCGAGTAAAATTTAGAGTAATAGATATTTGAAAATGTGATATATAAAAATTTTAATCGTTTGTAACTTTATCAACTCTTGAGAGTAGACTTATAGGACTTATTTAATGTAAAATGAGGTGCTAAATCCACTGGAGAAAACCGCGATGTCCTATCTTTAACCGTTTAGGAGATCGAGTAAAATTTAGAGTAATAGATATTTGAAAATGTGATATATAAAAATTTTAATCGTTTGTAACTTTATCAACTCTTGAGAGTAGACTTATAGGACTTATTTAATGTAAAATGAGGTGCTAAATCCACTAGAGAAAACCGCGATGTCCTATCTTTAACCGTTTAGGAGATCGAGTAAAATTTAGAGTAATAGATATTTGAAAATGTGATATATAAAAATTTTAATCGTTTGTAACTTTATCAACTCTTGAGAGTAGACTTATAGGACTTATTTAATGTAAAATGAGGTGCTAAATCCACTGGAGAAAACCGCGATGTCCTATCTTTAATTGTTTAGGAGATCGAGTAAAATTTAGAGTAATAGATATTTGAAAATGTGATATATAAATATTTTAATCGTTTGTAACTTTATCAACTCTTGAGAGTAGACTTATAGGACTTATTTAATGTAAAATGAGGTGCTAAATCCACTGGAGAAAACCGCGATGTCCTATCTTTAATTGTTTAGGAGATCGAGTAAAATTTAGTGTAATAGATATTTGAAAATGTGATATATAAGCATTTTATTCGTTTGTACCTTTATCAACTCTTGAGAGTAGACTTATAGGACTTATTTTATGTAAAATGAGGTGCTAAATCCACTGGTGAAATCCGCAATGTCCTATCTTTAGCCGCTTAGGAGATCGAGTAAAATGGAGAATAATAGTTATTTGAAAATGTGATATATAAACATTTTATTCGTTTGTAACTTTATCAACTCTTGAGAGTAGACTTATAGGACTTATTTAATGTAAAATGAGGTGCTAAATCCACTGGAGAAAACCGCGATGTCCTACCTTTAACCGTTTAGGAGATCGAGTAAAATTTAGAGTAATAGATATTTGAAAATGTGATATATAAAAATTTTATTCGTTTGTAACTTTATCAACTCTTGAGAGTAGACTTATAGGACTTATTTTATGTAAAATGAGGTGCAAAATCCACTGGTAAACACCGCGATGTCCTATCTTTAACCCTTTAGGAGATCGAGTATAATTTAGAATAATAGATATTTGAAAATGTGATATATAAACATTTTATTCGTTTGTACCTTTATCAACTCTTGAGAGTAGACTTATAAGACTTATTTTATGTAAAATGAGGTGCTAAATCCACTGGTGAAAACCGCAATGTCCTATCTTTAACCGTTTAGGAGATCGAGTAAAATGGAGAATATTAGATATTTGAAAATGTGATATATAAATATTTTATTCGTTTGTACCTTTATCAACTCTTGAGAGTAGACTTATAGGACTTATTTTATGTAAAATGAGGTGCTTAATCCACTGGTAAACACCGCGATGTCCTATCTTTAACCGTTTAACCGTTTAGGAGATCGAGTAAAATTTAGAATAATAGATATTTGAAAATGTGATATATAAACATTTTATCCGTTTGTACCTTTATCAACTCTTCAGAGTAGACTTATAGGACTTATTTAATGTAAAATGAGGTGCTAAATCCACTGGAGAAAACCGCGATGTCCTATCTTTAACCGTTTAGGAGATCGAGTAAAATTTAGAGTAATAAATATTTGAAAATGTGATATATAAAAATTTTATTCGTTTGTAACTTTATCAACTCTTGAGAGTAGACTTATAGGACTTATTTAATGTAAAATGAGGTGCTAAATCCACTGGAGAAAACCGCGATGTCCTATCTTTAACCGTTTAGGAGATCGAGTAAAATTTAGTGTAATAGATATTTGAAAATGTGATATATAAACATTTTATTCGTTTGTACCTTTATCAACTCTTGAGAGTAGACTTATAGGACTTATTTTATGTAAAATGAGGTGCTTAATCCACTGGTAAACACCGCGATGTCCTATCTTTAACCGTTTATGAGTTCGAGAAAATGGAGAATAATAGGTATTTGAAAATGTGATACATAAACATTTTATTCGTTTGTACCTTTATCAACTCCTGAGAGTAGACTTATAGGACTTATTTTATGTAAAATGAGGTGCTGAATCCACTGGAGAACACCGCGATGTCCTATCTTTAACCGTTTAGGAGATCGAGTAAAATTGAGAATAATAGATATTTGAAAATGTGATATATAAACATTTCATTCGTTGTACCTTTATCAACTTTTGAGAGTAGACTTATAAGACATATTTTATGTAAAATGAGGTGCTAAATCCACTGGTGAAAACCGCGATATCCTATCTTTACCCGTTTAGAAGATCGAGTAAAATGGAGAATAAGAGGTATTAGAAAATGTGATATATAAACATTTTATTCGTTGTACCTTTATTAACTCTTGAGAGTAGACTTATAGGACATATTTTATGTAAAATGAGGTGCTAATACCACTGGTGAAAACCGCGATATCCTATCTTCAACCGTTTAGGAGATCGAGTAAAATGGAGAATAATAGATATTTGAAAATGTGATATATAAACATTTTATTCGTTTGTACCTTTATCAACTCTTGAGAGTAGACTTATAGGACTTATTTTATGTAAAATGAGGTGCTTAATCCACTTGTAAACACCGCGATGTCCTATCTTTAACCGTTTATGAGTTCGAGAAAATGGAGAATAATAGGTATTTGAAAATGTGATACATAAACATTATATTCGTTTGTATCTTTATCAACACTTGAGAGTTGACTTATAGGACTTATTTTATGTAAAATGAGGTGCTAAATCCACTGGTGAAATCCGCGAAGTCTTATCTTTAACAGTTTAGGAGATCGAGTAAAATGGAGAATATTAGATATTTGAAAATGAGATATATAAACATTTTATTCGTTTGTACCTTTATCAACTCTTGAGAGTAGACTTATAAGACTTATTTTATGTAAAATGAGGCGCTAAATCCACTGGTAAAAACCGCGATGTCCTATCTTTACCCGTTTAGGAGATCGAGTAAAATGGAAAATAATAGATATTTGAAAATGTTATATATAAACATTTTATTCGTTTGTACCTTTATCAACTCCTGAGAGTAGACTTATAGGACTTATTTTATGTAAAATGAGGTGCTTAATCCACTGGTAAAAACCGCGATGTCCTATCTTTAACCGTTTAGGAGATCGAGTAAATTGGAGAATAATAGATATTTGAAAATGTGATATATAAACATTTTATTCGTTTGTACCTTTATCAACTCCTGAGAGTAGACTTATAGGACTTATTTTATGTAAAATGAGGTGCTGAATCCACTGGAGAACACCGCGATGTCCTATCTTTAACCCTTTAGGAGAACGAGTAAAATTTAGAATAATAGATATTTAAAAGTGTGATATATATACATTTTATTCGTTTGTACCTTTATCAACTCTTGAGAGTAGACTTATAAGACTTATTTTATGTAAAATGAGGTGCTAAATCCACTGGTGAAAACCGCGATGTCCTATCTTTAACCGTTTAGAAGATCGAGTAAAATGGAATATAATAGATATTTGAAAATGAGATATATAAACATTTTATTCGTTTGTACCTTTATCAACTCTTGAGAGTAGACTTATAGGACTTATTTTATGTAAAATGAGATGCTAAATCCACTGGTGAAATCCGCGATGTCCTATCTTTAACCGTTTAGGAGATCGAGTAATATTAAGAATAATAGATATTTGAAAATGTGATATATAAACATTTTATTCGTTTGTACCTTTATCAACTCTTGAAAGTAGACTTATAGGACTTATTTTATGTAAAATAAGGTGCTAAATTCACTGGTGAAAACCGCGATGTCCTATCTTTAACCGCTTAGGAGATCGAGTAAAATGGAGAATAATAGATATTTGAAAATGTGATACATAAACATTATATCCGTTTGTATCTTTATCAACCCTTGAGAGTAGACTTATAGGACTTATTTTATGTAAAATGAGGTGCATAATCCACTGGTAAAAACCGCGATGTCCTATCTTTAACCGTTTAGGAGATCGAGTAAAATGGAGAATAATAGATATTTGAAAATGTGATATATAAACAATTTATTCGTTTGTACCTTTATCAACTCTTCAGAGTAGACTTATAGGACTTATTTAATGTAAAATGAGGTGCTAAATCCACTAGAGAAAACCGCGATGTCCTATCTTTAACCGTTTAGGAGATCGAGTAAAATTTAGAGTAATAGATATTTGTAAATGTGATATATAAAAATTTTAATCGTTTGTAACTTTATCAACTCTTGAGAGTAGACTTATAGGACTTATTTAATGTAAAATGAGGTGCTAAATCCACTGGAGAAAACCGCGATGTCCTATCTTAAACCGTTTAGGAGATCGAGTAAAATTTAGAGTAATAGATATTTGAAAATGTGATATATAAAAATTTTAATCGTTTGTAACTTTATCAACTCTTGAGAGTAGACTTATAGGACTTATTTAATGTAAAATAAGGTGCTAAATCTACTGGTGAAAACCGCGATGTAATATTTTTTAACCGTTTAGGAGATCGAGTAAAATTTAGAATAATAGATATTTGAAAATGTGATATATGAACATTTTATTCGTTTGTATCTTTATCAACCCTTGAGAGTAGACTTATAGGACTTATTTTATGTAAAATGAGGTGCTAAATCCACAGGTGAAAACCGCGATGTCCTATCTTTAACCGCTTAGGAGATCGAGTAAAATGGAAAATAATAGATATTTGAAAATGTGATATATAAACATTTTATTCGTTTGTACCTTTATCAACTCTTGAGAATAGACTTATAGGACATATATAATGTAAAATGAGGTGCTAAATCCACTGGTGAAAACCGCGATGTCCTATCTTTAACCGCTTATGAGATCGAGTAAAATGGAGAATAATAGATATTTGAAAATGTGATACATAAACATTATATTCGTTTGTATCTTTATCAACCCTTGAGAGTAGACTTATAGGACTTATTTTATGTAAAATAAGGTGCTAAATTCACTAATGAAAACCGCGAGGTCCTATCTTTAACCGCTTAGGAGATCGAGTAAAATGGAGAATAATAGATATTTGAAAATGTGATACATAAACCTTATATTCGTTTGTATCTTTATCAACCCTTGAGAGTAGACTTATAGGACTTATTTCATGTAAAATGAGGTGCATAATCCACTGGTAAAAACCGCAATGTCCTATCTTTAACCGTTTAGGAGATCGAGTAAAATGGAGAATAATAGATATTTGAAAATGTGATATATAAACAATTTATTCGTTTGTATAATTATCAACCCTTGAGAGTAGACTTATAGGACTTATTTTATGTAAAATGAGGTGCTTAATCCACTGGTAAAAACCGCGATGTCCTATCTTTAACCGTTTAGGAGATCGAGTAAAATGGAGAATATTAGATATTTGAAAATGAGATATATAAACATTTTATTCGTTTGTACCTTTATCAACTCTTGAGAGTAGACTTATAGGACTTATTTTATGTAAAATGAGGTGCTAAATCCACTGGTAAAAACCGCGATGTCCTATCTTTAACCGCTTAGGAGATCGAGTAAAATGGAGAATAATAGATATTTGAAAATGTGATATATAAACAATTTATTCGTTTGTATGATTATCAACCCTAGAGAGTAGACTTATAGGACTTATTTTATGTAAAATGAGGTGCTTAATCCACTGGTAAAAACCGCGATGTCCTATCTTTAACCGTTTAGGAGATCGAGTAAAATGGAGAATATTAGATATTTGAAAATGAGATATATAAACATTTTATTCGTTTGTACCTTTATCAACTCTTGAGAGTAGACTTATAGGACTTATTTTATGTAAAATGAGGTGCTAAATCCACTGGTAAAAACCGCGATGTCCTATCTTTAACCGCTTAGGAGATCGAGTAAAATGGAGAATAATAGATATTTGAAAATGTGATATATAAACAATATATTCGTTTGTATGATTATCAACCCTTGAGAGAAGACTTATAAGACTTATTTTATGTAAAATGAGGTGCTAAATCCACTGGTGAAAACCGCGATGTAATATTTTTTAACCGTTTAGGAGATCGAGTAAAATGGAGAATAATAGATATTTGAAAATGTGATATATAAACATTTTATTCGTTTGTACCTTTATCAACTCTTGAGAGTAGACTTATAGGACATATATAATGTAAAATGAGGTGCTTAATCCACTGGTAAAAACCGCGATGTCCTATCTTTAACCGTTTAGGAGATCGAGTAAAATTTAGAATAATAGATATTTGAAAATGTGATATATAAGCATTTTATTCCTTTGTACCTTTATCAACTCTTGAGAGTAGACTTATAAGACTTATTTTATGTAAAATGAAGTGCTAAATTCACTGGTAAAAACCGCGATGTCCTATTTTTAACCGTTTAGGAGATCGAGTAAAATTTAGAATAATAGATATTTGAAAATGTGATATATAAACATTTTATTCGTTTGTACCTTTATCAACTCTTGAAAGTAGACTTATAGGACTTATTTTATGTAAAATGAGGTGCTAAATCCACTGGTGAAAACCGCGATGTAATAATCTTTAACCGTTTAGGAGATCGAGTAAAATTTAGAATAATAGATATTTGAAAATGTGATATATAAACATTTTATTCGTTTGTACCATTATCAACTCTTGAGAGTAGACTTATAAGACTTATTTTATGTAAAATGAGGCGCTAAATCCACTGGTAAAAACCGCGATGTCCTATCTTTAACCGTTTAGGAGATCGAGTAAAATGGAGAATAATAGATATTTGAAATTGTGATATATAAACATTTTATTCGTTTGTACCTTTAGCAACACTTGAGAGTAGACTTATAGGACTTATTTTATGTAAAATGAGGTGCTTAATCCACTGGTAAACACCGCGATGTCCTATCTTTAACCGTTTAGGAGATCGAGTAAAATTTAGAATAATAGATATTTGAAAATGTTATATATAAACGTTTTATTCGTTTGTACCTTTATCAACTCTTGAGAGTAGACTTATAAGACTTATTTTATGTAAAATGAGGCGCTAAATCCACTGGTAAAAACCGCGATGTCCTATCTTTACCCGTTTAGGAGATCGAGTAAAATGGAGAATAATAGATATTTGAAAATGTGATATATAAACAGTTTATTCGTTTGTACCTTTAGCAACACTTAAGAGTAGACTTATAGGACTTATTTTATGTAAAATGAGGTGCTTAATCCACTGGTGAAAACCGCGATGTCCTATCTTTAACCGTTTAGGAGATCGAGTAAAATGGAAAATAATAGATATTTGAAAATGAGATACATAAACATTTTATTCGTTTGTATGATTATCAATCCTTGAGAGAAGACTTATAAGACTTATTTTATGTAAAATGAGGTGCTAAATTTACTGGTGAAATCCGCGATGTCCGATCTTTAACCGTTTAGGAGATCGAGTAAAATGGAGAATAATAGATATTTGAAAATGTGATATATAAACAATTTATTCGTTTGTATGATTATCAATCCTTGAGAGAAGACTTATAAAACTTATTTTATGTAAAATGAGGTGCTAAATCCACTGGTGAAAACCGCGATGTAATATTTTTTTACCGTTTATGAGTTCGAGAAAATGGAGAATAATAGGTATTTGAAAATGTGATACATAATCATTATATTCGTTTGTATCTTTATCAACCCTTGAGAGTTGACTTATAGGACTTATTTTATGTAAAATGAGGTGCTAAATCCACTGGTGAAATCCGCGATGTCCTATCTTTAACCGAGTAAGATTTAGAATAATAGATATTTGAAAATGTGATATATAAACATTTTATTCGTTTGTACCTTTATCAACTCTTGGGAGTAGACTTATAGGACTTATTTAATGTAAAATGAGGTGCTAAATCCACTGGTGAAAACCGCGATGTAATATTTTTTAACCGTTTAGGAGATCGAGTAAAATTTAGAATAATAGATATTTGAAAATGTGATATATGAACATTTTATTCGTTTGTATCTTTATCAACCCTTGAGAGTAGACTTATAGGACTTATTTTATGTAAAATGAGGTGCTTAAAACACTGGTAAATACCGCGATGTTCTATCTTTAACCGTTTAGGAGATCGAGTAAAATGGAGAATAATAGATATTTGAAAATGTGATATATAAACATTTTATTCGTTTGTACCTTTATCAACTCTTGAGAGTAGACTTATAGGACTTATTTTATGTAAAATAAGGTTCTAGATCCCCTGGTGTAATCCGCGATGTCCTATCTTTAACCGTTTAGGAGATCGAGTAAAATGGAGAATATTAGATATTTGAAAATGAGATATATAAACATTTTATTCGTTTGTACCTTTATCAACTCTTGAGAGTAGACTTATAGGACTTATTTTATGTAAAATGAGGTGCTAAATCCACTGGTGAAAACCGCGATGTCCTATCTTTAACCGTTTAGGAGATCGAGTAAAATGGAGAATAATAGATATTTGAAAATGTGATATATAAACATTTTATTCGTTTGTATGATTATCAACCCTTGAGAGTAGACTTATAAGACTTATTTTATGTAAAATGAGGTGCTAAATCCACTGGTGAAATCCGCGAAGTCTTATCTTTAACCGTTTAGGAGATCGAGTAAAATGGAGAATATTAGATATTTGAAAATGTGATATATAAATATTTTATTCGTTTGTACCTTTATCAACTCTTGAGAGTAGACTTATAGGACTTATTTTATGTAAAATGAGATGCTAAATCCACTGGTGAAATCCGCGATGTCCTATCTTTAACCGTTTAGGAGATCGAGTAATATTAAGAATAATAGATATTTGAAAATGTGATATATAAACATTTTATTCGTTTGTACCTTTATCAATTCTTGAGAGTAGACTTATAGGACTTATTTTATGTAAAATGAGGTGCTAAATCTACTGGTAAAAACCGCGATGTCCTATCTTTAACCGTTTAGGAGATCGAGTAAGATTTAAAATTATAGATATTTGAAAATGTGATATATAAATATTTTATTCGTTTGTACCTTTATCAACTCCTGAGAGTAGACTTATAGGACTTATTTTATGTAAAATGAGGTGCTAAATCCACTGGTGAAAACCGCGATGTCCTATCTTTAACCGTTTAGGAGATCGAGTAAAATGGAGAATAATAGATATTTGAAAATGTGATATATAAACATTTTATTCGTTTGTACCTTTATCAACTCTTGAGAGTAGACTTATAGGACTTATTTTATGTAAAATGAGGTGCTTAATCCACTGGTAAACACCGCGATGTCCTATCTTTAACCGTTTAGGAGATCGAGTAAAATGGAGAATAATAGATATTTGAAAATGTGATATATAAACAATTTATTCGTTTGTATGATTATCAATCCTTGAGAGAAGACTTATAAAACTTATTTTATGTAAAATGAGGTGCTAAATCCACTGGTGAAAACCGCGATGTAATATTTTTTTACCGTTTATGAGTTCGAGAAAATGGAGAATAATAGGTATTTGAAAATGTGATACATAATCATTATATTCGTTTGTATCTTTATCAACCCTTGAGAGTTGACTTATAGGACTTATTTTATGTAAAATGAGGTGCTAAATCCACTGGTGAAATCCGCGATGTCCTATCTTTAACCGAGTAAGATTTAGAATAATAGATATTTGAAAATGTGATATATAAACATTTTATTCGTTTGTACCTTTATCAACTCTTGGGAGTAGACTTATAGGACTTATTTAATGTAAAATGAGGTGCTAAATCCACTGGTGAAAACCGCGATGTAATATTTTTTAACCGTTTAGGAGATCGAGTAAAATTTAGAATAATAGATATTTGAAAATGTGATATATGAACATTTTATTCGTTTGTATCTTTATCAACCCTTGAGAGTAGACTTATAGGACTTATTTTATGTAAAATGAGGTGCTTAAAACACTGGTAAATACCGCGATGTTCTATCTTTAACCGTTTAGGAGATCGAGTAAAATGGAGAATAATAGATATTTGAAAATGTGATATATAAACATTTTATTCGTTTGTACCTTTATCAACTCTTGAGAGTAGACTTATAGGACTTATTTTATGTAAAATAAGGTTCTAGATCCCCTGGTGTAATCCGCGATGTCCTATCTTTAACCGTTTAGGAGATCGAGTAAAATGGAGAATATTAGATATTTGAAAATGAGATATATAAACATTTTATTCGTTTGTACCTTTATCAACTCTTGAGAGTAGACTTATAGGACTTATTTTATGTAAAATGAGGTGCTAAATCCACTGGTGAAAACCGCGATGTCCTATCTTTAACCGTTTAGGAGATCGAGTAAAATGGAGAATAATAGATATTTGAAAATGTGATATATAAACATTTTATTCGTTTGTATGATTATCAACCCTTGAGAGTAGACTTATAAGACTTATTTTATGTAAAATGAGGTGCTAAATCCACTGGTGAAATCCGCGAAGTCTTATCTTTAACCGTTTAGGAGATCGAGTAAAATGGAGAATATTAGATATTTGAAAATGTGATATATAAATATTTTATTCGTTTGTACCTTTATCAACTCTTGAGAGTAGACTTATAGGACTTATTTTATGTAAAATGAGATGCTAAATCCACTGGTGAAATCCGCGATGTCCTATCTTTAACCGTTTAGGAGATCGAGTAATATTAAGAATAATAGATATTTGAAAATGTGATATATAAACATTTTATTCGTTTGTACCTTTATCAATTCTTGAGAGTAGACTTATAGGACTTATTTTATGTAAAATGAGGTGCTAAATCTACTGGTAAAAACCGCGATGTCCTATCTTTAACCGTTTAGGAGATCGAGTAAGATTTAAAATTATAGATATTTGAAAATGTGATATATAAATATTTTATTCGTTTGTACCTTTATCAACTCCTGAGAGTAGACTTATAGGACTTATTTTATGTAAAATGAGGTGCTAAATCCACTGGTGAAAACCGCGATGTCCTATCTTTAACCGTTTAGGAGATCGAGTAAAATGGAGAATAATAGATATTTGAAAATGTGATATATAAACATTTTATTCGTTTGTACCTTTATCAACTCTTGAGAGTAGACTTATAGGACTTATTTTATGTAAAATGAGGTGCTTAATCCACTGGTAAACACCGCGATGTCCTATCTTTAACCATTTAGGAGATCGAGAAAATGGAAAATAATAGATATTTGAAAATGAGATACATAAACAATTTATTCGTTTGTATGATTATCAATCCTTGAGAGAAGACTTATAAGACTTATTTTATGTAAAATGAGGTGCTAAATTTACTGGTGAAATCCGCGATGTCCGATCTTTAACCGTTTAGGAGATCGAGTAAAATGGAGAATAATAGATATTTGAAAATGTGATATATAAACAATTTATTCGTTTGTATGATTATCAATCCTTGAGAGAAGACTTATAAAACTTATTTTATGTAAAATGAGGTGCTAAATCCACTGGTGAAAACCGCGATGTAATATTTTTTTACCGTTTATGAGTTCGAGAAAATGGAGAATAATAGGTATTTGAAAATGTGATACATAATCATTATATTCGTTTGTATCTTTATCAACCCTTGAGAGTTGACTTATAGGACTTATTTTATGTAAAATGAGGTGCTAAATCCACTGGTGAAATCCGCGATGTCCTATCTTTAACCGAGTAAGATTTAGAATAATAGATATTTGAAAATGTGATATATAAACATTTTATTCGTTTGTACCTTTATCAACTCTTGGGAGTAGACTTATAGGACTTATTTAATGTAAAATGAGGTGCTAAATCCACTGGTGAAAACCGCGATGTAATATTTTTTAACCGTTTAGGAGATCGAGTAAAATTTAGAATAATAGATATTTGAAAATGTGATATATGAACATTTTATTCGTTTGTATCTTTATCAACCCTTGAGAGTAGACTTATAGGACTTATTTTATGTAAAATGAGGTGCTTAAAACACTGGTAAATACCGCGATGTTCTATCTTTAACCGTTTAGGAGATCGAGTAAAATGGAGAATAATAGATATTTGAAAATGTGATATATAAACATTTTATTCGTTTGTACCTTTATCAACTCTTGAGAGTAGACTTATAGGACTTATTTTATGTAAAATAAGGTTCTAGATCCCCTGGTGTAATCCGCGATGTCCTATCTTTAACCGTTTAGGAGATCGAGTAAAATGGAGAATATTAGATATTTGAAAATGAGATATATAAACATTTTATTCGTTTGTACCTTTATCAACTCTTGAGAGTAGACTTATAGGACTTATTTTATGTAAAATGAGGTGCTAAATCCACTGGTGAAAACCGCGATGTCCTATCTTTAACCGTTTAGGAGATCGAGTAAAATGGAGAATAATAGATATTTGAAAATGTGATATATAAACATTTTATTCGTTTGTATGATTATCAACCCTTGAGAGTAGACTTATAAGACTTATTTTATGTAAAATGAGGTGCTAAATCCACTGGTGAAATCCGCGAAGTCTTATCTTTAACCGTTTAGGAGATCGAGTAAAATGGAGAATATTAGATATTTGAAAATGTGATATATAAATATTTTATTCGTTTGTACCTTTATCAACTCTTGAGAGTAGACTTATAGGACTTATTTTATGTAAAATGAGATGCTAAATCCACTGGTGAAATCCGCGATGTCCTATCTTTAACCGTTTAGGAGATCGAGTAATATTAAGAATAATAGATATTTGAAAATGTGATATATAAACATTTTATTCGTTTGTAACTTTATCAACTCTTGAGAGTAGACTTACAGGACTTATTTTATGTAAAATGTGGTGCTAAATCCACTGGTGAAAACCGCGATGTCCTATCTTTAACTGCTTATGAGATCGAGTAAAATGGAGAATAATAGATATTTGAAAATGTGATACATAAACATTATATTCGTTTGTATCTTTATCAACCCTTGAGAATAGACTTATAGGACTTATTTTATGTAAAATAAGGTGCTAAATTCACTGGTGAAAACCGCGATGTCCTATCTTTAACCGCTTAGGAGATCGAGTAAAATGGAGAATAATAGATATTTGAAAATGTGATACATAAACATTATATTCGTTTGTATCTTTATCAACCCTTGAGAGTAGACTTATAGGACTTATTTTATGTAAAATGAGGTGCATAATCCACTGGTAAAAACCGCGATGTCCTATCTTTAACCGTTTAGGAGATCGAGTAAAATGGAGAATAATAGATATTTGAAAATGTGATATATAAACAATTTATTCGTTTGTACCTTTATCAACTCTTGAGAGTAGACTTATAGGACTTATTTTATGTAAAATGAGGTGCTTAATCCACTGGTGAAAACCGCGATGTCCTATCTTTAACCGTTTAGGAGATCGAGTAAAATTTAGAATAATAGATATTTGAAAATGTGATATATAAACATTTTATCCGTTTGTAACTTTATCAACTCTTCAGAGTAGACTTATAGGACTTATTTTATGTAAAATGAGGTGCTAAATCCACTGGTGAAAACCGCGATGTCCTATCTTTAACTGCTTATGAGATCGAGTAAAATGGAGAATAATAGATATTTGAAAATGTGATACATAAACATTATATTCGTTTGTATCTTTATCAACCCTTGAGAGTAGACTTATAGGACTTATTTTATGTAAAATAAGGTGCTAAATTCACTGGTGAAAACCGCGATGTCCTATCTTTAACCGCTTAGGAGATCGAGTAAAATGGAGAATAATAGATATTTGAAAATGTGATACATAAACATTATATTCGTTTGTATCTTTATCAACCCTTGAGAGTAGACTTATAGGACTTATTTTATGTAAAATGAGGTGCATAATCCACTGGTAAAAACCGCGATGTCCTAACTTTAACCGTTTAGGAGATCGAGTAAAATGGAGAATAATAGATATTTGAAAATGTGATATATAAACAATTTATTCGTTTGTACCTTTATCAACTCTTCAGAGTAGACTTATAGGACTTATTTAATGTAAAATGAGGTGCTAAATCCACTAGAGAAAACCGCGATGTCCTATCTTTAACCGTTTAGGAGATCGAGTAAAATTTAGAGTAATAGATATTTGAAAATGTGATATATAAAAATTTTAATCGTTTGTAACTTTATCAACTCTTGAGAGTAGACTTATAGGACTTATTTAATGTAAAATGAGGTGCTAAATCCACTGGAGAAAACCGCGATGTCCTATCTTTAACCGTTTAGGAGATCGAGTAAAATTTAGAGTAATAGATATTTGAAAATGTGATATATAAAAATTTTAATCGTTTGTAACTTTATCAACTCTTGAGAGTAGACTTATAGGACTTATTTAATGTAAAATAAGGTGCTAAATCCACTGGTGAAAACCGCGATGTAATATTTTTTAACCGTTTAGGAGATCGAGTAAAATTTAGAATAATAGATATTTGAAAATGTGATATATGAACATTTTATTCGTTTGTATCTTTATCAACCCTTGAGAGTAGACTTATAGGACTTATTTTATGTAAAATAAGGTGCTAAATTCACTGGTGAAAACCGCGATGTCCTATCTTTAACCGCTTAGGAGATCGAGTAAAATGGAGAATAATAGATATTTGAAAATGTGATATATAAACAATTTATTCGTTTGTATGATTATCAACCCTTGAGAGTAGACTTATAAGACTTATTTTATGTAAAATGAGGTGCTAAATCCACTGGTGAAATCCGCGAAGTCTTATCTTTAACCGTTTAGGAGATCGAGTAAAATGGAGAATATTAGATATTTGAAAATGTGATATATAAATATTTTATTCGTTTGTACCTTTATCAACTCTTGAGAGTAGACTTATAGGACTTATTTTATGTAAAATGAGATGCTAAATCCACTGGTGAAATCCGCGATGTCCTATCTTTAACCGTTTAGGAGATCGAGTAATATTAAGAATAATAGATATTTGAAAATGTGATATATAAACATTTTATTCGTTTGTACCTTTATCAATTCTTGAGAGTAGACTTATAGGACTTATTTTATGTAAAATGAGGTGCTAAATCTACTGGTAAAAACCGCGATGTCCTATCTTTAACCGTTTAGGAGATCGAGTAAGATTTAAAATTATAGATATTTGAAAATGTGATATATAAATATTTTATTCGTTTGTACCTTTATCAACTCCTGAGAGTAGACTTATAGGACTTATTTTATGTAAAATGAGGTGCTAAATCCACTGGTAAAAACCGCGATGTCCTATCTTTAACCACTTAGGAGATCGAGAAAAAAGGAGAATAATAGATATTTGAAAATGTGATATATAAACATTTTATTCGTTTGTATGATTATCAACCCTTGAGAGTAGACTTATAAGACTTATTTTATGTAAAATGAGGTGCTAAATCCACTGGTGAAATCCGCGAAGTCTTATCTTTAACCGTTTAGGAGATCGAGTAAAATGGAGAATATTAGATATTTGAAAATGTGATATATAAATATTTTATTCGTTTGTACCTTTATCAACTCTTGAGAGTAGACTTATAGGACTTATTTTATGTAAAATGAGATGCTAAATCCACTGGTGAAATCCGCGATGTCCTATCTTTAACCGTTTAGGAGATCGAGTAATATTAAGAATAATAGATATTTGAAAATGAGATATATAAACATTTTATTCGTTTGTACCTTTATCAATTCTTGAGAGTAGACTTATAGGACTTCTTTTATGTAAAATGAGGTGCTAAATCTACTGGTAAAAACCGCGATGTCCTATCTTTAACCGTTTAGGAGATCGAGTAAGATTTAGAATTATAGATATTTGAAAATGTGATATATAAACATTTTATTCGTTTGTACCTTTATTAACTCTTGAGAGTAGACTTATAGGACTTATTTTATGTAAAATGAGGTGCTAAATCCACTGGTGAAAACAGCGATGTAATATTTTTTAACCGTTTAGGAGATCGAGTAAAATTTAGAATAATAGATATTTGAAAATGTGATATATTAACATTTTATTCGTTTGTACCTTTATCAACTCTTGAGAGTAGACTTATAGGACTTATTTTTTGTAAAATGAGGTGCTAAATCCACTGGTAAACACCGCGATGTCCTATCTTTAACCCTTTAGGAGATCGAGTAAAATTTAGAATAATAGATATTTGAAAGTGTGATATATATACATTTTATTCGTTTGTACCTTTATCAACTCTTGAGAGTAGACTTATAAGACTTATTTTATGTAAAATGAGGTGCTAAATCCACTGGTGAAAACCGCGATGTCCTATCTTTAACCGTTTAGAAGATCGAGTAAAATGGAATATAATAGATATTTGAAAATGTGATATATAAACATTTTATTCGTTTGTACCTTTATCAACTCTTGAGAGTAGACTTATAGGACTTATTTTATGTAAAATGAGGTGCTTAATCCACTGGTGAAAACCGCGATGTCCTATCTTTAACCGTTTAGGAGATCGAGTAAAATTTAGAATAATAGATATTTGAAAATGTGATATATAAACATTTTATCCGTTTGTAACTTTATCAACTCTTCAGAGTAGACTTATAGGACTTATTTTATGTAAAATGAGGTGCTAAATCTACTGGTGAAAACCGCGATGTCCTATCTTTAACCGTTTAGGAGATCGAGTAAAATTTAGAATAATAGATATTTGAAAATGTGATATATAAACATTTTATTCGTTTGTACCTTTATCAACTCTTGAGAGTAGACTTATAGGACTTATTTTATGTAAAATGAGGTGCTTAATCCACTGGTGAAAACCGCGATGTCCTATCTTTAACCGCTTATGAGATCGAGTAAAATGGAGAATAATAGATATTTGAAAATGTGATACATAAACATTATATTCGTTTGTATCTTTATCAACCCTTGAGAGTAGACTTATAGGACTTATTTAATGTAAAATGAGGTGCTAAATCCACTGGAGAAAACCGCGATGTCCTATCTTTAACCGTTTAGGAGATCGAGTAAAATTTAGAGTAATAGATATTTGAAAATGTGATATATAAACATTTTATTCGTTTGTACCTTTATCAACTCTTGAGAGTAGACTTATAGGACTTATTTTATGTAAAATAAGGTTCTAGATCCTTTGGTGTAATCCGCGATGTCCTATCTTTAACCGTTTAGGAGATCGAGTAAAATGGAGAATATTAGATATTTGAAAATGAGATATATAAACATTTTATTCGTTTGTACCTTTATCAACTCTTGAGAGTAGACTTATAGGACTTATTTTATGTAAAATGAGGTGCTAAATCCACTGGTGAAAACAGCGATGTAATATTTTTTAACCGTTTAGGAGATCGAGTAAAATTTAGAATAATAGATATTTGAAAATGTGATATATTAACATTTTATTCGTTTGTACCTTTATCAACTCTTGAGAGTAGACTTATAGGACTTATTTTTTGTAAAATGAGGTGCTAAATCCACTGGTAAACACCGCGATGTCCTATCTTTAACCCTTTAGGAGATCGAGTAAAATTTAGAATAATAGATATTTGAAAGTGTGATATATATACATTTTATTCGTTTGTACCTTTATCAACTCTTGAGAGTAGACTTATAGGACTTATTTAATGTAAAATGAGGTGCTAAATCCACTAGAGAAAACCGCGATGTCCTATCTTTAACCGTTTAGGAGATCGAGTAAAATTTAGAGTAATAGATATTTGAAAATGTGATATATAAAAATTTTAATCGTTTGTAACTTTATCAACTCTTGAGAGTAGACTTATAGGACTTATTTAATGTAAAATGAGGTGCTAAATCCACTGGAGAAAACCGCGATGTCCTATCTTTAACCGTTTAGGAGATCGAGTAAAATTTAGAGTAATAGATATTTGAAAATGTGATATATAAAAATTTTAATCGTTTGTAACTTTATCAACTCTTGAGAGTAGACTTATAGGACTTATTTAATGTAAAATGAGGTGCTAAATCCACTAGAGAAAACCGCGATGTCCTATCTTTAACCGTTTAGGAGATCGAGTAAAATTTAGAGTAATAGATATTTGAAAATGTGATATATAAAAATTTTAATCGTTTGTAACTTTATCAACTCTTGAGAGTAGACTTATAGGACTTATTTAATGTAAAATGAGGTGCTAAATCCACTGGAGAAAACCGCGATGTCCTATCTTTAATTGTTTAGGAGATCGAGTAAAATTTAGAGTAATAGATATTTGAAAATGTGATATATAAATATTTTAATCGTTTGTAACTTTATCAACTCTTGAGAGTAGACTTATAGGACTTATTTAATGTAAAATGAGGTGCTAAATCCACTGGTGAAGACCGCGATGTCCTATCTTTAATTGTTTAGGAGATCGAGTAAAATTTAGTGTAATAGATATTTGAAAATGTGATATATAAGCATTTTATTCGTTTGTACCTTTATCAACTCTTGAGAGTAGACTTATAGGACTTATTTTATGTAAAATGAGGTGCTAAATCCACTGGTGAAATCCGCAATGTCCTATCTTTAGCCGCTTAGGAGATCGAGTAAAATGGAGAATAATAGATATTTGAAAATGTGATATATAAACATTTTATTCGTTTGTAACTTTATCAACTCTTGAGAGTAGACTTATAGGACTTATTTAATGTAAAATGAGGTGCTAAATCCACTGGAGAAAACCGCGATGTCCTACCTTTAACCGTTTAGGAGATCGAGTAAAATTTAGAGTAATAGATATTTGAAAATGTGATATATAAAAATTTTATTCGTTTGTAACTTTATCAACTCTTGAGAGTAGACTTATAGGACTTATTTTATGTAAAATGAGGTGCAAAATCCACTGGTAAACACCGCGATGTCCTATCTTTAACCCTTTAGGAGATCGAGTATAATTTAGAATAATAGATATTTGAAAATGTGATATATAAACATTTTATTCGTTTGTACCTTTATCAACTCTTGAGAGTAGACTTATAAGACTTATTTTATGTAAAATGAGGTGCTAAATCCACTGGTGAAAACCGCAATGTCCTATCTTTAACCGTTTAGGAGATCGAGTAAAATGGAGAATATTAGATATTTGAAAATGTGATATATAAATATTTTATTCGTTTGTACCTTTATCAACTCTTGAGAGTAGACTTATAGGACTTATTTTATGTAAAATGAGGTGCTTAATCCACTGGTAAACACCGCGATGTCCTATCTTTAACCGTTTAACCGTTTAGGAGATCGAGTAAAATTTAGAATAATAGATATTTGAAAATGTGATATATAAACATTTTATCCGTTTGTACCTTTATCAACTCTTCAGAGTAGACTTATAGGACTTATTTAATGTAAAATGAGGTGCTAAATCCACTGGAGAAAACCGCGATGTCCTATCTTTAACCGTTTAGGAGATCGAGTAAAATTTAGAGTAATAAATATTTGAAAATGTGATATATAAAAATTTTATTCGTTTGTAACTTTATCAACTCTTGAGAGTAGACTTATAGGACTTATTTAATGTAAAATGAGGTGCTAAATCCACTGGAGAAAACCGCGATGTCCTATCTTTAACCGTTTAGGAGATCGAGTAAAATTTAGTGTAATAGATATTTGAAAATGTGATATATAAACATTTTATTCGTTTGTACCTTTATCAACTCTTGAGAGTAGACTTATAGGACTTATTTTATGTAAAATGAGGTGCTTAATCCACTGGTAAACACCGCGATGTCCTATCTTTAACCGTTTATGAGTTCGAGAAAATGGAGAATAATAGGTATTTGAAAATGTGATACATAAACATTTTATTCGTTTGTACCTTTATCAACTCCTGAGAGTAGACTTATAGGACTTATTTTATGTAAAATGAGGTGCTGAATCCACTGGAGAACACCGCGATGTCCTATCTTTAACCGTTTAGGAGATCGAGTAAAATTGAGAATAATAGATATTTGAAAATGTGATATATAAACATTTCATTCGTTGTACCTTTATCAACTTTTGAGAGTAGACTTATAAGACATATTTTATGTAAAATGAGGTGCTAAATCCACTGGTGAAAACCGCGATATCCTATCTTTACCCGTTTAGAAGATCGAGTAAAATGGAGAATAAGAGGTATTAGAAAATGTGATATATAAACATTTTATTCGTTGTACCTTTATTAACTCTTGAGAGTAGACTTATAGGACATATTTTATGTAAAATGAGGTGCTAATACCACTGGTGAAAACCGCGATATCCTATCTTCAACCGTTTAGGAGATCGAGTAAAATGGAGAATAATAGATATTTGAAAATGTGATATATAAACATTTTATTCGTTTGTACCTTTATCAACTCTTGAGAGTAGACTTATAGGACTTATTTTATGTAAAATGAGGTGCTTAATCCACTGGTAAACACCGCGATGTCCTATCTTTAACCGTTTATGAGTTCGAGAAAATGGAGAATAATAGGTATTTGAAAATGTGATACATAAACATTATATTCGTTTGTATCTTTATCAACACTTGAGAGTTGACTTATAGGACTTATTTTATGTAAAATGAGGTGCTAAATCCACTGGTGAAATCCGCGAAGTCTTATCTTTAACAGTTTAGGAGATCGAGTAAAATGGAGAATATTAGATATTTGAAAATGAGATATATAAACATTTTATTCGTTTGTACCTTTATCAACTCTTGAGAGTAGACTTATAAGACTTATTTTATGTAAAATGAGGCGCTAAATCCACTGGTAAAAACCGCGATGTCCTATCTTTACCCGTTTAGGAGATCGAGTAAAATGGAAAATAATAGATATTTGAAAATGTTATATATAAACATTTTATTCGTTTGTACCTTTATCAACTCCTGAGAGTAGACTTATAGGACTTATTTTATGTAAAATGAGGTGCTTAATCCACTGGTAAAAACCGCGATGTCCTATCTTTAACCGTTTAGGAGATCGAGTAAATTGGAGAATAATAGATATTTGAAAATGTGATATATAAACATTTTATTCGTTTGTACCTTTATCAACTCCTGAGAGTAGACTTATAGGACTTATTTTATGTAAAATGAGGTGCTGAATCCACTGGAGAACACCGCGATGTCCTATCTTTAACCCTTTAGGAGAACGAGTAAAATTTAGAATAATAGATATTTAAAAGTGTGATATATATACATTTTATTCGTTTGTACCTTTATCAACTCTTGAGAGTAGACTTATAAGACTTATTTTATGTAAAATGAGGTGCTAAATCCACTGGTGAAAACCGCGATGTCCTATCTTTAACCGTTTAGAAGATCGAGTAAAATGGAATATAATAGATATTTGAAAATGAGATATATAAACATTTTATTCGTTTGTACCTTTATCAACTCTTGAGAGTAGACTTATAGGACTTATTTTATGTAAAATGAGGTGCTTAATCCACTGGTGAAAACCGCGATGTCCTATCTTTAACCGTTTAGGAGATCGAGTAAAATTTAGAATAATAGATATTTGAAAATATGATATATAAACATTTTATCCGTTTGTAACTTTATCAACTCTTCAGAGTAGACTTATAGGACTTATTTTATGTAAAATGAGGTGCTAAATCCACTGGTGAAAACCGCGATGTCCTATCTTTAACCGTTTAGGAGATCGAGTAAAATTTAGAATAATAGATATTTGAAAATGTGATATATAAACATTTTATTCGTTTGTACCTTTATCAACTCTTGAGAGTAGACTTATAGGACTTATTTTATGTAAATTGAGGTGCTAAATCCACTGGTGAAAACCGCGATGTCCTATCTTTAACCGTTTAGGAGATCGAGTAAAATGGAGAATAATAGATATTTGAAAATGTGATATATAAACATTTTATTCGTTTGTAACTTTATCAACTCTTAAGAGTAGACTTACAGGACTTATTTTATGTAAAATGAGGTGCTAAATCCACTGGTGAAAACCGCGATGTCCTATCTTTAACCGCTTATGAGATCGAGTAAAATGGAGAATAATAGATATTTGAAAATGTGATACATAAACATTATATTCGTTTGTATCTTTATCAACCCTTGAGAGTAGACTTATAGGACTTATTTTATGTAAAATAAGGTGCTAAATTCACTGGTGAAATCCGCGATGTCCTATCTTTAACCGTTTAGGAGATCGAGTAAAATGGAGAATAATAGATATTTGAAAATGTGATATATAAACATTTTATTCGTTTGTATGATTATCAACCCTTGAGAGTATACTTATAAGACTTATTTTATGTAAAATGAGGTGCTAAATCCACTGGTGAAATCCGCGAAGTCTTATCTTTAACCGTTTAGGAGATCGAGTAAAATGGAGAATATTAGATATTTGAAAATGTGATATATAAATATTTTATTCGTTTGTACCTTTATCAACTCTTGAGAGTAGACTTATAGGACTTATTTTATGTAAAATGAGATGCTAAATCCACTGGTGAAATCCGCGATGTCCTATCTTTAACCGTTTAGGAGATCGAGTAATATTAAGAATAATAGATATTTGAAAATGTGATATATAAACATTTTATTCGTTTGTACCTTTATCAATTCTTGAGAGTAGACTTATAGGACTTCTTTTATGTAAAATGAGGTGCTAAATCTACTGGTAAAAACCGCGATGTCCTATCTTTAACCGTTTAGGAGATCGAGTAAGATTTAGAATTATAGATATTTGAAAATGTGATATATAAACATTTTATTCGTTTGTACCTTTATCAACTCTTGAGAGTAGACTTATAGGACTTATTTTATGTAAAATGAGGTGCTAAATCCACTGGTGAAAACAGCGATGTAATATTTTTTAACCGTTTAGGAGATCGAGTAAAATTTAGAATAATAGATATTTGAAAATGTGATATATTAACATTTTGTTCGTTTGTACCTTTATCAACTCTTGAGAGTAGACTTATAGGACTTATTTTTTGTAAAATGAGGTGCTAAATCCACTGGTAAACACCGCGATGTCCTATCTTTTACCTTTTAGGAGATCGAGTAAAATTTAGAATAATAGATATTTGAAAGTGTGATATATATACATTTTATTCGTTTGTACCTTTATCAACTCTTGAGAGTAGACTTATAAGACTTATTTTATGTAAAATGAGGTGCTAAATCCACTGGTGAAAACCGCGATGTCCTATCTTTAACCGTTTAGAAGATCGAGTAAAATGGAATATAATAGATATTTGAAAATGTGACATATAAACATTTTATTCGTTTGTACCTTTATCAACTCTTGAGAGTAGACTTATAGGACTTATTTTATGTAAAATGAGGTGCCTAATCCACTGGTGAAAACCGCGATGTCCTATCTTTAACCGTTTAGAAGATCGAGTAAAATTTAGAATAATAGATATTTGAAAATGTGATATATAAACATTTTATTCGTTTGTAACTTTATCAACTCTTCAGAGTAGACTTATAGGACTTATTTTATGTAAAATAAGGTGCTAAATCCACTGGTGAAAACCGCGATGTCCTATCTTTAACCGTTTAGGAGATCGAGTAAAATTTAGAATAATAGATATTTGAAAATGTGATATATAAACATTTTATTCGTTTGTACCTTTATCAACTCTTGAGAGTAGACTTATAAGACTTATTTTATGTAAAATGAGGTGCTTAATCCACTGGTGAAAACCGCGATGTCCTATCTTTAACCGCTTATGAGATCGAGTAAAATGGAGAATAATAGATATTTGAAAATGTGATACATAAACATTATATTCGTTTGTATCTTTATCAACCCTTGAGAGTAGACTTATAGGACTTATTTAATGTAAAATGAGGTGCTAAATCCACTGGAGAAAACCGCGATGTCCTATCTTTAACCGTTTAGGAGATCGAGTAAAATTTAGGGTAATAGATATTTGAAAATGTGATATATAAACATTATATTCGTTTGTACCTTTATCAACTCTTGAGAGTAGACTTATAGGACTTATTTTATGTAAAATAAGGTTCTAGATCCCCTGGTGTAATCCGCGATGTCCTATCTTTAACCGTTTAGGAGATCGAGTAAAATGGAGAATATTAGATATTTGAAAATGAGATATATAAACATTTTATTCGTTTGTACCTTTATCAACTCTTGAGAGTAGACTTATAGGACTTATTTTATGTAAAATAAGGTGCTAAATCCACTGGTGAAAACCGCGATGTCCTATCTTTAACCGTTTAGGAGATCGAGTAAAATGGAGAATACTAGATATTTGAAAATGTGATATATAAACATTTTATTCGTTTGTACCTTTATCAACTCTTGAGAGTAGACTTATAGGACTTATTTTATGTAAAATGAGGTGCTTAATCCACTGGTAAACACCGCGATGTCCTATCTTTAACCATTTAGGAGATCGAGAAAATGGAGAATAATAGGTATTTGAAAATGTGATACATAAACCATATATTCGTTTGTATCTTTATCAACCCTTGAGAGTAGGCTTATAGGACTCATTTTATGTAAAATGAGGTGCTAAATCCACTGGTGAAATCCGCGATGTCCTATCTTTAACCGTTTAGGAGATCGAGTAAAATGGAGAATAATAGATATTTGAAAATGTGATATATAAACATTTTATTCGTTTGTAACTTTATCAACTCTTGAGAGTAGACTTACACGGCTTATTTTATGTAAAATGAGGTGCTAAATCCACTGGTGAAAACCGCGATGTCCTATCTTTAACCGCTTATGAGATCGAGTAAAATGGAGAATATTAGATATTTGAAAATGAGATATATAAACATTTTATTCGTTTGTAACTTTATCAACTCTTGAGAGTAGACTTATAGGACTTATTTAATGTAAAATGAGGTGCTAAATCCACTGGAGAAAACCGCGATGTCGTACCTTTAACCGTTTAGGAGATCGAGTAAAATTTAGAGTAATAGATATTTGAAAATGTGATATATAAAAATTTTATTCGTTTGTAACTTTATCAACTCTTGAGAGTAGACTTATAGGACTTATTTTATGTAAAATGAGGTGCAAAATCCACTGGTAAACACCGCGATGTCCTATCTTTAACCCTTTAGGAGATCGAGTATAATTTAGAATAATAGATATTTGAAAATGTGATATATAAACATTTTATTCGTTTGTACCTTTATCAACTCTTGAGAGTAGACTTATAAGACTTATTTTATGTAAAATGAGGTGCTAAATCCACTGGTGAAAACCGCAATGTCCTATCTTTAACTGTTTAGGAGATCGAGTAAAATGGAGAATATTAGATATTTGAAAATGTGATATATAAATATTTTATTCGTTTGTACCTTTATCAACTCTTGAGAGTAGACTTATAGGACTTATTTTATGTAAAATGAGGTGCTTAATCCACTGGTAAACACCGCGATGTCCTATCTTTAACCGTTTAACCGTTTAGGAGATCGAGTAAAATTTAGAATAATAGATATTTGAAAATGTGATATATAAACATTTTATCCGTTTGTACCTTTATCAACTCTTCAGAGTAGACTTATAGGACTTATTTAATGTAAAATGAGGTGCTAAATCCACTGGAGAAAACCGCGATGTCCTATCTTTAACCGTTTAGGAGATCGAGTAAAATTTAGTGTAATAGATATTTGAAAATGTGATATATAAACATTTTATTCGTTTGTAACTTTATCAACTCTTGAGAGTAGACTTATAGGACTTATTTAATGTAAAATGAGGTGCTAAATCCACTGGAGAAAACCGCGATGTCCTATCTTTAACCGTTTAGGAGATCGAGTAAAATTTAGTGTAATAGATATTTGAAAATGTGATATATAAACATTTTATTCGTTTGTACCTTTATCAACTCTTGAGAGTAGACTTATAGGACTTATTTTATGTAAAATGAGGTGCTTAATCCACTGGTAAACACCGCGATGTCCTATCTTTAACCGTTTATGAGTTCGAGAAAATGGAGGATAATAGGTATTTGAAAATGTGATACATAAACATTATATTCGTTTGTATCTTTATTAACACTTGAGAGTTGACTTATAGGACTTATTTTATGTAAAATGAGGTGCTAAATCCACTGGTGAAATCCGCGAAGTCTTATCTTTAACAGTTTAGGAGATCGAGTAAAATGGAGAATATTAGATATTTGAAAAAGTGATATATAAATATTTTATTCGTTTGTACCTTTATCAACTCTTGAGAGTAGACTTATAGGACTTATTTTATGTAAAATGAGGTGCTAAATCCACTGGTAAAAACCGCGATGCCCTATCTTTAACCGTTTAGGAGATCGAGTAAATTGGAGAATAATAGATATTTGAAAATGTGATATATAAACATTTTATTCGTTTGTACCTTTATCAACTCTTGAGAGTAGACTTATAGGACTTATTTTATGTAAAATGAGGTGCTGAATCCACTGGAGAACACCGCGATGTCCTATCTTTAACCGTTTAGGAGATCGAGTAAAATTGAGAATAATAGATATTTGAAAATGTGATATATAAACATTTCATTCGTTGTACCTTTATCAACTTTTGAGAGTAGACTTATAAGACATATTTTATGTAAAATGAGGTGCTAAATCCACTGGTGAAAACCGCGATATCCTATCTTTACCCGTTTAGAAGATCGAGTAAAATGGAGAATAAGAGGTATTAGAAAATGTGATATATAAACATTTTATTCGTTGTACCTTTATTAACTCTTGAGAGTAGACTTATAGGACATATTTTATGTAAAATGAGGTGCTAATACCACTGGTGAAAACCGCGATATCCTATCTTCAACCGTTTAGGAGATCGAGTAAAATGGAGAATAATAGATATTTGAAAATGTGATATATAAACATTTTATTCGTTTGTACCTTTATCAACTCTTGAGAGTAGACTTATAAGACTTATTTTATGTAAAATGAGGTGCTTAATCCACTGGTGAAAACCGCGATGTCCTATCTTTAACCGTTTAGAAGATCGAGTAAAATGGAGTATAATAGATATTTGAAAATGTGATATATAAACATTTTATTCGTTTGTACCTTTATCAACTCTTGAGAGTAGACTTATAGGACTTATTTTATGTAAAATGAGGTGCTTAATCCACTGGTGAAAACCGCGATGTCCTATCTTTAACCGTTTAACCGTTTAGGAGATCGAGTAAAATTTAGAATAATAGATATTTGAAAATGTGATATATAAACATTCTATTCGTTTGTACCTTTATCAACTCTTCAGAGTAGACTTATAGGACTTATTTTATGTAAAATGAGGTGCTAAATCCACTGGAGAAATCCGCGATGTCCTATCTTTAACCGTTTAGGAGATCGAGTAAAATTAAAGTAATAGATATTTGAAAATGTGATATATAAAAATTTTATTCGTTTGTACTTTTATCAACTCTTGAAAGTAGACTTATAGGACCTATTTTATGTAAAATGAGGTGCTTAATCCACTGGTAAACACCGCGATGTCCTATCTTTAACCGTTTATGAGTTCGAGAAAATGGAGAATAATAGGTATTTGAAAATGTGATACATAAACATTATATTCGTTTGTATCTTTATCAACACTTGAGAGTTGACTTATAGGACTTATTTTATGTAAAATGAGGTGCTAAATCCACTGGTGAAATCCGCGAAGTCTTATCTTTAACAGTTTAGGAGATCGAGTAAAATGGAGAATATTAGATATTTGAAAATGAGATATATAAACATTTTATTCGTTTGTACCTTTATCAACTCTTGAGAGTAGACTTATAGGACTTATTTTATGTAAAATGAGGTGCTAAATCCACTGGTGAAAACCGCGATGTCCTATCTTTAACCGTTTAGAAGATCGAGTAAAATTGAGAATAATAGATATTTGAAAATGTGATATATAAATATTTTATTCGATTGTACCTTTATCAACTCTTGAGAGTCGATTTATAGGACTTATTTTATGGAAAATAAGGTGCTAAATCCACTGGTGAAAACCGCGATGTCCTATCTTTAACCGTTTAGGAGATCGAGTAAAATGGAAAATAATAGATATTTGAAAATGTTATATATAAACATTTTATTCGTTTGTACCTTTATCAACTCCTGAGAGTAGACTTATAGGACTTATTTTATGTAAAATGAGGTGCTTAATCCACTGGTAAAAACCGCGATGTCCTATCTTTAACCGTTTAGGAGATCGAGTAAATTGGAGAATAATAGATATTTGAAAATGTGATACATAAACATTATATTCGTTTGTATCTTTATCAACCCTTGAGAGTAGACTTATAGGACTTATTTAATGTAAAATGAGGTGCTAAATCCACTGGAGAAAACCGCGATGTCCTATCTTTAACCGTTTAGGAGATCGAGTAAAATTTAGAGTAATAGATATTTGAAAATGTGATATATAAACATTTTATTCGTTTGTACCTTTATCAACTCTTGAGTGTAGACTTATAGGACTTATTTTATGTAAAATAAGGTTCTAGATCCCCTGGTGTAATCCGCGATGTCCTATCTTTAACCGTTTAGGAGATCGAGTAAAATGGAGAATATTAGATATTTGAAAATGAGATATATAAACATTTTATTCGTTTGTACCTTTATCAACTCTTGAGAGTAGACTTATAGGACTTATTTTATGTAAATTGAGGTGCTAAATCCACTGGTGAAAACCGCGATGTCCTATCTTTAACCGTTTAGGAGATCGAGTAAAATGGAGAATAATAGATATTTGAAAATGTGATATATAAACATTTTATTCGTTTGTAACTTTATCAACTCTTGAGAGTAGACTTACAGGACTTATTTTATGTAAAATGAGGTGCTAAATCCACTGGTGAAAACCGCGATGTCCTATCTTTAACCGCTTATGAGATCGAGTAAAATGGAAAATAATAGATATTTGAAAATGTGATACATAAACATTATATTCGTTTGTATCTTTATCAACCTTTGAGAGTAGACTTATAGGACTTATTTTATGTAAAATAAGGTGCTAAATTCACTGGTGAAATCCGCGATGTCCTATCTTTAACCGTTTAGGAGATCGAGTAAAATGGAGAATAATAGATATTTGAAAATGTGATATATAAACATTTTATTCGTTTGTATGATTATCAACCCTTGAGAGTATACTTATAAGACTTATTTTATGTAAAATGAGGTGCTAAATCCACTGGTGAAATCCGCGAAGTCTTATCTTTAACCGTTTAGGAGATCGAGTAAAATCGAGAATATTAGATATTTGAAAATGTGATATATAAATATTTTATTCGTTTGTACCTTTATCAACTCTTGAGAGTAGACTTATAGGACTTATTTTATGTAAAATGAGATGCTAAATCCACTGGTGAAATCCGCGATGTCCTATCTTTAACCGTTTAGGAGATCGAGTAATATTAAGAATAATAGATATTTGAAAATGTGATATATAAACATTTTATTCGTTTGTACCTTTATCAATTCTTGAGAGTAGACTTATAGGACTTCTTTTATGTAAAATGAGGTGCTAAATCTACTGGTAAAAACCGCGATGTCCTATCTTTAACCGTTTAGGAGATCGAGTAAGATTTAGAATTATAGATATTTGAAAATGTGATATATAAACATTTTATTCGTTTGTACCTTTATCAACTCTTGAGAGTAGACTTATAGGACTTATTTTATGTAAAATGAGGTGCTAAATCCACTGGTGAAAACAGCGATGTAATATTTTTTAACCGTTTAGGAGATCGAGTAAAATTTAGAATAATAGATATTTGAAAATGTGATATATTAACATTTTGTTCGTTTGTACCTTTATCAACTCTTGAGAGTAGACTTATAGGACTTATTTTATGTAAAATGAGGTGCTAAATCCACTGGAGAAATCCGCGATGTCCTATCTTTAACCGTTTAGGAGATCGAGTAAAATTAAAGTAATAGATATTTGAAAATGTGATATATAAAAATTTTATTCGTTTGTACTTTTATCAACTCTTGAAAGTAGACTTATAGGACTTATTTTATGTAAAATGAGGTGCTTAATCCACTGGTAAACACCGCGATGTCCTATCTTTAACCGTTTATGAGTTCGAGAAAATGGAGAATAATAGGTATTTGAAAATGTGATACATAAACATTATATTCGTTTGTATCTTTATCAACACTTGAGAGTTGACTTATAGGACTTATTTTATGTAAAATGAGGTGCTAAATCCACTGGTGAAATCCGCGAAGTCTTATCTTTAACAGTTTAGGAGATCGAGTAAAATGGAGAATATTAGATATTTGAAAATGAGATATATAAACATTTTATTCGTTTGTACCTTTATCAACTCTTGAGAGTAGACTTATAGGACTTATTTTATGTAAAATGAGGTGCTAAATCCACTGGTGAAAACCGCGATGTCCTATCTTTAACCGTTTAGGAGATCGAGTAAAATTGAGAATAATAGATATTTGAAAATGTGATATATAAATATTTTATTCGATTGTACCTTTATCAACTCTTGAGAGTCGATTTATAGGACTTATTTTATGGAAAATAAGGTGCTTAATCCACTGGTGAAAACCGCGATGTCCTATCTTTAACCGTTTAGGAGATCGAGTAAAATGGAAAATAATAGATATTTGAAAATGTTATATATAAACATTTTATTCGTTTGTACCTTTATCAACTCCTGAGAGTAGACTTATAGGACTTATTTTATGTAAAATGAGGTGCTTAATCCACTGGTAAAAACCGCGATGTCCTATCTTTAACCGTTTAGGAGATCGAGTAAATTGGAGAATAATAGATATTTGAAAATGTGATACATAAACATTATATTCGTTTGTATCTTTATCAACCCTTGAGAGTAGACTTATAGGACTTATTTAATGTAAAATGAGGTGCTAAATCCACTGGAGAAAACCGCGATGTCCTATCTTTAACCGTTTAGGAGATCGAGTAAAATTTAGAGTAATAGATATTTGAAAATGTGATATATAAACATTTTATTCGTTTGTACCTTTATCAACTCTTGAGTGTAGACTTATAGGACTTATTTTATGTAAAATAAGGTTCTAGATCCCCTGGTGTAATCCGCGATGTCCTATCTTTAACCGTTTAGGAGATCGAGTAAGATTTAGAATTATAGATATTTGAAAATGTGATATATAAACATTTTATTCGTTTGTACCTTTATCAATTCTTGAGAGTAGACTTATAGGACTTCTTTTATGTAAAATGAGGTGCTAAATCTACTGGTAAAAACCGCGATGTCCTATCTTTAACCGTTTAGGAGATCGAGTAAGATTTAGAATTATAGATATTTGAAAATGTGATATATAAACATTTTATTCGTTTGTACCTTTATCAACTCTTGAGAGTAGACTTATAGGACTTATTTTATGTAAAATGAGGTGCTAAATCCACTGGTGAAAACCGCGATGTCCTATCTTTAACCGTTTAGAAGATCGAGTAAAATGGAATATAATAGATATTTGAAAATGTGACATATAAACATTTTATTCGTTTGTACCTTTATCAACTCTTGAGAGTAGACTTATAGGACTTATTTTATGTAAAATGAGGTGCCTAATCCACTGGTGAAAACCGCGATGTCCTATCTTTAACCGTTTAGAAGATCGAGTAAAATTTAGAATATTAGATATTTGAAAATGTGATATATAAACATTTTATTCGTTTGTAACTTTATCAACTCTTCAGAGTAGACTTATAGGACTTATTTTATGTAAAATGAGGTGCTAAATCCACTGGTGAAAACCGCAATGTCCTATCTTTAACCGTTTATAAGATCGAGTAAAATGGAGTATAATAGATATTTGAAAATGTGATATATAAACATTTTATTCGTTTGTACCTTTATCAACTCTTGAGAGTAGACTTATAGGACATATTTTATGTAAAATGAGGTGCTTAATCCACTGGTGAAAACCGCGATGTCCTATCTTTAACCGCTTATGAGATCGAGTAAAATGGAGAATAATAGATATTTGAAAATGTGATACATAAACATTATATTCGTTTGTATCTTTATCAACCCTTGAGAGTAGACTTATAGGACTTATTTTATGTAAAATAAGGTGCTAAATTCACTGGTGAAAACCGCGATGTCCTATCTTTAACCGCTTAGGAGATCGAGTAAAATGGAGAATAATAGATATTTGAAAATGTGATACATAAACATTATATTCGTTTGTATCTTTATCAACCCTTGAGAGTAGACTTATAGGACTTATTTTATGTAAAATAAGGTTCTAGATCCCCTGGTGTAATCCGCGATGTCCTATCTTTAACCGTTTAGGAGATCGAGTAAAATGGAGAATATTAGATATTTGAAAATGAGATATATAAACATTTTATTCGTTTGTACCTTTATCAACTCTTGAGAGTAGACTTATAGGACTTATTTTATGTAAAATGAGGTGCTAAATCCACTGGTGAAAACCGCGATGTCCTATCTTTAACCGTTTAGGAGATCGAGTAAAATGGAGAATACTAGATATTTGAAAATGTGATATATAAACATTTTATTCGTTTGTACCTTTATCAACTCTTGAGAGTAGACTTATAGGACTTATTTTATGTAAAATGAGGTGCTTAATCCACTGGTAAACACCGCGATGTCCTATCTTTAACCATTTAGGAGATCGAGAAAATGGAGAATAATAGGTATTTGAAAATGTGATACATAAACCATATATTCGTTTGTATCTTTATCAACCCTTGAGAGTAGGCTTATAGGACTTATTTTATGTAAAATGAGGTGCTAAATCCACTGGTGAAATCCGCGATGTCCTATCTTTAACCGTTTAGGAGATCGAGTAAAATGGAGAATAATAGATATTTGAAAATGTGATATATAAACATTTTATTCGTTTGTAACTTTATCAACTCTTGAGAGTAGACTTACAGGGCTTATTTTATGTAAAATGAGGTGCTAAATCCACTGGTGAAAACCGCGATGTCCTATCTTTAACCGCTTATGAGATCGAGTAAAATGGAGAATAATAGATATTTGAAAATGTGATACATAAACATTATATTCGTTTGTATCTTTATCAACCCTTGAGAGTAGACTTATAGGACTTATTTTATGTAAAATAAGGGGCTAAATTCACTGGTGAAAACCGCGATGTCCTATCTTTAACCGCTTAGGAGATCGAGTAAAATGGATAATAATAGATATTTGAAAATGTGATACATAAACATTATATTCGTTTGTATCTTTATCAACCCTTGAGAGTAGACTTATAGGACTTATTTTATGTAAAATGAGGTGCATAATCCACTGGTAAAAACCGCGATGTCCTATCTTTAACCGTTTAGGAGATCGAGTAAAATGAAGAATAATAGATATTTGAAAATGTGATATATAAACAATTTATTCGTTTGTATGATTATCAACCCTTGAGAGTAGACTTATAGGACTTATTTTATGTAAAATGAGGTGCTTAATCCACTGGTAAAAACCGCGATGTCCTATCTTTAACCGTTTAGGAGATCAAGTAAAATGGAGAATATTAGATATTTGAAAATGAGATATATAAACATTTTATTCGTTTGTACCTTTATCAACTCTTGAGAGTAGACTTATAGGACTTATTTTATGTAAAATGAGGTGCTAAATCCACTGGTAAAAACCGCGATGTCCTATCTTTAACCGCTTAGGAGATCGAGTAAAATGGAGAATAATAGATATTTGATAATGTGATATATAAACAATATATTCGTTTGTATGATTATCAACCCTTGAGAGAAGACTTATAAGACTTATTTTATGTAAAATGAGGTGCTAAATCCACTGGTGAAAACCGCGATGTAATATTTTTTAACCGTTTAGGAGATCGAGTAAAATGAAGAATAATAGATATTTGAAAATGTGATATATAAACATTTTATTCGTTTGTACTTTATCAACTCTTCAGAGTAGACTTATAAGACTTATTTTATGTAAAATGAGGTGCTAAATCTACTGGTAAAAACCGCGATGTCCTATCTTTAACCGTTTAGGAGATCGAGTAATATTTAGAATAATAGATATTTGAAAATGTGATATATAAACATTTTATTCGTTTGTACCTTTATCAACTCTTGAGAGTAGACTTATAGGACTTATTTTATGTAAAATGAGGTGCTAAATCCACTGGTGAAAACCGCGATGTAATATTTTTTAACCGTTTAGGAGATCGAGCAAAATTTAGAATAATAGATATTTGAAAATGTGATATATAAACATTTTATTCGTTTGTATCTTTATCAACCCTTGAGAGTAGACTTATAGGACTTATTTAATGTAAAATGAGGTGCTAAATCCACTGGAGAAAACCGCGATGTCCTATCTTTAACCGTTTAGGAGATCGAGTAAAATTTAGAGTAATAGATATTTGAAAATGTGATATATAAGCATTTTATTCGTTTGTACCTTTATCAACTCTTGAGAGTAGACTTATAGAACTTATTTTATGTAAAATGAAGTGCTAAATCCACTGGTGAAATCCGCGATGTCCTATCTTGAACCCTTTAGGAGATCGAATAAAATTTAGAATAATAGATATTTGAAAATGTGATATATAAACATTTTATTCGTTTGTACTTTTATCAACTCTTGAGAGTAGACTTATAGGACTTATTTTATGTAAAATGAGATGCTAAATCCACTGGTGAAATCCGCGATGTCCTATCTTTAACCGTTTAGGAGATCGAGTAGAATGGAGAATAATAGATATTTGAAAATGTGATACATAAACATTATATTCGTTTGTATCTTTATCAACCCTTGAGAGTAGACTTATAGGACTTCTTTATGTAAAATGAGGTGCTTAATCCACTGGTAAACATCGCGATGTCCAATCTTTAACCGTTTAGAAGATCGAGTAATATTTAGAATAATAGATATTTGAAAATGTGATATATTAACATTTTATTCGTTTGTACCTTTATCAACTCTTGAGACTAGACTTATAGGACTTATTTTATGTAACATGAGGTGCTAAATCCACTGGTAAACACCGCGATGTCCTATCTTTAACCCTTTAGGAGATCGAGTAAAATTTAGAATAATAGATATTTGAAAATGTGATATATAAACATTTTATTCGTTTGTACCTTTATCAACTCTTGAGAGTAGACTTATAAGACTTATATAATGTAAAATGAGGTGCTTAATCCACTGGTGAAAACCACGATGTCCTATCTTTAACCGTTTAGAAGATCGAGTAAAATGGAGTATAATAGATATTTGAAAATGTGATATATCAACATTTTATTCGGTTGTACCTTTATCAACTCTTGAGAGAAGACTTATAGGACTTATTTTATGTAAAATGAGGTGCTTAATCCACTGGTGAAAACCGCGATGTCCTATCTTTAACCGTTTAACCGTTTAGGAGATCGAGTAAAATTTAGAATAATAGATATTTGAAAATGTGATATATAAACATTTTATTCGTTTGTACCTTTATCAACCCTTGAGAGTTGACTTATAGGACTTATTTTATGTAAAATGAGGTGCTAAATCCACAGGTGAAATCCGCGAAGTCTTATCTTTAACCATTTAGGAGATCGAGTAAAATGGAGAATATTAGATATTTGAAAATGTGATATATAAATATTTTATTCGTTTGTACCTTTATCAACTCTTGAGAGTAGACTTATAGGACTTATTTTATGTAAAATGAGGTGCTAAATCCACTGGTGAAAACCGCAATGTTCTATCTTTAACCGCTTAGGAGATCGAGTAAAATGGAGAATAATAGATATTTGAAAATGTGATATATAAACATTTTATTCGTTTGTATGATTATCAACCCTTGAGAGTATACTTATAAGACTTATTTTATGTAAAATGAGGTGCTTAATCCACTGGTGAAAACCGCAATGTCCTCTCTTTAACCGTTTAGAAGATCGAGTAAAATGGAGTATAATAGATATTTGAAAATGTGATATATAAACATTTTATTCGTTTGTACCTTTATCAACTCTTGAGAGTAGACTTATAGGACTTTTTTTATGTAAAATGAGGTGCTTAATCCACTAGTGAAAACCGCGATGTCCTATCTTTAACCGTTTAACCGTTTAGGAGATCGAGTAAAATTTAGAATAATAGATATTTGAAAATGTGATATATAAACATTTTATCCGTTTGTACCTTTATCAACCCTTGAGAGTAGACTTATAGGACTTATTTTATGTAAAATGAGGTGCTAAATCCACTGGTGAAAACCGCGATGTCCTATCTTTAACCGTTTAGAAGATCGAGTAAAATGGAGTATAATAGATATTTGAAAATGTGATATATAAACATTTTATTCGTTTGTACCTTTATCAACTCTTGAGAGTAGACTTATAAGACTTATTTTATGTAAAATGAGGTGCTAAATCCACTGGTGAAATCCGCGATTTCTTATCTTTAACCGTTTAGGAGATCGAGTAAAATTTAGAATAATAGATATTTGAAAATGTGATATATAAACATTTTATCCGTTTGTACCTTTATCAACCCTTGAGAGTAGACTTATAGGACTTATTTTATGTAAAATGAGGTGCTTAATCCACTGGTGAAAACCGCGATGTCCTATCTTTAACCGCTTAGGAGATCGAGTAAAATGGAGAATAATAGATATTTGAAAATGTGATATATAAACATTTTATTCGTTTGTATGATTATCAACAATTGAGAGTAGACTTATAAGACTTATTTTATGTAAAATGAGGTGCTAAATCCACTGGTGAAATCCGCGATTTCTTATCTTTAACCGTTTAGGAGATCGAGTAAAATGGAGAATATTAGATATTTGAAAATGTGATATATAAATATTTTATTCGTTTGTACCTTTATCAACTCTTGAGAGTAGACTTATAGGACTTATTTTATGTAAAATGAGGTGCTAAATCTACTGGTAAAAACCGCGATGTCCTATCTTTAACCGTTTAGGAGATCGAGTAATATTTAGAATAATAGTTATTTGAAAATGTGATATATAAACATTTTATTCGTTTGTACCTTTATCAACTCTTGAGAGTAGACTTATAGGACTTATTTTATGTAAAATGAGGTGCTAAATCCACCGGTGAAAACCGCGATGTCCTATCTTTAACCGTTTAGGAGATCGAGTAAGATTTAGAATAATAGATATTTGAAAATGTGATATATAAACATTTTATTCGTTTGTACCTTTATCAACTCTTGAGAGTAGACTTATAGGACTTATTTTATGTAAAATGGGGTGCTAAATCCACTGGAGAAAACCGCGATGTCCTATCTTTAACCGTTTAGGAGATCGAGTAAGATTTAGAATAATAGATATTTGAAAATGTGATATATAAACATTTTATTCGTTTGTACCTTTATCAACTCTTGAGAGTAGACTTATAGGACTTATTTAATGTAAAATGAGGTGCTAAATCCACTGGAGAAAACCGCGATGTCCTATCTTTAACCGTTTAGGAGATCGAGTAAAATTTAGTGTAATAGATATTTGAAAATGTGATATATAAGCATTTTATTCGTTTGTACCTTTATCAACTCTTGAGAGTAGACTTATAGAACTTATTTTATGTAAAATGAAGTGCTAAATCCACTGGTGAAATCCGCGATGTCCTATCTTTAACCGCTTAGGAGATCGAGTAAAATGGAGAATAATAGATATTTGAAAATGTGATATATAAACATTTTATTCGTTTGTAACTTTATCAACTCTTGAGAGTAGACTTATAGGACTTATTTAATGTAAAATGAGGTGCTAAATCCACTGGAGAAAACCGCGATGTCCTATCTTTAACCGTTTAGGAGATCGAGTAAAATTTAGAGTAATAGATATTTGAAAATGTGATATATAAGCATTTTATTCGTTTGTACCTTTATCAACTCTTGAGAGTAGACTTATAGAACTTATTTTATGTAAAATGAAGTGCTAAATCCACTGGTGAAATCCGCGATGTCCTATCTTTAACCGTTTAGGAGATCGAGTAGAATGGAGAATAATAGATATTTGAAAATGTGATACATAAACATTATATTCGTTTGTATCTTTATCAACCCTTGAGAGTAGACTTATAGGACTTCTTTATGTAAAATGAGGTGCTTAATCCACTGGTAAACATCGCGATGTCCTATCTTGAACCCTTTAGGAGATCGAGTAAAATTTAGAATAATAGATATTTGAAAATGTGATATATAAACATTTTATTCGTTTGTACCTTTATCAACTCTTGAGAGTAGACTTATAAGACTTATATAATGTAAAATGAGGTGCTTAATCCACTGGTGAAAACCACGATGTCCCATTTTTAACCGTTTAGAAGATCGAGTAAAATGGAGTATAATAGATATTTGAAAATGTGATATATCAACATTTTATTCGGTTGTACCTTTATCAACTCTTGAGAGAAGACTTATAGGACTTATTTTATGTAAAATGAGGTGCTTATACCACTGGTGAAAACCGCGATGTCCTATCTTTAACCGTTTAACCGTTTAGGAGATCGAGTAAAATTTAGAATAATAGATATTTGAAAATGTGATATATAAACGTTTTATTCGTTTGTACCTTTATCAACCCTTGAGAGTTGACTTATAGGACTTATTTTATGTAAAATGAGGTGCTAAATCCACAGGTGAAATCCGCGAAGTCTTATCTTTAACCGTTTAGGAGATCGAGTAAAATGGAGAATATTAGATATTTGAAAATGTGATATATAAATATTTTATTCGTTTGTACCTTTATCAACTCTTGAGAGTAGACTTATAGGACTTATTTTATGTAAAATGAGGTGCTAAATCCACTGGTGAAAACCGCGATGTCCTATCTTTAACCGTTTAGGAGATCGAGTAAAATTTAGAGTAATAGATATTTGAAAATGTGATATATAAAAATTTTATTCGTTTGTAACTTTATCAACTCTTGAGAGTAGACTTATAGGACTTATTTAATGTAAAATGAGGTGCTAAATCCACTGGAGAAAACCGCGATGTCCTATCTTTAACCGCTTAGGAGATCGAGTAAAATGGAGAATAATAGATATTTGAAAATGTGATATATAAACATTTTATTCGTTTGTACCTTTATCAACTCTTGAGAGTAGACTTATAGGACTTATTTTATGTAAAATGAGGTGCCTAATCCACTGGTAAACACCGCGATGTCCTATCTTTAACCGTTTATGAGTTCGAGAAAATGGAGGATAATAGGTATTTGAAAATGTGATACATAAACATTATATTCGTTTGTATCTTTATCAACCCTTGAGAGTTGACTTATAGGACTTATTTTATGTAAAATGAGGTGCTAAATCCACTGGTGAAATCCGCGATGTCCTATCTTTAACCGTTTAGGAGATCGAGTAAAATGGAGAATAATAGATATTTGAAAATGTGATATATAAACATTTTATTCGTTTGTACCTTTATCAACTCTTGAGAGTAGACTTATAGGACTTATTTTATGTAAAATGAGGTGCTAAATGCACTGGTGAAAACCGCGATGTCCTATCTTTAACCGCTTAGGAGATCGAGTAAAATGGAGAATAATAGATATTTGAAAATGTGATATATAAACATTTTATTCGTTTGTATGATTATCAACCCTTGAGAGTAGACTTATAAGACCTATTTTATGTAAAATGAGGTGCTAAATCCACTGGTGAAATCCGCGATTTCTTATCTTTAACCGTTTAGGAGATCGAGTAAAATGGAGAATATTAGATATTTGAAAATGTGATATATAAATATTTTATTCGTTTGTACCTTTATCAACTCTTGAGAGTAGACTTATAGGACTTATTTTATGTAAAATGAGGTGCTAAACCTACTGGTAAAAACCGCGATGTCCTATCTTTAACCGTTTAGGAGATCGAGTAATATTTAGAATAATAGATATTTGAAAATGTGATATATAAACATTTTATTCGTTTGTACCTTTATCAACTCTTGAGAGTAGACTTATAGGACTTATTTTATGTAAAATGAGGTGCTAAATCCACTGGAGAAAACCGCGATGTCCTATCTTTAACCGCTTAGGAGATCGAGTAAAATGGAGAATAATTGATATTTGAAAATGTGATATATAAACATTTTATTCGTTTGTACCTTTATCAACTCTTGAGAGTAGACTTATAGGACTTATTTTATGTAAAATGAGGTGCTTAATCCACTGGTAAACACCGCGATGTCCTATCTTTAACCGTTTATGAGTTCGAGAAAATGGAGAATAATAGGTATCTGAAAATGTGATACATAAACATTATATTCGTTTGTACCTTTATCAACTCTTGAGAGTAGACTTATAGGACTTATTTTATGTAAAATGGTAAACATTAATCCACTGGTAAACACCGCGATGTCCTATCTTTAACCGTTTATGAGTTCGAGAAAATGGAGAATAATAGGTATCTGAAAATGTGATATATAAACATTTTATTCGTTTGTACCTTTATCAACTCTTGAGAGTAGACTTACAGGACTTATTTTTTTTGTAAAATGAGGTGCTTAATTCACTGGTGAAATCCGCGATGTCCTATCTTTAACCGTTTAGGAAATCGAGTAAAATGGAAAATAATAGATATTTGAAAATGTGATATATAAACATTGTATTCGTTTGTACCTTTATCAACACTTGAGAGTAGACTTATGGGACTAATTTTATGTAAAATAAGGTGCTAAATCCACTGGTGAAAACCGCGATGTCCTATCTTTAACCGCTTAGGAGATCGAGTAAAATGGAGAATAATAGATATTTGAAAATGTGATACATAAACATTATATTCGTTTGTATCTTTATCAACCCTTGAGAGTAGACTTATAGGACTTATTTTATGTAAAATGAGGTGCTAAATCCACTGGTGAAAACCGCGATGTCCTATCTTTAACCGTTTAGAAGATCGAATAAAATGGAGTATAATAGATATTTGAAAATGTGATATATAAACATTTTATTCGTTTGTACCTTTATCAACTCTTGAGAGTAGACTTATAGGAATTATTTTATGTAAAATGAGGTGCTTAATCCACTGGTGAAAACCGCGATGTCCTATCTTTAACCGTTTAACCGTTTAGGAGATCGAGTAAAATTTAGAATAATAGATATTTGAAAATGTGATATATAAACATTTTATCCGTTTGTACCTTTATCAACTCTTCAGAGAAGACTTATAGGACTTATTTAATGTAAAATGAGGTGCTAAATCCACTGGAGAAAACCGCGATGTCCTATCTTTAACCGTTTAGGAGATCGAGTAAAATTTAATGTAATAGATATTTGAAAATGTGATATATAAGCATTTTATTCGTTTGTACCTTTATCAACTCTTGAGAGTAGACATATAGAACTTATTTTATGTAAAATGAAGTGCTAAATCCACTGGTGAAATCCGCGATGTCCTATCTTTAACCGCTTAGGAGATCGAGTAAAATGGAGAATAATAGATATTTGAAAATGTGATATATAAACATTTTATTCGTTTGTAACTTTATCAACTCTTGAGAGTAGACTTATAGGACTTATTTAATGTAAAATGAGGTGCTAAATCCACTGGAGAAAACCGCGATGTCCTATCTTTAATCGTTTAGGAGATCGAGTAAAATTTAGAGTAATAGATATTTGAAAATGTGATATATAAAAATTTTATTCGTTTGTAACTTTATCAACTCTTGAGAGTAGACTTATAGGACTAATTTAATGTAAAATGAGGTGCTAAATCCACTGGAGAAAACCGCGATGTCCTATCTTTAACCGCTTAGGAGATCGAGTAAAATGGAGAATAATAGATATTTGAAAATGTGATATATAAACATTTTATTCGTTTGTACCTTTATCAACTCTTGAGAGTAGACTTATAGGACTTATTTTATGTAAAATGAGGTGCTTAATCCACTGGTAAACACCGCGATGTCCTATCTTTAACCGTTTATGAGTTCGAGAAAATGGAGAATAATAGGTATTTGAAAATGTGATACATAAACATTATATTCGTTTTTATCTTTTTCAACCCTTGAGAGTTGACTTATAGGACTTATTTTATGTAAAATGAGGTGCTAAATCCACTGGTGAAATCCGCGATGTCCTATCTTTAACCGTTTAGGAGATCGAGTAAAATGGAGAATAATAGATATTTGAAAATGTGATATATAAACATTTTATTCGTTTGTACCTTTATCAACTCTTGAGAGTAGACTTATAGGACTTATTTTATGTAAAATGAGGTGCTAAATGCACTGGTGAAAACCGCGATGTCCTATCTTTAACCGCTTAGGAGATCGAGTAAAATGGAGAATAATAGATATTTGAAAATGTGATATATAAACATTTTATTCGTTTGTATGATTATCAACCCTTGAGAGTAGACTTATAAGACCTATTTTATGTAAAATGAGGTGCTAAATCCACTGGTGAAATCCGCGATTTCTTATCTTTAACCGTTTAGGAGATCGAGTAAAATGGAGAATATTAGATATTTGAAAATGTGATATATAAATATTTTATTCGTTTGTACCTTTATCAACTCTTGAGAGTAGACTTATAGGACTTATTTTATGTAAAATGAGGTGCTAAACCTACTGGTAAAAACCGCGATGTCCTATCTTTAACCGTTTAGGAGATCGAGTAATATTTAGAATAATAGATATTTGAAAATGTGATATATAAACATTTTATTCGTTTGTACCTTTATCAACTCTTGAGAGTAGACTTATAGGACTTATTTTATGTAAAATGAGGTGCTAAATCCACTGGAGAAAACCGCGATGTCCTATCTTTAACCGCTTAGGAGATCGAGTAAAATGGAGAATAATAGATATTTGAAAATGTGATATATAAACATTTTATTCGTTTGTACCTTTATCAACTCTTGAGAGTAGACTTATAGGACTTATTTTATGTAAAATGAGGTGCTTAATCCACTGGTAAACACCGCGATGTCCTATCTTTAACCGTTTATGAGTTCGAGAAAATGGAGAATAATAGGTATCTGAAAATGTGATACATAAACATTATATTCGTTTGTACCTTTATCAACTCTTGAGAGTAGACTTATAGGACTTATTTTATGTAAAATGAGGTGCTTAATCCACTGGTAAACACCGCGATGTCCTATCTTTAACCGTTTATGAGTTCGAGAAAATGGAGAATAATAGGTATCTGAAAATGTGATATATAAACATTTTATTCGTTTGTACCTTTATCAACTCTTGAGAGTAGACTTACAGGACTTATTTTTTTTTGTAAAATGAGGTGCTTAATTCACTGGTGAAATCCGCGATGTCCTATCTTTAACCGTTTAGGAAATCGAGTAAAATGGAAAATAATAGATATTTGAAAATGTGATATATAAACATTGTATTCGTTTGTACCTTTATCAACACTTGAGAGTAGACTTATGGGACTTATTTTATGTAAAATGAGGTGCTAAATCCACTGGTGAAAACCGCGATGTCCTATCTTTAACCGCTTAGGAGATCGAGTAAAATGGAGAATAATAGATATTTGAAAATGTGATACATAAACATTATATTCGTTTGTATCTTTATCAACCCTTGAGAGTAGACTTATAGGACTTATTTTATGTAAAATGAGGTGCTAAATCCACTGGTGAAAACCGCGATGTCCTATCTTTAACCGTTTAGGAGATCGAGTAAAATGGAGAATAATAGATATTTGGAAATGTGATATATAATCATTTTATTCGTTTGTACCTTTATCAACTTTTGAGAGTAGACTTATAGGACTTATTTTATGTAAAATGAGGTGCTTAATCCACTGGTAAACACCGCGATGTCCTATCTTTAACCGTTTAGGAGATCGAGAAAATGGAGAATAATAGGTATTTGAAAATGTGATATATAAACATTTTATTCGTTTGTAACTTTATCAACTCTTGAGAGTAGACTTACAGGACTTATTTTATGTAAAATGAGGTGCTAAATCCACTGGTGAAATCCGCGATGTCCTATCTTTAACCGTTTAGGAAATCGAGTAAAATGGAGAATAATAGATATTTGAAAATGTGATACATAAACATTATATTCGTTTGTATCTTTATCAACCCTTGAGAGTAGACTTATAGGACTTATTTTATGTAAAATAAGGTGCTAAATCCACTGGTGAAAACCGCGATGTCCTATCTTTAACCGCTTAGGAGATCGAGTAAAATGGAGAATAATAGATATTTGAAAATGTGATACATAAACATTTTATTCGTTTGTATCTTTATCAACCCTTGAGAGTAGACTTATAGGACTTTTTTTATGTAAAATGAGGTGCTTAATCCACTGGTAAAAACCGCGATGTCCTATCTTTAACCGTTTAGGAGATCGAGTAAAATGGAGAATAATAGATATTTGAAAATGTGATATATAAACATTGTATTCGTTTGTACCTTTATCAACACTTGAGAGTAGACTTATAGGACTTATTTTATGTAAAATAAGGTGCTAAATCCACTGGTGAAAACCGCGATGTCCTATCTTTAACCGCTTAGGAGATCGAGTAAAATGGAGAATAATAGATATTTGAAAATGTGATACATAAACATTATATTCGTTTGTATCTTTATCAACCCTTGAGAGTAGACTTATAGGACTTATTTTATGTAAAATGAGGTGCTTAATCCACTGGTAAACACCGCGATGTCCTATCTTTAACCGCTTAGGAGATCGAGTAAAATGGAGAATAATAGATATTTGAAAATGTGATATATAAACATTTTATTCGTTTGTATGATTATCAACCCTTGAGAGTAGACTTATAAGACTTATTTTATGTAAAATGAGGTGCTAAATCCACTGGTGAAATCCGCGAAGTCTTATCTTTAACCGTTTAGGAGATCGAGTAAAATGGAGAATATTACATATTTGAAAATGTGATATATAAATATTTTATTCGTTTGTACCTTTATCAACTCTTGAGAGTAGACTTATAGGACTTATTTTATGTAAAATGAGGTGCTAAATCCACTGGTGAAATCCGCGATGTCCTGTCTTTAACCGTTTAGGAGATCGAGTAAAATGGAGAATAATAGATATTTGAAAATGTGATATATAAACATTTTATTCGTTTGTACCTTTATCAACTCTTGAGAGTAGACTTATAGGACTTATTTTATGTAAAATGAGGTGCTAAATCCACTGGTGAAAACCGCGATGTCCTATCTTTAACCGCTTAGGAGATCGAGTAAAATGGAGAATAATAGATATTTGAAAATGTGATATATAAACATTTTATTCGTTTGTATGATTATCAACAATTGAGAGTAGACTTATAAGACTTATTTTATGTAAAATGAGGTGCTAAATCCACTGGTGAAATCCGCGATTTCTTATCTTTAACCGTTTAGGAGATCGAGTAAAATGGATAATATTAGATATTTGAAAATGTGATATATAAATATTTTATTCGTTTGTACCTTTATCAACTCTTGAGAGTAGACTTATAGGACTTATTTTATGTAAAATGAGGTGCTAAATCTACTGGTAAAAACCGCGATGTCCTATCTTTAACCGTTTAGGAGATCGAGTAATATTTAGAATAATAGATATTTGAAAATGTGATATATAAACATTTTATTCGTTTGTACCTTTATCAACTCTTGAGAGTAGACTTATAGGACTGATTTTATGTAAAATGAGGTGCTAAATCCACCGGTGAAAACCGCGATGTCCTATCTTTAACCGTTTAGGAGATCGAGTAAGATTTAGAATAATAGATATTTGAAAATGTGATATATAAACATTTTATTCGTTTGTACCTTTATCAACTCTTGAGAGTAGACTTATAGGACTTATTTTATGTAAAATGAGGTGCTAAATCTTCTGGTGAAAACCGCGATGTAATATTTTTTAACCGTTTAGGAGATCGAGTAAAATTTAGAATAATAGATATTTGAAAATGTGATATATTAACATTTTATTCGTTTGTACCTTTATCAACTCTTGAGACTAGACTTATAGGACTTATTTTATGTAACATGAGGTGCTAAATCCACTGGTAAACACCGCGATGTCCTATCTTTAACCCTTTAGGAGATCGAGTAAAATTTAGAATAATAGATATTTGAAAATGTGATAATTAAACATTTTATTCGTTTGTACCTTTATCAACTCTTGAGGGTAGACTTATAAGACTTATATAATGTAAAATGAGGTGCTAAATCCACTGGTGAAAACCGCGATGTCCTATCTTTAACCGTTTAGAAGATCGAGTAAAATGGAGTATAATAGATATTTGAAAATGTGATATATAAACATTTTATTCGGTTGTACCTTTATCAACTCTTGAGAGAAGACTTAAAGGACTTATTTTATGTAAAATGAGGTGCTTAATCCACTGGTGAAAACCGCGATGTCCTATCTTTAACCGTTTAACCGTTTAGGAGATCGAGTAAAATTTAGAATAATAGATATTTGAAAATGTGATATATAAACATTTTATTCGTTTGTACCTTTATCAACTCTTCAGAGTAGACTTATAGGACTTATTTTATGTCAAATGAGGTGCTAAATCCACTGGTAAACACCGCGATGTCCTATCTTTAACCGTTTAGAAGATCGAGTAAAATGGAGTATAATAGATATTTGAAAATGTGATATATAAACATTTTATTCGTTTGTACCTTTATCAACCCTTGAGAGTAGACTTATAGGACTTATTTTATGTAAAATGAGGTGCTAAATCCACTGGTGAAATCCGCGATGTCCTATCTTTAACCGTTTAGGAAATCGAGTAAAATGGAAAATAATAGATATTTGAAAATGTGATATATAAACATTGTATTCGTTTGTACCTTTATCAACACTTGAGAGTAGACTTATGGGACTTATTTTATGTAAAATAAGGTGCTTAATCCACTGGTGAAAACCGCGATGTCCTATCTTTAACCGCTTAGGAGATCGAGTAAAATGGAGAATAATAGATATTTGAAAATGTGATACATAAACATTATATTCGTTTGTATCTTTATCAACCCTTGAGAGTAGACTTATAGGACTTATTTTATGTAAAATGAGGTGCTAAATCCACTGGTGAAAACCGCGATGTCCTATCTTTAACCGTTTAGGAGATCGAGTAAAATGGAGAATAATAGATATTTGGAAATGTGATATATAATCATTTTATTCGTTTGTACCTTTATCAACTTTTGAGAGTAGACTTATAGGACTTATTTTATGTAAAATGAGGTGCTTAATCCACTGGTAAACACCGCGATGTCCTATCTTTAACCGTTTAGGAGATCGAGAAAATGGAGAATAATAGGTATTTGAAAATGTGATATATAAACATTTTATTCGTTTGTAACTTTATCAACTCTTGAGAGTAGACTTACAGGACTTATTTTATGTAAAATGAGGTGCTTAATCCACTGGTAAAAACCGCGATGTCCTATCTTTAACCGTTTAGGAGATCGAGTAAAATGGAGAATAATAGATATTTGAAAATGTGATACATAAACATTTTATTCGTTTGTATCTTTATCAACCCTTGAGAGTAGACTTATAGGACTTATTTTATGTAAAATGAGGTGCTTAATCCACTGGTAAAAACCGCGATGTCCTATCTTTAACCGTTTAGGAGATCGAGTAAAATGGAGAATAATAGATATTTGAAAATGTGATATATAAACAATTTATTCGTTTGTATGATTATCAACCCTTGAGAGTAGACTTATAAGACTTATTTTATGTAAAATGAGGTGCTAAATCCACTGGTGAAATCCGCGAAGTCTTATCTTTAACAGTTTAGGAGATCGAGTAAAATGGAGAATATTAGATATTTGAAAATGTGATATATAAACATTGTATTCGTTTGTATCTTTATCAACACTTGAGAGTAGACTTATAGGACTTATTTTATGTAAAATAAGATGCTAAATCCACTGGTGAAATCCGCGATGTCCTATCTTTAACCGTTTAGGAGATCGAGTAAAATGGAGAATAATAGATATTTGAAAATGTGATATATAAACATTTTATTCGTTTGTACCTTAATCAACTCTTGAGAGTAGACTTATAGGACTTATTTTATGTAAAATGAGATGCTAAATCCACTGGTGAAATCCGTGATGTCCTATCTTTAACCGTTTAGGAGATCGAGTAAGATTTAGAATAATAGATATTTGAAAATGTGATATATAAACATTTTATTCGTTTGTACCTTTATCAACTCTTGAGAGTAGACTTATAGGACTTATTTTATGTAAAATGAGGTGCTAAATCTTCTGGTGAAAACCGCGATGTAATATTTTTTAACCGTTTAGGAGATCGAGTAAAATTTAGAATAATAGATATTTGAAAATGTGATATATTAACATTTTATTCGTTTGTACCTTTATCAACTCTTGAGAGTAGACTTATAAGACTTATATAGTGTAAAATGAGGTGCTAAATCCACTGGTGAAAACCGCGATGTCCTATCTTTAACCGTTTAGAAGATCGAGTAAAATGGAGTATAATAGATATTTGGAAATGTGATATATAATCATTTTATTCGTTTGTACCTTTATCAACTCTTGAAAGTAGACTTATAAGACTTATATAATGTAAAATGAGGTGCTAAATCCACTGGTAAACACCGCGATGTCCTATCTTTAACCGTTTAGGAGATCGAGAAAATGGAGAATAATAGGTATTTGAAAATGTGAAACATAAACATTATATTCGTTTGTATCTTTATCAACCCTTGAGAGTAGACTTATAGGACTTATTTTATGTAAAATGAGGTGCTAAATCCACTGGTGAAAACCGCGATGTCCTATCTTTAACCGTTTAGGAGATCGAGTAAAATGGAGAATAATAGATATTTGAAAATGTGATATATAAACATTTTATTCGTTTGTAACTTTATCAACTTTTGAGAGTAGACTTATAGGACTTATTTTATGTAAAATGAGGTGCTTAATCCACTGGTAAACACCGCGATGTCCTATCTTTAACCGTTTAGGAGATCGAGAAAATGGAAAATAATAGGTATTTGAAAATGTGAAACATAAACATTATATTCGTTTGTATCTTTATCAACCCTTGAGAGTAGACTTATAGGACTTATTTTATGTAAAATGAGGTGCTAAATCCACTGGTGAAAACCGCGATGTCCTATCTTTAACCGTTTAGGAGATCGAGTAAAATGGAGAATAATAGATATTTGAAAATGTGATATATAAACATTTTATTCGTTTGTAACTTTATCAACTCTTGAGAGTAGACTTACAGGACTTATTTTATGTAAAATGAAGTGCTAAATCCACTGGTGAAATTCGCGATGTCCTATCTTTAACCGTTTAGGAAATCGAGTAAAATGGAAAATAATAGATATTTGAAAATGTGATATATAAACATTGTATTCGTTTGTACCTTTATCAACACTTGAGAGTAGACTTATAGGACTTATTTTATGTAAAATAAGGTGCTAAATCCACTGGTGAAAACCGCGATGTCCTATCTTTAACCGTTTAGGTGATCGAGTAAAATGGAGAATATTAGATATTTGAAAATGTGATATATAAACAATTTATTCGTTTGTATGATTATCAACCCTTGAGAGTAGACTTATAGGACTTATTTTATGTAAAATGAGGTGCTCAATCCACTGGTGAAAACCGCGATGTAATATTTTTTAACCGTTTAGGAGATCGAGTAAAATTTAGAATAATAGATATTTGAAAATGTGATATATAAACATTTTATTCGTTTGTACCTTTATCAACTCTTGAGAGTAGACTTATAGGACTTATTTTATGTAAAATGAGGTGCTAAATCCACTGGTAAACTCCACGATGTCCTATCTTTAACCCTTTAGGAGATCGAGTAAAATTTAAAATAATAGATATTTGAAAATGTGATATATAAACATTTTATTCGTTTGTACCTTTATCAACTCTTGAGAGTAGACTTATAAGACTTATTTTATGTAAAATGAGGTGCTAAATCCACTGGTGAAAACCGCGATGTCCTATCTTTAACCGTTTAGAAGATCGAGTAAAATGGAGTATAATAGATATTTGAAAATGTGATATATAATCATTTTATTCGTTTGTACCTTTATCAACTCTTGAGAGTCAACTTATAGGACTTATTTTATTTAAAATGAGGCGCTTAATCCACTGGTGAAAACCGCGATGTCCTATCTTTAACCGTTTAGAAGATCGAGTAAAATGGAGTATAATAGATATTTGAAAATGTGATATATAAACATTTTATTCGTTTGTACTTTTATCAACCCTTGAGAGTAGACTTATAGGACTTATTTTATGTAAAATAAGGTTTTTAATCCACTGGTGAAAACCGCGATGTCCTATCTTTAACCGTTTAACCGTTTAGGAGATCGAGTAAAATTTAGAATAATAGATATTTGAAAATGTGATATATAAACATTTTATCCGTTTGTACCTTTATCAACTCTTCAGAGTAGACTTATAGGACTTATTTAATGTAAAATGAGGTGCTAAATCCACTGGTGAAATCCGCGATGTCCTATCTTTAACCGTTTAGGAAATCGAGTAAAATGGAAAATAATAGATATTTGAAAATGTGATATATAAACATTGTATTCGTTTGTACCTTTATCAACACTTGCGAGTAGACTTATGGGACTTATTTTATGTAAAATAAGGTGCTAAATCCACTGGTGAAAACCGCGATGTCCTATCTTTAACCGCTTAGGAGATCGAGTAAAATGGAGAATAATAGATATTTGAAAATGTGATACATAAACATTTTATTCGTTTGTATCTTTATCAACCCTTGAGAGTAGACTTATAGGACTTATTTTATGTAATATAAGGTGCTAAATCCACTGGTGAAAACCGCGATGTCCTATCTTTAACCGCTTAGGAGATCGAGTAAAATGGAGAATAATAGATATTTGAAAATGTGATACATAAACATTATATTCGTTTGTATCTTTATCAACCCTTGAGAGTAGACTTATAGGACTTATTTTATGTAAAATGAGGTGCTAAATCCACTGGTGATAACCGCGATGTCCTATCTTTAACCTTTTAGGAGATCGAGTAAAATGGAGAATAATAGATATTTGAAAATGTGATATATAATCATTTTATTTGTTTGTACCTTTATCAACTTTTGAGAGTAGACTTATAGGACTTATTTTATGTAAAATGAGGTGCTTAATCCACTGGTAAACACCGCTATGTCCTATCTTTAACCGTTTAGGAGATCGAGAAAATGGAGAATAATAGGTATTTGAAAATGTGAAACATAAACATTATATTCGTTTGTATCTTTATCAACCCTTGAGAGTAGACTTATAGGACTTATTTTATGTAAAATGAGGTGCTAAATCCACTGGTGAAAACCGCGATGTCCTATCTTTAACCGTTTAGGAGATCGAGTAAAATGGAGGATAATAGATATTTGAAAATTTGATATATAAACATTTTATTCGTTTGTAACTTTATCAACTCTTGAGAGTAGACTTACAGGACTTATTTTATGTAAAATGAAGTGCTAAATCCACTGGTGAAATCCGCGATGTCCTATCTTTAACCGTTTAGAAGATCGAGTAAAATGGAGTATAATAGATATTTGGAAATGTGATATATAATCATTTTATTCGTTTGTACCTTTATCAACTCTTGAAAGTAGACTTATAAGACTTATATAATGTAAAATGAGGTGCTAAATCCACTGGTAAACACCGCGATGTCCTATCTTTAACCGTTTAGGAGATCGAGAAAATGGAGAATAATAGGTATTTGAAAATGTGAAACATAAACATTATATTCGTTTGTATCTTTATCAACCCTTGAGAGTAGACTTATAGGACTTATTTTATGTAAAATGAGGTGCTAAATCCACTGGTGAAAACCGCGATGTCCTATCTTTAACCGTTTAGGAGATCGAGTAAAATGGAGAATAATAGATATTTGAAAATGTGATATATAAACATTTTATTCGTTTGTAACTTTATCAACTTTTGAGAGTAGACTTATAGGACTTATTTTATGTAAAATGAGGTGCTTAATCCACTGGTAAACACCGCGATGTCCTATCTTTAACCGTTTAGGAGATCGAGAAAATGGAAAATAATAGGTATTTGAAAATGTGAAACATAAACATTATATTCGTTTGTATCTTTATCAACCCTTGAGAGTAGACTTATAGGACTTATTTTATGTAAAATGAGGTGCTAAATCCACTGGTGAAAACCGCGATGTCCTATCTTTAACCGTTTAGGAGATCGAGTAAAATGGAGAATAATAGATATTTGAAAATGTGATATATAAACATTTTATTCGTTTGTAACTTTATCAACTCTTGAGAGTAGACTTACAGGACTTATTTTATGTAAAATGAAGTGCTAAATCCACTGGTGAAATTCGCGATGTCCTATCTTTAACCGTTTAGGAAATCGAGTAAAATGGAAAATAATAGATATTTGAAAATGTGATATATAAACATTGTATTCGTTTGTACCTTTATCAACACTTGAGAGTAGACTTATAGGACTTATTTTATGTAAAATAAGGTGCTAAATCCACTGGTGAAAACCGCGATGTCCTATCTTTAACCGTTTAGGTGATCGAGTAAAATGGAGAATATTAGATATTTGAAAATGTGATATATAAACAATTTATTCGTTTGTATGATTATCAACCCTTGAGAGTAGACTTATAGGACTTATTTTATGTAAAATGAGGTGCTCAATCCACTGGTGAAAACCGCGATGTAATATTTTTTAACCGTTTAGGAGATCGAGTAAAATTTAGAATAATAGATATTTGAAAATGTGATATATAAACATTTTATTCGTTTGTACCTTTATCAACTCTTGAGAGTAGACTTATAGGACTTATTTTATGTAAAATGAGGTGCTAAATCCACTGGTAAACTCCACGATGTCCTATCTTTAACCCTTTAGGAGATCGAGTAAAATTTAAAATAATAGATATTTGAAAATGTGATATATAAACATTTTATTCGTTTGTACCTTTATCAACTCTTGAGAGTAGACTTATAAGACTTATTTTATGTAAAATGAGGTGCTAAATCCACTGGTGAAAACCGCGATGTCCTATCTTTAACCGTTTAGAAGATCGAGTAAAATGGAGTATAATAGATATTTGAAAATGTGATATATAATCATTTTATTCGTTTGTACCTTTATCAACTCTTGAGAGTCAACTTATAGGACTTATTTTATTTAAAATGAGGCGCTTAATCCACTGGTGAAAACCGCGATGTCTTATCTTTAACCGTTTAGAAGATCGAGTAAAATGGAGTATAATAGATATTTGAAAATGTGATATATAAACATTTTATTCGTTTGTACTTTTATCAACCCTTGAGAGTAGACTTATAGGACTTATTTTATGTAAAATAAGGTTTTTAATCCACTGGTGAAAACCGCGATGTCCTATCTTTAACCGTTTAACCGTTTAGGAGATCGAGTAAAATTTAGAATAATAGATATTTGAAAATGTGATATATAAACATTTTATCCGTTTGTACCTTTATCAACTCTTCAGAGTAGACTTATAGGACTTATTTAATGTAAAATGAGGTGCTAAATCCACTGGTGAAATCCGCGATGTCCTATCTTTAACCGTTTAGGAAATCGAGTAAAATGGAAAATAATAGATATTTGAAAATGTGATATATAAACATTGTATTCGTTTGTACCTTTATCAACACTTGCGAGTAGACTTATGGGACTTATTTTATGTAAAATAAGGTGCTAAATCCACTGGTGAAAACCGCGATGTCCTATCTTTAACCGCTTAGGAGATCGAGTAAAATGGAGAATAATAGATATTTGAAAATGTGATACATAAACATTTTATTCGTTTGTATCTTTATCAACCCTTGAGAGTAGACTTATAGGACTTATTTTATGTAATATAAGGTGCTAAATCCACTGGTGAAAACCGCGATGTCCTATCTTTAACCGCTTAGGAGATCGAGTAAAATGGAGAATAATAGATATTTGAAAATGTGATACATAAACATTATATTCGTTTGTATCTTTATCAACCCTTGAGAGTAGACTTATAGGACTTATTTTATGTAAAATGAGGTGCTAAATCCACTGGTGAAAACCGCGATGTCCTATCTTTAACCTTTTAGGAGATCGAGTAAAATGGAGAATAATAGATATTTGAAAATGTGATATATAATCATTTTATTTGTTTGTACCTTTATCAACTTTTGAGAGTAGACTTATAGGACTTATTTTATGTAAAATGAGGTGCTTAATCCACTGGTAAACACCGCGATGTCCTATCTTTAACCGTTTAGGAGATCGAGAAAATGGAGAATAATAGGTATTTGAAAATGTGAAACATAAACATTATATTCGTTTGTATCTTTATCAACCCTTGAGAGTAGACTTATAGGACTTATTTTATGTAAAATGAGGTGCTAAATCCACTGGTAAAAACCGCGATGTCCTATCTTTAACCGTTTAGGAGATCGAGTAAAATGGAGGATAATAGATATTTGAAAATTTGATATATAAACATTTTATTCGTTTGTAACTTTATCAACTCTTGAGAGTAGACTTACAGGACTTATTTTATGTAAAATGAAGTGCTAAATCCACTGGTGAAATCCGCGATGTCCTATCTTTAACCGTTTAGGAAATCGAGTAAAATGGAAAATAATAGATATTTGAAAATGTGATATATAAACATTGTATTCGTTTGTACCTTTATCAACACTTGAGAGTAGACTTATAGGACTTATTTTATGTAAAATAAGGTGCTAAATCCACTGGTGAAAACCGCGATGTCCTATCTTTAACCGTTTAGGAGATCGAGTAAAATGGAGAATAATAGATATTTGGAAATGTGATATATAATCATTTTATTCGTTTGTACCTTTATCAACTTTTGAGAGTAGACTTATAGGACTTATTTTATGTAAAATGAGGTGCTTAATCCACTGGTAAACACCGCGATGTCCTATCTTTAACCGTTTAGGAGATCGAGAAAATGGAGAATAATAGGTATTTGAAAATGTGATATATAAACATTTTATTCGTTTGTAACTTTATCAACTCTTGAGAGTAGACTTACAGGACTTATTTTATGTAAAATGAGGTGCTTAATCCACTGGTAAAAACCGCGATGTACTATCTGTAACCGTTTAGGAGATCGAGTAAAATGGAGAATAATAGATATTTGAAAATGTGATACATAAACATTTTATTCGTTTGTATCTTTATCAACCCTTGAGAGTAGACTTATAGGACTTATTTTATGTAAAATGAGGTGCTTAATCCACTGGTAAAAACCGCGATGTCCTATCTTTAACCGTTTAGGAGATCGAGTAAAATGGAGAATAATAGATATTTGAAAATGTGATATATAAACAATTTATTCGTTTGTATGATTATCAACCCTTGAGAGTAGACTTATAAGACTTATTTTATGTAAAATGAGGTGCTAAATCCACTGGTGAAATCCGCGAAGTCTTATCTTTAACCGTTTAGGAGATCGAGTAAAATGGAGAATATTAGATATTTGAAAATGTGATATATAAACATTGTATTCGTTTGTACCTTTATCAACACTTGAGAGTAGACTTATAGGACTTATTTTATGTAAAATAAGGTGCTAAATCCACTGGTGAAAACCGCGATGTCCTATCTTTAACCGCTTAGGAGATCGAGTAAAATGGATAATAATAGATATTTGAAAATGTGATACATAAACATTATATTCGTTTGTATCTTTATCAACCCTTGAGAGTAGACTTATAGGACTTATTTTATGTAATATAAGGTGCTAAATCCACTGGTGAAAACCGCGATGTCCTATCTTTAACCGCTTAGGAGATCGAGTAAAATGGAGAATAATAGATATTTGAAAATGTGATACATAAACATTATATTCGTTTGTATCTTTATCAACCCTTGAGAGTAGACTTATAGGACTTATTTTATGTAAAATGAGGTGCTAAATCCACTGGTGAAAACCGCGATGTCCTATCTTTAACCGTTTAGGAGATCGAGTAAAATGGAGAATAATAGATATTTGAAAATGTGATATATAATCATTTTATTTGTTTGTACCTTTATCAACTTTTGAGAGTAGACTTATAGGACTTATTTTATGTAAAATGAGGTGCTTAATCCACTGGTAAACACCGCGATGTCCTATCTTTAACCGTTTAGGAGATCGAGAAAATGGAGAATAATAGGTATTTGAAAATGTGAAACATAAACATTATATTCGTTTGTATCTTTATCAACCCTTGAGAGTAGACTTATAGGACTTATTTTATGTAAAATGAGGTGCTAAATCCACTGGTGAAAACCGCGATGTCCTATCTTTAATTGTTTAGGAGATCGAGTAAAATGGAGAATAATAGATATTTGAAAATGTGATATATAAACATTTTATTCGTTTGTAACTTTATCAACTCTTGAGAGTAGACTTACAGGACTTATTTTATGTAAAATGAAGTGCTAAATCCACTGGTGAAATCCGCGATGTCCTATCTTTAACCGTTTAGGAAATCGAGTAAAATGGAAAATAATAGATATTTGAAAATGTGATATATAAACATTGTATTCGTTTGTACCTTTATCAACACTTGAGAGTAGACTTATAGGACTTATTTTATGTAAAATAAGATGCTAAATCCACTGGTGAAATCCGCGATGTCCTATCTTTAACCGTTTAGGAGATCGAGTAATATTTAGAATAATAGATATTTGAAAATGTGATATATAAATATTTTATTCGTTTGTACCTTTATCAACTCTTGAGAGTAGACTTATAGGACTTATTTTATGTAAAATGAGATGCTAAATCCACTGGTGAAATCCGCGATGTCCTATCTTTAACCGTTTAGGAGATCGAGTAAGATTTAGAATAATAGATATTTGAAAATGTGATATATAAACATTTTATTCTTTTGTACCTTTATCAACTCTTGAGAGTAGACTTATAGGACTTATTTTATGTAAAATGAGGTGCTAAATCTTCTGGTGAAAACCGCGATGTAATATTTTTTAACCGTTTAGGAGATCGAGTAAAATTTAGAATAATAGATATTTGAAAATGTGATGTATTAACATTTTATTCGTTTGTACCTTTATCAACTCTTGAGAGTAGACTTATAAGACTTATATAATGTAAAATGAGGTGCTAAATCCACTGGTGAAAACCGCGATGTCCTATCTTTAACCGTTTAGAAGATCGAGTAAAATGGAGTATAATAGATATTTGGAAATGTGATATATAATCATTTTATTCGTTTGTACCTTTATCAACTCTTGAAAGTAGACTTATAAGACTTATATAATGTAAAATGAGGTGCTAAATCCACTGGTGAAAACCGCGATGTCCTATCTTTAACCGCTTAGGAGATCGAGTAAAATGGAGAATAATAGATATTTGAAAATGTGATACATAAACATTATATTCGTTTGTATCTTTATCAACCCTTGAGAGTAGACTTATAGGACTTATTTTATGTAAAATGAGGTGCTAAATCCACTGGTGAAAACCGCGATGTCCTATCTTTAACCGTTTAGGAGATCGAGTAAAATGGAGAATAATAGATATTTGAAAATGTGATATATAATCATTTTATTTGTTTGTACCTTTATCAACTTTTGAGAGTAGACTTATAGGACTTATTTTATGTAAAATGAGGTGCTTAATCCACTGGTAAACACCGCGATGTCCTATCTTTAACCGTTTAGGAGATCGAGAAAATGGAGAATAATAGGTATTTGAAAATGTGAAACATAAACATTATATTCGTTTGTATCTTTATCAACCCTTGAGAGTAGACTTATAGGACTTATTTTATGTAAAATGAGGTGCTAAATCCAATGGTGAAAACCGCGATGTCCTATCTTTAACCGTTTAGGAGATCGAGTAAAATGGAGAATAATAGATATTTGAAAATGTGATATATAAACATTTTATTCGTTTGTAACTTTATCAACTCTTGAGAGTAGACTTACAGGACTTATTTTATGTAAAATGAAGTGCTAAATCCACTGGTGAAATCCGCGATGTCCTATCTTTAACCGTTTAGGAAATCGAGTAAAATGGAAAATAATAGATATTTGAAAATGTGATATATAAACATTGTATTCGTTTGTACCTTTATCAACACTTGAGAGTAGACTTATAGGACTTATTTTATGTAAAATAAGGTGCTAAATCCACTGGTGAAAACCGCGATGTCCTATCTTTAACCGTTTAGGAGATCGAGTAAAATGGAGAATATTAGATATTTGAAAATGTGATATATAAACAATTTATTCGTTTGTATGATTGTCAACCCTTGAGTGTAGACTTATAGGACTTATTTTATGTAAAATGAGGTGCTAAATCCACTGGTGAAAACCGCGATGTAATATTTTTTAACCGTTTAGGAGATCGAGTAAAATTTAGAATAATAGATATTTGAAAATGTGATATATAATCATTTTATTTGTTTGTACCTTTATCAACTTTTGAGAGTAGACTTATAGGACTTATTTTATGTAAAATGAGGTGCTTAATCCACTGGTAAACACCGCGATGTCCTATCTTTAACCGTTTAGGAGATCGAGAAAATGGAGAATAATAGGTATTTGAAAATGTGAAACATAAACATTATATTCGTTTGTATCTTTATCAACCCTTGAGAGTAGACTTATAGGACTTATTTTATGTAAAATGAGGTGCTAAATCCACTGGTGAAAACCGCGATGTCCTATCTTTAACCGTTTAGAAGATCGAGTAAAATGGAGGATAATAGATATTTGAAAATGTGATATATAAACATTTTATTCGTTTGTAACTTTATCAACTCTTGAGAGTAGACTTACAGGACTTATTTTATGTAAAATGAAGTGCTAAATCCACTGGTGAAATCCGCGATGTCCTATCTTTAACCGTTTAGGAAATCGAGTAAAATGGAAAATAATAGATATTTGAAAATGTGATATATAAACATTGTATTCGTTTGTACCTTTATCAACACTTGAGAGTAGACTTATAGGACTTATTTTATGTAAAATAAGGTGCTAAATCCACTGGTGAAAACCGCGATGTCCTATCTTTAACCGTTTAGGAGATCGAGTAAAATGGAGAATAATAGATATTTGGAAATGTGGTATATAATCATTTTATTCGTTTGTACCTTTATCAACTTTTGAGAGTAGACTTATAGGACTTATTTTATGTAAAATGAGGTGCTTAATCCACTGGTAAACACCGCGATGTCCTATCTTTAACCGTTTAGGAGATCGAGAAAATGGAGAATAATAGGTATTTGAAAATGTGATATATAAACATTTTATTCGTTTGTAACTTTATCAACTCTTAAGAGTAGACTTACAGGACTTATTTTATGTAAAATGAGGTGCTTAATCCACTGGTAAAAACCGCGATGCACTATCTTTAACCGTTTAGGAGATCGAGTAAAATGGAGAATAATAGATATTTGAAAATGTGATACATAAACATTTTATTCGTTTGTATCTTTATCAACCCTTGAGAGTAGACTTATAGGACTTATTTTATGTAAAATGAGGTGCTTAATCCACTGGTAAAAACCGCGATGTCCTATCTTTAACCGTTTAGGAGATCGAGTAAAATGGAGAATAATAGATATTTGAAAATGTGATATATAAACAATTTATTCGTTTGTATGATTATCAACCCTTGAGAGTAGACTTATAAGACTTATTTTATGTAAAATGAGGTGCTAAATCCACTGGTGAAATCCGCGAAGTCTTATCTTTAACCGTTTAGGAGATCGAGTAAAATGGAGTATAATAGATATTTGGAAATGTGATATATAATCATTTTATTCGTTTGTACCTTTATCAACTCTTGAAAGTAGACTTATAAGACTTATATAATGTAAAATGAGGTGCTAAATCCACTGGTGAAAACCGCGATGTCCTATCTTTAACCGCTTAGGAGATCGAGTAAAATGGAGAATAATAGATATTTGAAAATGTGATACATAAACATTATATTCGTTTGTATCTTTATCAACCCTTGAGAGTAGGCTTATAGGACTTATTTTATGTAAAATGAGGTGCTAAATCCACTGGTGAAAACCGCGATGTCCTATCTTTAACCGTTTAGGAGATCGAGTAAAATGGAGAATAATAGATATTTGAAAATGTGATATATAATCATTTTATTTGTTTGTACCTTTATCAACTTTTGAGAGTAGACTTATAGGACTTATTTTATGTAAAATGAGGTGCTTAATCCACTGGTAAACACCGCGATGTCCTATCTTTAACCGTTTAGGAGATCAAGAAAATGGAGAATAATAGGTATTTGAAAATGTGAAACATAAACATTATATTCGTTTGTATCTTTATCAACCCTTGAGAGTAGACTTATAGGACTTATTTTATGTAAAATGAGGTGCTAAATCCACTGGTGAAAACCGCGATGTCCTATCTTTAACCGTTTAGGAGATCGAGTAAAATGGAGAATAATAGATATTTGAAAATGTGATATATAAACATTTTATTCGTTTGTAACTTTATCAACTCTTGAGAGTAGACTTACAGGACTTATTTTATGTAAAATGAAGTGCTAAATCCACTGGTGAAATCCGCGATGTCCTATCTTTAACCGTTTAGGAAATCGAGTAAAATGGAAAATAATAGATATTTGAAAATGTGATATATAAACATTGTATTCGTTTGTACCTTTATCAACACTTGAGAGTAGACTTATAGGACTTATTTTATGTAAAATAAGGTGCTAAATCCACTGGTGAAAACCGCGATGTCCTATCTTTAACCGTTTAGGAGATCGAGTAAAATGGAGAATATTAGATATTTGAAAATGTGATATATAAACAATTTATTCGTTTGTATGATTATCAACCCTTGAGAGTAGACTTATAGGACTTATTTTATGTAAAATGAGGTGCTAAATCCACTGGTGAAAACCGCGATGTAATATTTTTTAACCGTTTAGGAGATCGAGTAAAATTTAGAATAATAGATATTTGAAAATGTGATATATTAACATTTTATTCGTTTGTACCTTTATCAACTCTTGAGAGTAGACTTATAGGACTTATTTTATGTAAAATGAGGTGCTAAATCCACTGGTGAAAACCGCGATGTCCTATCTTTAACCGTTTAGAAGATCGAGTAAAATGGAGGATAATAGATATTTGAAAATGTGATATATAAACATTTTATTCGTTTGTAACTTTATCAACTCTTGAGAGTAGACTTACAGGACTTATTTTATGTAAAATGAAGTGCTAAATCCACTGGTGAAATCCGCGATGTCCTATCTTTAACCGTTTAGGAAATCGAGTAAAATGGAAAATAATAGATATTTGAAAATGTGATATATAAACATTGTATTCGTTTGTACCTTTATCAACACTTGAGAGTAGACTTATAGGACTTATTTTATGTAAAATAAGGTGCTAAATCCACTGGTGAAAACCGCGATGTCCTATCTTTAACCGTTTAGGAGATCGAGTAAAATGGAGAATAATAGATATTTGGAAATGTGATATATAATCATTTTATTCGTTTGTACCTTTATCAACTTTTGAGAGTAGACTTATAGGACTTATTTTATGTAAAATGAGGTGCTTAATCCACTGGTAAACACCGCGATGTCCTATCTTTAACCGTTTAGGAGATCGAGTAAAATGGAGAATAATAGATATTTGAAAATGTGATACATAAACATTTTATTCGTTTGTATCTTTATCAACCCTTGAGAGTAGACTTATAGGACTTATTTTATGTAATATAAGGTGCTAAATCCACTGGTGAAAACCGCGATGTCCTATCTTTAACCGCTTAGGAGATCGAGTAAAATGGAGAATAATAGATATTTGAAAATGTGATACATAAACATTATATTCGTTTGTATCTTTATCAACCCTTGAGAGTAGACTTATAGGACTTATTTTATGTAAAATGAGGTGCTAAATCCACTGGTGAAAACCGCGATGTCCTATCTTTAACCTTTTAGGAGATCGAGTAAAATGGAGAATAATAGATATTTGAAAATGTGATATATAATCATTTTATTTGTTTGTACCTTTATCAACTTTTGAGAGTAGACTTATAGGACTTATTTTATGTAAAATGAGGTGCTTAATCCACTGGTAAACACCGCGATGTCCTATCTTTAACCGTTTAGGAGATCGAGAAAATGGAGAATAATAGGTATTTGAAAATGTGAAACATAAACATTATATTCGTTTGTATCTTTATCAACCCTTGAGAGTAGACTTATAGGACTTATTTTATGTAAAATGAGGTGCTAAATCCACTGGTGAAAACCGCGATGTCCTATCTTTAACCGTTTAGGAGATCGAGTAAAATGGAGGATAATAGATATTTGAAAATTTGATATATAAACATTTTATTCGTTTGTAACTTTATCAACTCTTGAGAGTAGACTTACAGGACTTATTTTATGTAAAATGAAGTGCTAAATCCACTGGTGAAATCCGCGATGTCCTATCTTTAACCGTTTAGGAAATCGAGTAAAATGGAAAATAATAGATATTTGAAAATGTGATATATAAACATTGTATTCGTTTGTACCTTTATCAACACTTGAGAGTAGACTTATAGGACTTATTTTATGTAAAATAAGGTGCTAAATCCACTGGTGAAAACCGCGATGTCCTATCTTTAACCGTTTAGGAGATCGAGTAAAATGGAGAATATTAGATATTTGAAAATGTGATATATAAACAATTTATTCGTTTGTATGATTATCAACCCTTGAGAGTAGACTTATAGGACTTATTTTATGTAAAATGAGGTGCTAAATCCACTGGTGAAAACCGCGATGTAATATTTTTTAACCGTTTAGGAGATCGAGTAAAATTTAGAATAATAGATATTTGAAAATGTGATATATTAACATTTTATTCGTTTGTACCTTTATCAACTCTTGAGAGTAGACTTATAGGACTTATTTTATGTAAAATGAGGTGCTAAATCCACTGGTGAAAACCGCGATGTCCTATCTTTAACCGTTTAGAAGATCGAGTAAAATGGAGGATAATAGATATTTGAAAATGTGATATATAAACATTTTATTCGTTTGTAACTTTATCAACTCTTGAGAGTAGACTTACAGGACTTATTTTATGTAAAATGAAGTGCTAAATCCACTGGTGAAATCCGCGATGTCCTATCTTTAACCGTTTAGGAAATCGAGTAAAATGGAAAATAATAGATATTTGAAAATGTGATATATAAACATTGTATTCGTTTGTACCTTTATCAACACTTGAGAGTAGACTTATAGGACTTATTTTATGTAAAATAAGGTGCTAAATCCACTGGTGAAAACCGCGATGTCCTATCTTTAACCGTTTAGGAGATCGAGTAAAATGGAGAATAATAGATATTTGGAAATGTGATATATAATCATTTTATTCGTTTGTACCTTTATCAACTTTTGAGAGTAGACTTATAGGACTTATTTTATGTAAAATGAGGTGCTTAATCCACTGGTAAACACCGCGATGTCCTATCTTTAACCGTTTAGGAGATCGAGTAAAATGGAGAATAATAGATATTTGAAAATGTGATACATAAACATTTTATTCGTTTGTATCTTTATCAACCCTTGAGAGTAGACTTATAGGACTTATTTTATGTAATATAAGGTGCTAAATCCACTGGTGAAAACCGCGATGTCCTATCTTTAACCGCTTAGGAGATCGAGTAAAATGGAGAATAATAGATATTTGAAAATGTGATACATAAACATTATATTCGTTTGTATCTTTATCAACCCTTGAGAGTAGACTTATAGGACTTATTTTATGTAAAATGAGGTGCTAAATCCACTGGTGAAAACCGCGATGTCCTATCTTTAACCTTTTAGGAGATCGAGTAAAATGGAGAATAATAGATATTTGAAAATGTGATATATAATCATTTTATTTGTTTGTACCTTTATCAACTTTTGAGAGTAGACTTATAGGACTTATTTTATGTAAAATGAGGTGCTTAATCCACTGGTAAACACCGCGATGTCCTATCTTTAACCGTTTAGGAGATCGAGAAAATGGAGAATAATAGGTATTTGAAAATGTGAAACATAAACATTATATTCGTTTGTATCTTTATCAACCCTTGAGAGTAGACTTATAGGACTTATTTTATGTAAAATGAGGTGCTAAATCCACTGGTGAAAACCGCGATGTCCTATCTTTAACCGTTTAGGAGATCGAGTAAAATGGAGGATAATAGATATTTGAAAATTTGATATATAAACATTTTATTCGTTTGTAACTTTATCAACTCTTGAGAGTAGACTTACAGGACTTATTTTATGTAAAATGAAGTGCTAAATCCACTGGTGAAATCCGCGATGTCCTATCTTTAACCGTTAAGGAAATCGAGTAAAATGGAAAATAATAGATATTTGAAAATGTGATATATAAACATTGTATTCGTTTGTACCTTTATCAACACTTGAGAGTAGACTTATAGGACTTATTTTATGTAAAATAAGGTGCTAAATCCACTGGTGAAAACCGCGATGTCCTATCTTTAACCGTTTAGGAGATCGAGTAAAATGGAGAATAATAGATATTTGGAAATGTGATATATAATCATTTTATTCGTTTGTACCTTTATCAACTTTTGAGAGTAGACTTATAGGACTTATTTTATGTAAAATGAGGTGCTTAATCCACTGGTAAACACCGCGATGTCCTATCTTTAACCGTTTAGGAGATCGAGAAAATGGAGAATAATAGGTATTTGAAAATGTGATATATAAACATTTTATTCGTTTGTAACTTTATCAACTCTTGAGAGTAGACTTACAGGACTTATTTTATGTAAAATGAGGTGCTTAATCCACTGGTAAAAACCGCGATGTACTATCTTTAACCGTTTAGGAGATCGAGTAAAATGGAGAATAATAGATATTTGAAAATGTGATACATAAACATTTTATTCGTTTGTATCTTTATCAACCCTTGAGAGTAGACTTATAGGACTTATTTTATGTAAAATGAGGTGCTTAATCCACTGGTAAAAACCGCGATGTCCTATCTTTAACCGTTTAGGAGATCGAGTAAAATGGAGAATAATAGATATTTGAAAATGTGATATATAAACAATTTATTCGTTTGTATGATTATCAACCCTTGAGAGTAGACTTATAAGACTTATTTTATGTAAAATGAGGTGCTAAATCCACTGGTGAAATCCGCGAAGTCTTATCTTTAACCGTTTAGGAGATCGAGTAAAATGGAGAATATTAGATATTTGAAAATGTGATATATAAACATTGTATTCGTTTGTACCTTTATCAACACTTGAGAGTAGACTTATAGGACTTATTTTATGTAAAATAAGGTGCTAAATCCACTGGTGAAAACCGCGATGTCCTATCTTTAACCGCTTAGGAGATCGAGTAAAATGGAGAATAATAGATATTTGAAAATGTGATACATAAACATTATATTCGTTTGTATCTTTATCAACCCTTGAGAGTAGACTTATAGGACTTATTTTATGTAATATAAGGTGCTAAATCCACTGGTGAAAACCGCGATGTCCTATCTTTAACCGCTTAGGAGATCGAGTAAAATGGAGAATAATAGATATTTGAAAATGTGATACATAAACATTATATTCGTTTGTATCTTTATCAACCCTTGAGAGTAGACTTATAGGACTTATTTTATGTAAAATGAGGTGCTAAATCCACTGGTGAAAACCGCGATGTCCTATCTTTAACCGTTTAGGAGATCGAGTAAAATGGAGAATAATAGATATTTGAAAATGTGATATATAATCATTTTATTTGTTTGTACCTTTATCAACTTTTGAGAGTAGACTTATAGGACTTATTTTATGTAAAATGAGGTGCTTAATCCACTGGTAAACACCGCGATGTCCTATCTTTAACCGTTTAGGAGATCGAGAAAATGGAGAATAATAGGTATTTGAAAATGTGAAACATAAACATTATATTCGTTTGTATCTTTATCAACCCTTGAGAGTAGACTTATAGGACTTATTTTATGTAAAATGAGGTGCTAAATCCACTGGTGAAAACCGCGATGTCCTATCTTTAATTGTTTAGGAGATCGAGTAAAATGGAGAATAATAGATATTTGAAAATGTGATATATAAACATTTTATTCGTTTGTAACTTTATCAACTCTTGAGAGTAGACTTACAGGACTTATTTTATGTAAAATGAAGTGCTAAATCCACTGGTGAAATCCGCGATGTCCTATCTTTAACCGTTTAGGAAATCGAGTAAAATGGAAAATAATAGATATTTGAAAATGTGATATATAAACATTGTATTCGTTTGTACCTTTATCAACACTTGAGAGTAGACTTATAGGACTTATTTTATGTAAAATAAGATGCTAAATCCACTGGTGAAATCCGCGATGTCCTATCTTTAACCGTTTAGGAGATCGAGTAATATTTAGAATAATAGATATTTGAAAATGTGATATATAAATATTTTATTCGTTTGTACCTTTATCAACTCTTGAGAGTAGACTTATAGGACTTATTTTATGTAAAATGAGATGCTAAATCCACTGGTGAAATCCGCGATGTCCTATCTTTAACCGTTTAGGAGATCGAGTAAGATTTAGAATAATAGATATTTGAAAATGTGATATATAAACATTTTATTCTTTTGTACCTTTATCAACTCTTAAGAGTAGACTTATAGGACTTATTTTATGTAAAATGAGGTGCTAAATCTTCTGGTGAAAACCGCGATGTAATATTTTTTAACCGTTTAGGAGATCGAGTAAAATTTAGAATAATAGATATTTGAAAATGTGATGTATTAACATTTTATTCGTTTGTACCTTTATCAACTCTTGAGAGTAGACTTATAAGACTTATATAATGTAAAATGAGGTGCTAAATCCACTGGTGAAAACCGCGATGTCCTATCTTTAACCGTTTAGAAGATCGAGTAAAATGGAGTATAATAGATATTTGGAAATGTGATATATAATCATTTTATTCGTTTGTACCTTTATCAACTCTTGAAAGTAGACTTATAAGACTTATATAATGTAAAATGAGGTGCTAAATCCACTGGTGAAAACCGCGATGTCCTATCTTTAACCGCTTAGGAGATCGAGTAAAATGGAGAATAATAGATATTTGAAAATGTGATACATAAACATTATATTCGTTTGTATCTTTATCAACCCTTGAGAGTAGACTTATAGGACTTATTTTATGTAAAATGAGGTGCTAAATCCACTGGTGAAAACCGCGATGTCCTATCTTTAACCGTTTAGGAGATCGAGTAAAATGGAGAATAATAGATATTTGAAAATGTGATATATAATCATTTTATTTGTTTGTACCTTTATCAACTTTTGAGAGTAGACTTATAGGACTTATTTTATGTAAAATGAGGTGCTTAATCCACTGGTAAACACCGCGATGTCCTATCTTTAACCGTTTAGGAGATCGAGAAAATGGAGAATAATAGGTATTTGAAAATGTGAAACATAAACATTATATTCGTTTGTATCTTTATCAACCCTTGAGAGTAGACTTATAGGACTTATTTTATGTAAAATGAGGTGCTAAATCCACTGGTGAAAACCGCGATGTCCTATCTTTAACCGTTTAGGAGATCGAGTAAAATGGAGAATAATAGATATTTGAAAATGTGATATATAAACATTTTATTCGTTTGTAACTTTATCAACTCTTGAGAGTAGACTTACAGGACTTATTTTATGTAAAATGAAGTGCTAAATCCACTGGTGAAATCCGCGATGTCCTATCTTTAACCGTTTAGGAAATCGAGTAAAATGGAAAATAATAGATATTTGAAAATGTGATATATAAACATTGTATTCGTTTGTACCTTTATCAACACTTGAGAGTAGACTTATAGGACTTATTTTATGTAAAATAAGGTGCTAAATCCACTGGTGAAAACCGCGATGTCCTATCTTTAACCGTTTAGGAGATCGAGTAAAATGGAGAATATTAGATATTTGAAAATGTGATATATAAACAATTTATTCGTTTGTATGATTATCAACCCTTGAGAGTAGACTTATAGGACTTATTTTATGTAAAATGAGGTGCTAAATCCACTGGTGAAAACCGCGATGTAATATTTTTTAACCGTTTAGGAGATCGAGTAAAATTTAGAATAATAGATATTTGAAAATGTGATATATTAACATTTTATTCGTTTGTACCTTTATCAACTCTTGAGAGTAGACTTATAGGACTTATTTTATGTAAAATGAGGTGCTAAATCCACTGGTGAAAACCGCGATGTCCTATCTTTAACCGTTTAGAAGATCGAGTAAAATGGAGGATAATAGATATTTGAAAATGTGATATATAAACATTTTATTCGTTTGTAACTTTATCAACTCTTGAGAGTAGACTTACAGGACTTATTTTATGTAAAATGAAGTGCTAAATCCACTGGTGAAATCCGCGATGTCCTATCTTTAACCGTTTAGGAAATCGAGTAAAATGGAAAATAATAGATATTTGAAAATGTGATATATAAACATTGTATTCGTTTGTACCTTTATCAACACTTGAGAGTAGACTTATAGGACTTATTTTATGTAAAATAAGGTGCTAAATCCACTGGTGAAAACCGCGATGTCCTATCTTTAACCGTTTAGGAGATCGAGTAAAATGGAGAATAATAGATATTTGGAAATGTGATATATAATCATTTTATTCGTTTGTACCTTTATCAACTTTTGAGAGTAGACTTATAGGACTTATTTTATGTAAAATGAGGTGCTTAATCCACTGGTAAACACCGCGATGTCCTATCTTTAACCGTTTAGGAGATCGAGAAAATGGAGAATAATAGGTATTTGAAAATGTGATATATAAACATTTTATTCGTTTGTAACTTTATCAACTCTTAAGAGTAGACTTACAGGACTTATTTTATGTAAAATGAGGTGCTTAATCCACTGGTAAAAACCGCGATGTACTATCTTTAACCGTTTAGGAGATCGAGTAAAATGGAGAATAATAGATATTTGAAAATGTGATACATAAACATTTTATTCGTTTGTATCTTTATCAACCCTTGAGAGTAGACTTATAGGACTTATTTTATGTAAAATGAGGTGCTTAATCCACTGGTAAAAACCGCGATGTCCTATCTTTAACCGTTTAGGAGATCGAGTAAAATGGAGAATAATAGATATTTGAAAATGTGATATATAAACAATTTATTCGTTTGTATGATTATCAACCCTTGAGAGTAGACTTATAAGACTTATTTTATGTAAAATGAGGTGCTAAATCCACTGGTGAAATCCGCGAAGTCTTATCTTTAACCGTTTAGGAGATCGAGTAAAATGGAGTATAATAGATATTTGGAAATGTGATATATAATCATTTTATTCGTTTGTACCTTTATCAACTCTTGAAAGTAGACTTATAAGACTTATATAATGTAAAATGAGGTGCTAAATCCACTGGTGAAAACCGCGATGTCCTATCTTTAACCGCTTAGGAGATCGAGTAAAATGGAGAATAATAGATATTTGAAAATGTGATACATAAACATTATATTCGTTTGTATCTTTATCAACCCTTGAGAGTAGACTTATAGGACTTATTTTATGTAAAATGAGGTGCTAAATCCACTGGTGAAAACCGCGATGTCCTATCTTTAACCGTTTAGGAGATCGAGTAAAATGGAGAATAATAGATATTTGAAAATGTGATATATAATCATTTTATTTGTTTGTACCTTTATCAACTTTTGAGAGTAGACTTATAGGACTTATTTTATGTAAAATGAGGTGCTTAATCCACTGGTAAACACCGCGATGTCCTATCTTTAACCGTTTAGGAGATCGAGAAAATGGAGAATAATAGGTATTTGAAAATGTGAAACATAAACATTATATTCGTTTGTATCTTTATCAACCCTTGAGAGTAGACTTATAGGACTTATTTTATGTAAAATGAGGTGCTAAATCCACTGGTGAAAACCGCGATGTAATATTTTTTAACCGT